>VZTE01002857.1:2657429-2716250 GCA_013397775.1 Eulacestoma nigropectus
TTTTTTTTTCAAAGGAGTGTGTGTGTTTCTATCCAATTTTACTTCAACAGTTTAGAATTAGCAAAAGCCTTTATAAAAATACCGTTGGGTTTTTTTCTTGCTTGAGGTTAGAACTGGAATCTTTTTCTCTGACCTTTTAAAATATGTTCCTCTTTATGTTTAGATTTAATATTCTCTGGAGCAATAACTAAAATATATCCATTCAACTAAAATACATCCATCACAAATCCATACCTCATTAGCAGTTCTTGTCTTTGTCATATCTTATCAGTAGAATTAGTTCGTAAAATGTTTGAGTTTTCTTTTTTTTCAATTTGTAGAAAGGTGGTTTCTTTTAATAATCAAATTAAAAACGTGATACAAGATTGTGAAATGAAGTATAAATTTCAGAAAAGAATTTGTGTTTTAAAAAAGGCTGGGTAGGAAGAAATGTCATAGCAGAACACCAGGCATTTTTAGAATGAGAAAAATCTAGGTTGGGAGGCATCTCTGGAGACCATCTGGTCCAACTTCTGTTGAAAGGTTACCCCTGTCAGGCTGAGGCAGGAATATTTCCAGCGAGGAAGATTCTACCACTTCTCTGTAACTTATTCCAGTGTTGTTGTTATTTGCAATGAACTGGTTTCTTGTCCCAGACCAATATTTCCTCTGAAGTAACTGAGTTCCATTCCCTCTTGTCCTCCATCACTTCCGTAGTTACCTTTTAGGTGCTGGAAGTTTGGGATTGGTTTTTCCCTGGGCCTTCTCTGCCCTTGGGTGAACAAAAATTCTTTCACCCTCCCCTCACATGCCGAGCTCTCCCAAAGTCTGATTATCTCGATGTCTCTCTGCTGCACCTTTTCCATTTTTTATTGTCTCTTTGAAACTGGGGGATCAGAGCTGGACTATTCCAACAAATTCCAACAAAGTATTCCAGGTGTGGCCTGACAAATGTCAAATGGGTTGGAATGATCATGTTCTCTGACCTTTGTGGCAGTTCTCTTGCTGATGTAACCCAAGATGCTGTGAACAGCCTTGCCTGACAGGGCATATTTTTGGTCATGTTCATTGTTCAAAAAAACCCCAAACTAAAACCAAATTCCTACCAGGAGTGACCTCTTACTTTCTCATATCCTAAGAGGTGCCTCCAGGCCTGCCTTTGGAGACTTTCCCTCTCTATGAAAAAAAATCCAATTGATCTTTGTAAACCCCCCTGAAGGCTTTTATTGAAACAAGCAATACATTTCTGAATATGGCATTTATACAGCCCCTTCACGTGCACTTGATAATTAATACTACATGCCATTGGATTTTTTTTTTTTTTTTGGTAAGGATTTTAAATCTCCTTTAGTTGTTGGCCAAAGAAAATGAAGATTTATTGATACAGTCTATTTACCCCCTATTGTATGTAACCTTCACACAATAATCAATCCTGTTAGGACTATGGATCCTGAGTCTACCACTCAAAGGTCAAAAGTGAGAAAAATTGATCATCTGTTGTATACCTGTATATCAAGACATATAGTCTTTCTTCAAGATTCCTCTCATTAGCATTTCTAGAATAACATTCTTCTAATAGAGTTTTGTCAGCTGAAGCCTAACACCCAAATTTTGCACCAGAATTATACCAGGATTTAAAAATTACAGTTGGAAATCACAGCAAGCTATTTTTACTATGAGAGGAACCTGTTAGTTACAGAAAGAGAAATCAACCATTATGTCATTTGGAAGTTTTTACAATTAAAAGTTTTATTCCTAGAGGAACTGAAAGACAATTAAATGAAATGCTAACAACAAATTAAATGCTTTATAGGTCAGTCATCCCATTAGGTCTCTTTAGGGAAGCTGTTCTCATATAAAGCATGCCATAACCTATTTGCATAATGATTCTATCTTAACTGTGCCTTCTGCTCTTTTATGGTGTGTTGTTTATCCTAGTGCAGGGCTGATATAGTGGAATTGCAAAGAAAGTAAAATCTGCTATTTATGGCAGACAAAACACTGCACCATTCAGATTATGCAGGACAGTGCCCAAACTGGAAATATGATTTAACACCCAGAGACACTATCCTCCCCTCACTACAGTGGCTTAATTGTTTGAATTACATATACTGTTGCCATGATTGTTTTTTTAAGATTATACACACAAAAGCAGTTCCAGCCAGAGTGTGGGGAAGCTCGTGAAAGAAAACACAAGGTTGCTAAAGACATTGGTAATGGTCTGAGCTCCTTTTAAAAAGCAAAACCCTTTCCTTGGGGGAAAAAAACCCACTTCTGAGAAGTGCTCATCTCTGAATCACACTGAGACAAATATCCTTTCAAAATTTTGAGGGAAAAAAATGTAATGAAATGAATCTTGATTTCTGGCTTTGGATTATAGCCCCGTTGTTTACAAGAATGGCTTTGTCTCCATGGGCAGAAAGTGAATAGCTAAAAATGTTGGTAGGCAGTTGGAAAGCTTTGCCTTTTGCTTACTTTTTTTAACCAGACTGTTTTCAAAATATAGAGAAGAAGCATAAATAATTCTATTAGTAGCATTTGAACTCACAAAAGTCAATTTACTTGACCTGCTGGAAGGAGTTTCTAAATCTTGTTTTCCTGAAACCTAATTTTGTCCCTCTGGCTTTTGTATATCCTCAGAAAACTCATACGAAGCCTGAAAGTGCAAAGTGTCTTTGTTTCACTATCTAAACAGGACTTCTTGGATCTTGACAATCCCAGTTGCATGCGAAAGGCACTGGAGGCCTATTTTGCAGGCTGCAGTGGGAATTGCTGTGATAAAGCCATGGGATCAAAAGCCCCAGGGACACAAACAGCAGCTTCTTGCAGTTTGCCATCTTTAACCAATTAACTGTGGAGTCAGTCAATTGTCAGTTCCAACACAGGGGCAGGGATTCAAGAAGAGGGCTGAACCTCTCCTTTCAGTGGCAGATAACCATGAGACAGGTTTATTTATCCTCAAGGCACACATCCTTTGTAGCAGATTGTCCTAACGAGCTCTCAGAGTGCTGTGGACTGCACCGCAGCATAACTTCCATTTAGGTTTTCACAGACATTCAAGTCTTTTAAGTATCTGACTAATTCCTGAGGAAGTGCTGCCTTGCTGTTTGGGAACTCAAAGAGAGTGGTGGAGTTTTCAAAAAGACCAGGTACTCAAGAGTTCGCAGCAGTTTCAAAAGTAGATATCAAGAAATAACTATTTACGGGTGGCTTTGCCTGGGAGAAGACGCTCAGATTGCTAAGAAAGAGGATTTTAATTCTTCTTTGTGGATCATGTTGTGGTAAACCTTTCTGCTCCTGTGCTGACGCAATGGAATCTAGACTTTTTAAGAAAGACAGCTTTAAACTCTATTCTGGCATATGCTGCAAAATTGTATCCCAAGTATCTTGGCCCTGCAGTTGGTGGTACTGAGATATGGCACTTTTTGTCAGCCTGCTCTGGATTCTGTGCCTGTGCCAGTGCTGATCACGTGATTAAACTGATCCTGGTGGTTTTATTAATGAAGACTCTGGATTTTGTTTCATAGGAAAGTCTTTCCCTGGATAGGAACCTCTCCTGCTATTGGCATGAAGTGTTGTTTCTCTTTTCCAGGCCTTCTTGAGAGCATGTCGTCCACACTACAGCCAAGCATAAGTCAGTATCAATTCCAGTTGGAAAACTTCAGGGCTGGATGCAGAAGTACCAGACACAGCCAATGTCTCTGTTGCTGTTAGCCAAAACACAGATCTATATATATTTTGCCTGAGAATTACCAAGGTTTGGATTTGTCTCTGTACAAAAGCTCTGGAAGTAGAGAATTACATTACACACTTTGCTTTAATGAATTATTTCCTTCCAACAAAATGTGTATTTCTCAGCAGGAGTATGACACTAAATGTCATGAAAATGAATTAAGCAATTTCCTCCAGAGACCTGAAATAACTTCCTTCTGCTACTAAGGAATTTTAAGGAACATCCTCTGGTGGACCTTAGCAAATTAAAAAGATCACATCTGCTGTTCGGGTGTCTCAGACCTTCTTCCTTCAGCATATATTCAGTATTTAGTTTTCCTTCTTATAGGATGCAAATATTTGCTATAATTTTAGCTTTGAAAGAAAATAAATGACTCTGTAGAATTAAAGATGATCTGTGGATGAGGTTAGTGGATATATCTAAGGTGAAATGAGTGGGGATTCAATCTCCTGTAGACAGCGAACTTCTCTTCAAGTGCATCAAAAGTAGGCTTCCTTTAGTTCTTTATCTGTGACATTCCTGAAATAGGTCTTGTGGGTTTATAGGTACCTCCCTGCTGTGGTCCAAACTGTTCCGTAATGAATGAAGCATCTAACTTGCTTTTAAATGTCTCCAGAGATGGAAAGTCCTGCAACCTGTAACCCCCTTCTATCTGCCAGGACTGAGGCAGGGATTGTCTTCCCAATTTTCTCTAGAAAGCTAGAACATGACCCATTGAGATCTATTTTCCTGGGTGGTGCTGAGTATCCAGATGTGTAAATAATTTTAGAATCTTATAAGTTCTAGGGTATACTCAGTGTTACATTCGATCCATTTTCTGTCAGAGGATTTCATGTGGCGTTGTTTATGAAAGGAAATTGTGGAAAATGGTGGGGAGTTTCACCAGATCAGGAGATAAAATTGTATTAAAATTGTATTATATAAACTGCCATGTTTCATCATCACCCTGTTCCAAAAAGCCTTAAGCTTCTGATGCAACATTTTCTCTCTGCATATCACGGAAAGTTGTGGAGGAAACTCTCCTTGTAGCCCAACAAATTACAAACTGTGAGGGAAGAGTGGTCTTTGTGGTCACCTACTTGTGCTATTCAAGGTAGACAGGAAATATCAAAGAGAAAATACTGAGAAGCAAATTAAAAGCATAGTTTCAAAAAGCCTCTTTTACTTTTCCAATATCTAATTGTTCAGCATTCACTTATCTTCCCTAAATCCAGCATCCTTTATGCTACTGCATTGTTGCCTACTTATTGAACTACTTTTGATTTTATTTTTTTCTTGTGAGCTCTCATACACAAAACGCTTGATCTTACTGCAGTAAGGAATAAAGGGCAAAAGAGGAAAACAAATTTACATATAAAGCACAGTCTGGGGCACATTCTGCTGGGTTATGTGTCTTCAAAGGCTTTCTCTGGAAGTACATTACAAACAAGATTTCTTCCAGGTTAGAGTAATCCAAAGTGCTATGCACATAAATTTTCCACAGCCAATTTAAAACAAGGGATGCTGGTTGAAGCTGCATTTTGTCTACAATATACTACATATTTTAGAGAATTATTATTGTAAAAAGCATATCAGGATTGATATAATTAGCCAATAGATTTAAAAATGGACTGTATAGCAATTAATTATTTCCAGACTCTCTGTAACAGTGCGTGGCACCAGAGTTCATGCATGAGATACCATTCTAGAATTATGTCCAAATGCTTGAATTTACTTAATTTGAAGACGGAAATTTGTGTTGACACCTTAAAAGTTTGTTACATTACGTCTGGTACTACAAAAAAGAACATTCTGCCAGGTTTTGATTCATTGTTATTAACACAGCACTCAAAGCAGCACATAAAAACACCAGGCCAAATGTTTCGGATTCTCAACGTTTTCCTCTGTTGATATCAGCATTGTCTTACCAGTTTTAACACACTTCATTAATGAACACCCCATGCCAGATGTGTCCCTGTTTAAACGCCTAAAAATAACTCTTAAGTTGTTCCCTGGCAAATGCTAAGCTGACATAAAGATGAGCTTATGGCAATAATTATATTGCTGCCTTTAAGGTTTATGTTGCACTTGCAATTGAACACACAATTTGGGATTTTTACACTGAGAACGGTCTTGAGGCTACTACCCAGGAATGGGAGAGAAAAGTTACGATATAAAGAGAGAAAGGCACATAATTAATTTTGTCTAAGAGTTATACTTAAAGCAGTGAACAGACGGGCGGTTTTTAAATCTGAAAATCCCATCACTTGCCAGCTGTAGTATGTCATATATAACATGTCTGCCTCAAACACTGAAAAATTCCACTTGAAACGTTGGCTGGTACCAGGAATATTTTGCCAGTTCTTTTACTGTTACAGAAAGAGTAATTGCTGTTTCTCACAAAATACTATGTAGGATGAGGGAGAAGCTGATATTTAATATTTTAGTTAGAGGAAGAGAGAGGAATATGACAAGGATTAAAATAAAACCTTACAGAAATTTCCTCCTGATGATTTGTTTAACATATAGAAATCTCACTTATTTTGATGTACATGTGTATGTTATGTATTCATCCCTGGAGGTGTTCCAGGCCAGGCTGGACAGGGCTTGGAGAACCTGGTCTGATGGAAGGTGTCCCTGCCCAAGGCAGAGGTGTTGGAATGAAATGAGCTTTACGATCCCTTCTGACCCAAACCAGTCTGGGATTCTGGGATTTAAACTGCTCTGTTCTCTTGAAACATTTGTTGAAATCTCAGTCTATTTTCTCTATGTGCCTTTCAACCCATGGATGGTATGCACAGAGATTATCTGAGGAATGGCTATAAAACATTGTCTGCTCTAGGTAGTTTCATCTGTATTTATACCATTATTCTGTGATGTTTCTGGTGATGCCATTCAGTGCGTAATGCACCTTGCAAAGAGGGTTTGCCTTGCTGTTCTTTTGGATTCCTCTGCCAGCAGAGAGGACATTTATTGGTTTCCAAATATCAGTTTACGAGGCCAAGGAAAAAAGCAAAAGGAAGATTCATCAAATCCTATCAGCTTGTGTTTGGTTATACCTTCATTACTCCTCAGAGAAAATAATGTAAGACCTTGTTGACATCTTTTTGTCAGTAAAATGGTAATAATCTCCATTCTATACTGGCTGTGAACTTCAGGCTTTTCTATCTATACAATATTTACCTTGTGAGTAATTTTTGAGATTCATTAAATTAAGTGTTCCATGGTAAACACCCAAGGAGTAGGTGGCACCATTAATTGCTTTAAAATATCTGAATGGGAACTACAAGATGTAGAAATGACTAAAATATAAACTGGGTTTGGAATGACCTGTTTTTTTCCATTTCTATCTCAAATATATTAGGATATCTTGTAGGTAGCAGAGTGATCCCCTGTCTGTGGCTGTAACAGAGTCTCTGAGGTTGTAACCTTCACACAGGAAATTTTCTGAAAAGTGCCAGCAGGAGCATTAAAGCCTTATCTAGTAGTTATCTAATAGACAACAAACCAAAATTAAATACTTACACAAAACACTTTATTTTCTTAACAAAGTTCCAATATGCCTAAAATTAAAAAAGAAAGAAAAAAAAAGTTTAGACATAGTAAAACTTTTGAGAATTAATTTGTTGTGTTTTTTTCAGCTCAAAATTGGTGGTCAAGGATCAAAAGATTAATTCAAGAAGGAGAACCCAGCTTAATCTGGTTTTAAGCCAAGATGAAATTTTAGCCCATGCAGAGTCTGGCTGTCTTTGTGCTTATTTCCACTCCTCATATCCCTATCTTTGTAGCCAAGGAGGTATATTTGCAGTATATTCAATCCTCAAAAAGATTTTGGATGGAAATATAATTCTGAATGTCATCTTGTGACTCTAATACTGATGTTGGCAGTGGTTACAGTGAGTTACTTCTTACAGCCTATAATTCATTTCATTGCAAGTTTTTCCAGTTATTTTATATGGTTTGTTGCCCAAAAGCTCTCCTTGCACATGCTTCCTATTAGCTTCCGTAGAAGAGAAGGTCAATCCGTTGGCTCATTCTCTGAAGAAAATATTGCTTTACGTGCCAGAGATCTTCATTCACTGTTGTCCAGAATAATTCTGAGAATTTATTATGACAAGCATAGTTGTAGAGATAATCCAGGCTGTGGTCTCTTTGAAATAAGAATGAGAAAACAAGTGTTAAAAAAAGAATCTTTTTCTCCATGTCTTTCATTACATGAGAAAGTGGGAAGAAACATCTGGAGCTGTGTGTGAATTTGAAGGAGCAACCTGAAACTCCCCTGTTGGCTCATTACACCCATTATCTGTCTTCATTTGCTGCCCTTTCCCAGCTGCATCATACACTATTTCCTTCTGGACTGCTCTTGTTCTCTGCTTCATTGGCTGCTAATGAGTTGAGATACAGAACTGCATGTCTCCTTTCTTTATTCCTTCCTAACATTTACTGACGGGCTGGAGGTTTGGTTCATTTTTTAATTTATTTTTTTCTTCATTATTTGAGAGGGAGAACCACAGAGAGGACGATGGATGACATCCAGCTCAATACTCATGGTTTGGATTGTGCTTGTAGTAGAATTTTTGGTGGCAATGAAAATTACCTCGATTCTTTTAAATCTGAAAATCTATTTGCTTCTCTCTTCAATGAATCTTTTTTATACAGGGCTGTATTATATATGGTCTCATGATTTAAGAATGATGATGAAGGTAAATGGAACTATTCACTTTTAATTCCTGCACCGATCTTGTCTAGTATGGAGAATAATGATTCGCAACTTCTCTGCTTGTCCATTTCCAGACTGGCATTTTAGTTATTCATAAAAAAAATGTATTTGGGAAAGGATTCTCTATAAGTGTAAGTCTTAATCTTCTGGTGGTTTGGGTTTTATTCTTTGCTCTTTATCTATATTTTTTTCACTTCCCAATTTGATTCTCAAGGCAGCAAAAAAAAGGAAGAAAGCAACTTTGAAGTGTGTACTGTCTTCTAGCCTCTCCAAAATGAAAATCCCAGTAAGGAAAAATCTTTTTATAAGTTGTGGGACTTCTGTGGAGAAGATTCTATGGAGTCAGACTCTTTCCTGCAGTTCCATAGGTTCCTGTAGGTTCTACCAAAATGATTCTTTAACTGGAAGCTTTGGTATTCCCAACAATGACAAAACCAGTAATGTTTAAAGGTAATCAATTTTTTAAAACTATATAATTACATGATTGACTCTTCAAATAATCCATAATTAACATTGGCATTTGATAGCTGGCATGTCAATTTGTTAAGTGTATTTGAAGGTACCCCCAATGCTGCAGTAACACCAGGTTATGAACCACGCCAGCTTTTTGAAATTCATCAGCAAAACTGACTTTTGTTGTGAATACCTTTATTCTCTTCGTGTAGTTTTGGAAATATTTGCAAATTTCTCCTCAAGTAATTAATTTATTGGCACATTTTTCCCTTCTATCCTTAAACTTCATAATGGGGTGAAATGATATTTGAAAAGCAGGTTTTCTGATGAAAGTCAATGTTTATTACTTTGTATTCCCTGCATAGGAAGTGATGACCTGTAGATCCTATTGGGATTATTTATCCATGTATTTTGATTTATATTTTGCTTTCCAATAGTTGTGTACAAATGTAAATGTAAACCCAAACTTTGAAGGTGTCATATAATTGCATAAAATAACAATGTTTGGGTTTGAGTGGTTTTACTCCAAGCTTTTGGCAACTCCCAGTGTTATATGCAAATATATTTATGCAAATCACTGTCATCAAGCCTAGGAACCCAGCTCTGCATTGAGAGAGAATCTGTGATGTAAAATTCGCCTTCAGCTCAAAAAGCAGCATTTCTATTCACACCTGAAATTGGTCTTTTTTTTAATAGTTTTTACAGCCAATGAAGTACTGTACTCTGTTAATGTCTTTTAAAAAATAACGTGGGAAGGACTTGTCCAAGGTATGACAGCCTTGACCCAAACTTTATAACACATGGTCACAATGAGATTTGTGTTCTCCCTTTTTTTGAGGTGCATTAAAAAAAATAGAAATACAGTGCTGCAGCAGAACCTAAATGGCAAAGGAGTAGAACCTGGGCTTGGAGAGGAACTTTGGGAAACTTCTTCCTCCCCAGGTAGTAGCAAAATTTCTTTTATGAAAGACAAAAGAAATGAGGCAGAGAAGTCACTAACTAGAACAGATTTGACAGAGGTGTGAAATTGAGTTAAAATAAATTGAATAAAATCTGAACACGAGTACTAAGAAATAGGAAATTGTTATCATGGTGTCTGCTTAATTTACAGACTGGGGTATAGATGTGCAGCAGCTCAGAAAAGGAGTTGTCTGGAAAAAATATGAAAGGCCAGGCTCAATAAAATATTTCAGGGGTAAAGTTTGAAATAATCATATTAAACCAAGTTGAAATGGCTTTAAATCTCTAAATAAAATGTATTTGCATAAAAATATGAGGAATAGTATGCCGTGATTCCATGGGCTTATCTAAATCTAACACATGTAAGCTCAGTTTAGAACCGTGTGCTTTTGACATCTGCACTCTTTATATCTCATCAGATTACTCGGAATGCAAATAAATAAATCCATATGCTACTCAAAATAAAAGAATCAGGGAATTCAAAGATCACTGATTTGCCATTAATTCGTGATGACTCCACAGAGTGCAGTGGAGGATTTGTCAGGTGCACGTCCTGCAGTGGTGGTGAGGCCTGGATGCCTCACAGAGAAGGAAAACAATGGAAGTAATTGCCTTGAGGAAATCATTCCCATATTCTCTGCTTCCTTTTCAGGATCATGCACAAAGCTATTTACCCAATAATAGTGGAACACAGTTTGGAATGTTCTGATGCTCCTATAAAAATTAAAAGGTTAAATAATAGGAATAATAATAAAAAAATCATTATTTGCTTTCCTTTAAGCAGAATTTATGTTCCATTTTACTTTAATTCTACCAATTGCAATTCGTAATCAGCCTGTGACTGTGCTCACAGGTCATGGCTGGATGCTTTCTCCAGTGCAGACGGAAGCAAATATGGGATATGCTGCAGCTAAAAGAATAAAAATCCTTTCTAGGTCAGTCCTGAGACAACTTTCAGAAATATCTAAAAGCAACTGTGTTCAGACAACCTTTAAAATGCCCAACATTTTAAAATGTCATTACCCAACAACAGATAGCACCGAGCTTAAAACATTATAGCTGAGTATTAAACCTTAACAGAATTTCAATAACACAATGTGATAATTTCCCACCCTATTTGTCATCAATTTTCCTTTATTTAATAAACATTGCTACAATTCTGGCTTGTGTTTAGGATTTACAAGCTGGCTGTTTCTTCTAAGAGGGCATCTCACAAGCTCTGACACAGCCTTTTGATGCCTGCTGGTGAGAAAGAATATTAAAGTGGCTTAAGAGGAAAGATTTAATTTGAGTTTATGCACTACAGTACATGTATTTTAGCTACAAATGTCTTTGCCTGTCCATATATATGAACTGAAATTGCAGCTAATTTTTACGAAATTAAAAAAAAAAGTTCATCCAGTATCATTTATTTCTATAGAAAAAACTTTAAAAGAGGAGGAATGAGCCTCATAAGCAATTTGGAAAGAGGAGAGTGCATCAAAATTTTGTGAGGATTTTTAAAGCAGTTGTAGTTAATTTGTTAAGTGAGAACACGAGTGGAAGGAAGATATTTAAAGTAGGGATGATTGCCTCTTTGTTATTCCAGAGCTCCTCAGAAGAAAGGCACATGGGCTTTAGGGTTGCTCCTCAGTTCAGCTGTGTCTCAGTACCCCAATTATGGGCAATGGGACTGGCACCAAAATCCCACCAAAATTTGTTTATAAGGTAGAAATAAAGGGAAAAGGAGCTAATGAAGGGTGTTTGGGCTGTTAGCAACCATCAAGAGCTGAAGATGAGAGGAGGGGATGTGTTTCATGTCGTTTCAAAGCAGCACAGATCCCTGTTTAGATGGGAGCGTCTCCGTTCTGCTTCCTACCCTTGATAAGAGAGTGAATGCACGTAGCTCTTTGCTACCATGAAAATTTAATTAAAAAAAACCCCCTCAGTCTGAAAGGAAAAGTTTTTACATGGAGTTCCTTGCCCTCTCCAGTGCTGGGTTTGTGGCCATGAGAGATAAGTCATTACACAAGATCGGCTCCACCGTCATGGTTCTGTTTATGGAGATAAAATTAAAAGTCCAATTAAATACAGCCAGGAGGCGTGAAAGAAGGGAAATAATTATCTTAGACTTCCAGTGCTTTCTAACTGAAAAAAAAGAAAGCACTGAGATTATCAATAATCTACCTAAAGTCAGTATAATAACAAAAGGAAGGAGATATAACCCCTTAGAAAGCAAACTCACAGAAATAAAAATACCCAAAGGCACTAATGATAAGTTTTTATACAGGAGAAAAAGGAGCAGTTTAACTTCTCTGCACGTTATTTTATCTCTCAGTCAAAGAACAGGTAATTAAATCAGTGTCTTCCACTCTGTTCAGATTTCCTTCAGCAACGTGTATGAACTGTGTTAAAAACAGTACTTTGCCTCGTCTCGCTTGGCAAGTGAGTAGATAGTTTCAAATAGATAGTTTCAAACTTAAAGAATAATGGAATATAAAAATTATGAAGAAAAAAATATAGATACATTTCAACCAGGCTTACCAGTGTGTTTGAAAACATTCATATCAGCAAATGGGAAAGATATATCACACACTGAGAGAGAACTGCAGGTAATAACAAGAGTTAGGACATTGTAAATACAACAGTTGTCAAAAAAAAAGAAATACATTTTTCCCAATCATAGAATCACTGTGGGTAACTTCCTTAAATCTGATTGGATATTTTAAAAAAAATTAATTGTCTTTGATTTTTCATTCAATCAAAAGAAATTTCATAACTTTTATCTCTCTGGCTATGTATAAAACAACCTCTTCAAAAACATGTCTACCTTAATCTTAAAGCTTTCATGATTTTCCTGAATGCTATTCATACCTGCTAATAAGCCTAGTTAAATTAAATAAATAAGAGTTGTATTTGCTTTCCAGATAACCTTGCTTTTGAATGGAAGCAGTTTTCCTGCTTCATATGTGTAAGTCTTGCAAGGTTCTCCCATCTTAACTAGACCTCTGCAACGATTGTTAGTACATGGACAAGGGTGTATTTAAAACCCATTCAAACTGTTCTGAAGTCCACTTCTAAAATTTAATGTATTTTAGTAACACTGCATTTTGCAACATGGTAGAAAAATGCAATAGGAAGGCAGATAAAAGCTCTGACCTTAAAGATAAGAAACTACTGTAGCTTAATCTTGATGAAAGGAATACTAGACATTAGAGAAGTTTAATTTTTTTAGGGTTTTTCTCTTTGTATTTAAAGTAAATTAATTGTCACAAGGAAAACTAAATTTATTTCCTAGTCTACTACTCATTGCCTAACTTCCTTGCAAAAAATAAATCTTCTTTTCATGCTGTTCTTTAAAAAATTTGAATTTATTCTGTACCGAATGCACATCTTTATTTGTTGTCAGTTTTCTCTTGTGGAATTTTTTGGATTGGCTTCCCAACAGCCACAAAAGGCTGGAAGTTTCTCCCTTTTCTCTGAAAGTGTTGTGGTTCATTTGTTTAAAAAAATCAGCAGTCTAAACTAGCAAACAAGTTTAAGCTCCTAAAAATGCAGCGTTCCTTAAAAGCAAGTGGCCTTAGAGAAAGGTTTGGATGGTCTTTTGGAAGCTCAGTCTCTTGAAGTTTGTTATTTAAAAAGTCATTTTACATTCATTCAGCCTCAATTAATGGAATTTGTTTATTTGTTCTTGTTTCTGCCAGTTAAATCTATTATCTATGAGCTTTAAATACTTGTGGAAACACTCTTATTTTGTTTTCCACATTATCTCCCTCTATATTTTATCATCTCTGAATGCCAGCGTCGTCACCTCTGTGTCACGTAAAAGTTTCCATTGAGTCCCAAGTCAGGTTCTTGACCCACCCCTGGATCTTTCTGCTTTCCATGGAGTTGTCATCATGAGGCTCATTTTAATTTTCACAGATCTACTCACTGTTAATTAACTCTGAAATTCAGAGCACTGAAGCCTTTTATTTTCATATGCAGAAGTGAACGCTCCCATCACTATTTATCCTGGAAAATGAACAACTCTGAAAAAAGAGCCTAAGCAGCCAAAAATAATCTATATAAAATATGCATTGAGTCAGGAGAGAGAAGAAAATCAATAGAGTTCTTATAAATTCTGTTAGCCCAAGGGCATCAGTGACTTGCAGTGCAAGCCAACGTATTAAGTGCTTTGTTTTGACAATTTACTTACAAATAAATTCATATTTTCTCAGCCCTAGTAAAGGAGAACTGAAAACCCCAGTTTTGGCATGTGGATCTCCCCTTTAACCTCCACCTGTTGTAGATATGCAAACCCGTGGCTGTTTCATGAAGGTCTTCTTTCAGCATCTCTGACTTGCTGCTAACGTGAAGACACGCGTATGCAGACGACATCAAAGTTCTGGCAAGTTGAGGTACAAGAAATAGAAGAGAAAATAATTAAAAAACAAATACAGTTTGTTCAAAAAAATGGCTGTATCTGCCACCAACAGATTTGACACTCAAAATCAAGATTTCAAGCCAGCAGTGAGCTGTTTTATAAACACTAAAATATGGATCCCTAGTTAGCATGCTGAAACATGGTCAAAAACCACCGATTGAACCGTGGGTTTAGAGCAGTTAATTCGGTGTTCTATTTATGGCTACAAAAAGATGTGAATTTGATGGGTTTTCATCAAGCTCCAGGAAACACATTTTATTTTTTTCAAGGAAATTTACAGTTATGCCTTTCAAATCAGAAAATTTTTTCTGTCTTTTGGTCCCATTTAGCTGTTCATCAGCCATAGTTTATAAAATGCAGTTTTTGGAAGGAAGAAAACAGTGTTTGCTCATAGTTGCAGACAATTTTCAAAGCAGTCACAGCTTAAGCTTTTCATATGGAGTGGATGTACTTCAGTGGAATAAAACAGCAAATAGCCATAAAAAAAAAAATAGCTATAAAAGCAAATAACCCACACAATCAAATAGGAAGTGGGTCTGGCAGTGTTCTTCTGCTGATGGCTTTTTGATAGTTCTGTTTGATCAGTCAGTCCCGGCCTTCAGCGAGGTAAAGCAGAGCCACGGAACAGTTTGGGTTGGAAGGGACCTTAAAGCCCATCCAGTGCCACCCCTGCCATGGACAGGGACACCTTCCGCCATCCAGGGTTGCTCCAAGCCCCATCCAACCTGGCCTTGGACACTTCCAGGGATCCAGGGGCAGCCACAGCTTCTCTGGGCACCCTGTGCCCTCTCCCTTGACCTGCTGGCCACACTCCTTTGATGCCGCCCAGGACGTGGGGGGTTTCTGGGATCCAGCACACGTGGCCAGGTCATGCTGAGCTTCTCATGCACCACTACCCCCAAGTCCTTCTCCTCAGGGCTGCTCTCAATCCCTTCTCCACCCAGCCTGTGCTAGGGACTGTTCTGACCCAGATCCAGCACCCTGAACTTGGCCTTCTCCAGCTCCGTGAGGTTTGCCCAGTCCCACCTCTGCAGCCTGTCCAAGCCCCTCTGGATCCATCCCTTCCCTCCGGGTGTGACCACCGCACCCAGCCTGGGGCTGCTGCTGAGGGCTCCATCCCACTGGCCCTGTCACAAAAGGAGAAGTTAAATGTGTCTGTATGTGTGTCTTGCTGTGCCTTAAGCACAAATAGCTCATTGCAGACGGTCTGACTTGATGATCAGGGTATCAGAAATCCTTTAATTGTAAATTAATTTACACTGTCAGCCTGTCAGTGTCATCTGTGTCACCACCAACACTTCCCGAGGTTTGCCAGCAGCAGTGGGCCTGCTGTTGTGCTCATTTACCTCAGCAGCCTTCATCTTACTGAGAAAAAGTTTTTAAAAATTGACTTATTTTGCCATGTCTTGCTTCCACTGATAAAATAATTAATAAAGTCCAGGTTAACTTGGAATTTCATGATTAAACACAATTGGGCATTCTCAAGTTAAATTCATTTGGACTAGTTTCACAGTTATACCCTTTGTTTTCATGAATATATAAAATTATAAATATACCTAAAATATATATCTAAAACATATATATATCCAAAATAACTAGAGAAATATTATATATGGGTATATAAATTTATATATTTTGTTCCTTTACACATTTGTGGAGTTTATTGATACAAGAAGCCTGCTGTTGTTAACTCAGGAGTGGCCACTCTTCAGTAACTGTGGTGTGATGCCACACTGCAGTTCAGAGGTTTTTCTCTGAAAACATCTATGTTAGTATAATTCCTTCATCTTCAGTTTCAATCTAGGGAAAAGCATCACTGAAGATCCAACTGAATGTCTCATTTGAACCTTTCCTAGGAAGTGTCTTTTTTACTTACGTTCATTCTGTTTTGGGAAGAGATCTGGAGTTCTTTGGGGTGATGCACAGGTAGGATCGAATAACAAAAGGATGTGATTTATGTTTGCTGCTCGGAGCCAGAGTGACTCCAAACAACAGCAGCACTGAAATGACAAGGAAATGTACAATTTGTTCTCGTCAAGCCGTGTGGGTGTGTAGGAAGTTGACAAGGCATAACCTGTGAAGTGGTATCCCTTTTAACCAATATAGCACTAATGTACACTGATATAACACGAAGGATAATACAGTCTTCCAGGAAGTGAAACTGCAAGAATTATGTAGAATTTTTGGATATGAATCCTACTTTTCTTTTACAAACCATATTGGGTTATCTTATTTTAATGACTAGAGAGTTTGAACTAAACTTTTTTTGGACAAAGAGTTATAGAGACTAATAGGGGAAAAATAATTTAGAAATTTTGTGCTAAATTATTGTTGCAGCCATAGTTGTCATTGTATTAGTATTCAGCCTGGGGAACAGAAAATAAATTCATTGAAAATGCTTTCAGGTTGAGCCTGTCAGAAAAGCCACAGGAAGTCAGGAACCAATATCCCATTAAAATACATATGCTTTCAATTTTTATAAAGGTAAAAACTCTACGTATAAAGACATGTGAAGACAGTCAAAGTTGAATTATTTATGAGGATTAAATTAATAAAGCTTTAATTCTGAAGTAATGGATAAAACTTAAGAGATACTATTAGACTAAGAGCATTGGTTCTTGATTTTTTCCACATGTCATGTGTTCTCCACATTACTGATGTAATTGATGCAGCACCTAACCTTTAAGTTTGAGCGGTGTGTTTTCGTATTGCCCATTTGCTGCTGCATGTGTGTTATGTGGGATATTAACAGCTCTTACTGATAAGACACTTAATGGTAAAAACGATGAGCAATAGAATCAAAAATTGAGAAAAGGAGTCATTTTTAAGTTCAAATTGCTGCCTGAGTCTGCAGCTCATAACTACACAGGGCTCACCGTGGTGGGTAACCGCAGGAACTGGGGGTATTTTAGAGGTGCACTGTGAGAAATGTTTTCAATATGCAACTATTTTTCTAAAGAAAATTTCATATGTTATTTACTATGCAAATTTTAAAAGGAATTACACATATAAGAGTCATCAAAATTTAAGCAATTTACAAACAAGTAAATATTTACCTAAGGAAATTGTCTTCTGTGTGTGCAACATGCAGTGGAATAGAACAATTAAGGTTTGTAGATTTTACAGGTTTTTAGTACTTAAAAAGAATAGTAGGAGGTGGTAAAAATAATTAGGAAAATAATAACCAATTTTGAGTATTTGTCCCTAATTTCTTTTACTGCAGCACACATTTCAGCTTCAGCTGCCAAGCTTAATGGCCAAGCATACTGGTTTTAATCACAACTTAAATTCTGACTTATTAAAGTTCTTCCAGCTTTACACAATAATCTTTAATCATTAAAATTTAGTTCGCTGCTTTCTGGTAACAGAAATTTGTTTTCAGTACATAATCAGCATTTGCTGGATGTGAATATGTAGAAATTCCTTTCTTTTACAGGAATGTGTCTTAGCAACCGTGTCCCCTTGATTCCTTTGGGCACACAGGGGAAAGAAATTAAACTTTCTTTTCTAATTAACATAATGCAGTTAGTCCAGATTGATGAAGGGGTGGCTGTACATCTGTGACTGAGTGAATAAACCAAATATGTCAATTTGGATAAAAAAGTAAACATTCCATGTTCAGCACAGAATTTCAGATTAATTGTCAGCACAATAATTATGGAAGTGTAATTATTGTTTAGGCTTGGAAGTCGCTTGAGTAACAGGAATGCCCAAATACAAATCTGTGGTGTTGTCAACATTTATGCAAGTGCAGGAATTTTAAGGGTGCTGTTACATGTAATTAAGTCAGCAAGCTGCTTGCTTATCAGCTAAATAAAATGATTAATGGCTATGACCCTGGTAAATTTTTGACAGTCATCTCCTGTGAGTGTAACAAGGCTGCTCTGTGGGCCGGGGGATTTTGATTGCGTGTTGTCTTGTCAGTTGTGCCTTTGCTTTCACCTTGCTATGCAGGCATCTCCTCCACCTCAGGCTCACAACTTCAGCTAAAAAGGCAGTTGATAAAATGATCATAATTAGATATGTTCGTAGTGCAATCATGTTGTGCAGACTGAAATATGGAATATTTGTTTCAGTGTAAGCTCCAAGTTTTTAATATTTTTGCTTCAGATTGTGCCCTGGCAAGAATTTCAGTTCCAGGTTTTATTTCCAATTGTTTTTTCAAAAAATAAAAAAGGCATTTTTAATTTTCTGTTGAAATAATATTTAAGCCTGGGACAGAGGATTTTTATTCATTTGTTCGTAAATCACATTTGTTAAAGGTGGCAGTGGGAGAAGTAAAAAGAAGGGATGCAGGTGGGGATTCCAGTTTGTGAGAGCACAGCTGAGGAGCATTACAGGGGGCTCAGCTGAAGGGCATTTCTGAAGAGGAGTATTTCTTTCTTTAAATTGAAAGAAATTAAAGAGTCTGAATCATCCAGGTGCACTCACGGAGCTCAAGAGGAACATGGAGTATTTTTTGTTTCATTGCAAGTCCAGCAAACAATGAATAAAAGTTTGGAAGACCAGAAATCTTGAGAGAAAAAAGTTGTGCCTTTTCTGTTTGAAACGCAGCTTGCATTTATCTTTAGACATGATAAGATTTTGGGTTTTTTTTGTAAAAAATTAGTGTTACAGAGATGAAAGCCAAAGACTCAGAAATATGAAAATGTGAAATAAATGACACTAATTGAATCTTATTTTTTCCTTTCAGAGACTGCCTTTAGTCCACATGTCAACCACAATTAGGGCCTCTAGAACCCAAGGAGTTGCTTTTGAGGACACTCCACTTTGATCAGCTCTCAGCCAAGTGCTTCACTGGAATTAAATGACTTCCGCTGGGTGGAGAGTCGGGCTCACTTTGCAGCTCTCAAAGGCAGCCCAGACAGCGCAGAAAATCTTCCTGTGTTGAAGGTTTTTTCACTGGCCACAGCACAATGTATGACTCGTCAGTCCGTGTGTTTCGGGTGCAGGAGGATGCCAGTTTACATTTCATCTTGTGTCCAAACTGAATTTGTACTCTGAAACTTGGCCTTACTTTAGCAAAGCTCTTTTAAATTTTCAAATTCTGAGAGTTTGTCTTTAAGTATTTAACAACTACCATTTACGGTTTTACAGTAATTTCCCAAAAAATGAGAAAAACAACAGTGACTTTGGGTTATTGAACTTGACTTAGTGTTTGAAATTTAAGAGAGGCAGATGCTGCATTGGTTTAACCAGTGGTGATTTTGGTAGGGTGTTGAGTATTTTTGGTATTGCTTAGGTCATACTCTGCCCTTCTACACTGAACTTTTCTGACACTTGAGGTCTTGTGCTGGTCCCGTAGGAAAGAGCAGCCCGAGATGTCCCTCTGAAGGACCCCATAAAGGAAATAAAGGTACCCGGATGCTGCTGGAACTGAGGAAGGTTTGATGATCCACTCTGAATTCCATTAAATGCAGTGCAGAGGGCACAGCTTCAGGGGGAAAGATAAAACACAAAAATATATTTGGATTCTTTCTTTTCAGTCTGTAAACTGTGTTTCTTTAGACATTATTCAAATATTTGCATGACAGCAGTAGATAACATTCAACCAGAACTAGGTAAGATGTTGATGTCTCTGAAAGAGCTCAGTTGCTGTCGTCCTTCTCAGCATGAACAGAGAAATTCCATCTGTGAACCTTCCCAAACAATCCTTTCATTCACGTTTAAGAACCCGAAACACTTCTCCTTGCATTTCAGATTCGAAATGTGAACTGAAATGTGTTTCTGCAGATAATAAACAGCAACAATGAACACTATAAATAATTTAGTTGGCAACTGCAAGGGGTTTGTTCCCGGAAGCAAAGGTGATGCAAGGATATGCCAGTTGAGATAAGCTATAGGAACACCCACACCTGGTTGAGTTAACTTCATCATATTGCCAGGAATAACTCAGGAAGAGCTTTGTCTCTCCCGAAAGAAAGCTGCATTCTTGACTGCACAAGCAATTGTACAAATGCATTAATCTTTTATTCACGTGGTGGCTGGGTGTCAAATGCTGTCATTTGGATCTCTGGGAAGCTGTTTAGGACATTGCACTCTGCCATTGACATGTCACTTTAGCCTCAAATTACTTTGATTATGTCTGTTTTGTTTGGTTTTTTGTTTATTTTATCCTAACAGCATTCCTTCCAAGGTGTTTATGTTTCTATCTCCCTGTCTATTGCTTACCTAAAATGCCATATGTCAATGTATAAATGGTGCTAAATTCCCACCCATTAATACACAGAGATATACATCCCTTCCTGGCTGTGTTCTCAGAAGGGTGCCTGTTATTGTAATTGCCCCCAAAATTCAATAAAGAATAACCAGGTAAACAGCAATCAAAATGCTGGAATGTATCTAGGAGAGAGTTTGCCAAAAAACTTTTTTCTGAATAAGTTTTATGTTGCATGCCAGGCATATACAGGGAAATGAGAAATTTATAGAAAACTGTATAGATACAAAAAATTTTTGCCAGTCCTATTTTAGCATTTTTGCACATATTCAGCACCACTTGTTATTGTATTTTCTACTTTTAAATGTTACCGGGCTGTGTAGTTCACATTTTGCAATACAACAGCATGAAATTCTAAAAAAAATATTAACAACGTAGAAATACTAATTTAAGGGTATTCTCCATTGATTTCCAGGTAACATACATGTTGATATCTAGTTTGATTTTTTTATTAATGAAAACGACATTAAAACCAGCCAGCAAGGAACAGAGCAGTGTTTTCTGAGCTGATGCCAGTCCCCAGTGCAACTACAATGGGACGACCACGTTGTCCTTCCCCTCCATCTGTGATTGTCTTCAGAAGAAAATAATCCCATTATTATCAGTTAATTCTTGCAGTGCAGACAAGCTGTTAACAGAGAGGATCAAAGCCAGGCCATATCTGGGAACTTCTTTATATTCCAAAGCTAGAAAGACCCTGACTGAAACACACAAACCCCCCTGTGACTAACACAAAAAGTTTATTTACCAGCTAAGACATGTAGGTGATGCTTGGTGTGCCCACCCTGAGCTTACCCTGGGCATGAAGGGGCATGAGCTGATAGATAATGATAACCCAACTGATAATAACCAAAAGACAAGAGATAATAATAACCCAACTGATAATAACCAAAACACGAGAGATGAGTGATAAAGGAGCAGAGCCAAGGCCTTTGTGTTTAGCACCTCGTAGTGCTTCCAAACTGGAAAGGAAAAATTAGATTTTTTTTCTAAAAAAAGTAAGAAGTGCTTAAAAGAAAATACAAAATAAAAGTTTGAATAAAAAAAAAAATCTCCAGATGGTCATTAAATATGTTAAATGGCAGCCTGCTTTCAGCCCACCAGGCACTGAGTTTATTATTCTAATAACATCTTAAAATGAAAAAGATAAAGTCTTATAAAAAGAGGCTGTTAACTTTGATGGCGCTTAATCCAGATAACTTTTAGAATACCCATTAATGTGCAGAGATACAAAACATATATTTAGCACCACAATAGTTCTCTCCTGGAGGGCCCTCATGCAGGCACTGCCAGATTTTTCTGTTCTCTCTTGCATGCAGGTGCTTAAAAAGAGAAAGCTTCAAAGGAAGGAACAAAACAAATACTTAAAACAGTGATTTATAAAAAAAAATTGAAATTATGAATGTTAAAAATGCAGAAAAGTAGGGAAACCAGAATTTGGAAAGATAGTTCCGTTTGCAGTCTAAGCTTTGCCATACGAAGCATATTATTGCAGACATGTGTTATTAGGATTTGATAAATATGCCATATGCACATTAATAATACTTGATCATTCAATACAGTAAATCCTTCTCAAATAATGTGCATTTTACAGCAATTTACAAATACATCCAATTTGAGTGTAGTGGTTTGGAATGTCCATATTCATTTTGGGGCACTAGATAGGTATGTATTGGTTTGATGTTATATAAGTAAGTATTATCATGCTTACTTACTGTTTTCAGAAACTGAAAACAGAATAAAGTAAATTTACTTTATTTGAGGGATCTGGATGTGCAGAGTTTGAGATCCTGGCCTGGAAAGCCTCCTCTTCTAAAAGCCCTCTAGTATTCATAGTATCGCTTCAACTCAAGCCTCATTTTCTGTAAAGCAGTTTTAGGGTACTCAGTTTATATGGAATTCTAATTCGAATGTTAAGGCAATATAACCCGACAAATTTAGCTATTTAATAAGATTTTCATATTGTTTTAAGAGTGCTGTATCACTTTTACAGTGTATCCAAAGCAGATTTGCTCATTTCTTTGGTTTCACACGCTTGATATGATTGCAAATTTTTCATACAACCTTTAGAACTAATTTATATTTTCCTGTTTTCATACAACGACTTAGTTCTAAAATATTGAATACTTGAGTGGCATTTTTTTGATCAGATAGTTTCTATTAAGATCTGTGCTGTATTTTGAAATATTTTTCCCCCTCTGTGCTCTTTCCCAGGTTTCTGTGCAGGCAGCTCAGCCTTGTCAGTGATGCACAGACTGAGGTATTGACCCAAGCCAGAGTGTGCACGTGTGTCTGTCCTTCCCAGATGGAGCAGCACGGCTGGAAGTCGATTTGGAATGTGCAGAGGAGCCCAAGGAGGCACTGAGGCCCCAAACCTTCAATAACAATCAGCACGACAGCCCCCAGCTGCAGAACAGCCTTTGATCCATGCTGTACATGTGTATCAGCTTCTACTAATACAAATTAGGGAAATTATTGAGTAATATCAAGGAAACAAACTTGATCAATGGCTTTCAATGATTATTTCAATCCAGTGACCACATTCTTTGTTTTCTCTCCTTTGTTTCATTCATCTCACACCACCCAATAGAGCTCCTTGGTATAAGTGGTCATCCTACAATCATTAATTAAATCTTTTTTTCACTGATTTTCAAAATTATGTTAGAACTGCAAAGAAGAAATGGTGACAAAATTAACAATTTCACTTTAGTGTGGAAAGGCAATTTTTATATCCCTTATGCAAAATAGTCTTAGAAGTCACAAGTAAAAAATTACTGGTAATCAATGAACTAGAGGAATAAAATCCTGTTACAAGTGAGTTCTTTTTGAACAGCAATTTCCAAGTGGAAGGAGATGAATTATTCTGCTGATATTAAGGTTAATGCAGAAGAATCTTTAAAAATGCAGGCAGGTCTTTTTGTGCCTACAGAATTTTCTCCAATGCAATCCTGGGAATAGGAAGAAGGAAAAATTCAAAAGGTAACTCTACGTGTTCTTTAGATATAGGCTGTAATTCTTTTTTTTTTCTATTTCTTCCCACACTCCTTTACCAAAATTATTCCTGTTGCTCAGGCTTTACTGTGTGTCAGGAAAGAATATCTGCACCAGCAAGAGGAGCAATTTACTGAGCAGTTAAAGCTGATAACAGAAATTTCCATCTGGAAGCAAAGTAAACCAAGGACCATGGAAGTAGGAGGCCTTATTCAAGAAAATGCTCATTTTTTCATGGTGGAAAAGCAGGTAAGTGGTGCACTGGGGCATTATCCTCTCCTGAGAAAAGAGGCACGTTGGAAACCTGTCCTAGAGCTTCACACTCATCATTGTGTTTGTTTGGAGTTCTAGAGCAAAGGAGGAAGAAATGGCTTGAGAAATAAATTGGCAAGGAAATTTTCACTCCACTGAGAAATACATTTTCTCAACATTCAGCACCTTCTATGCTGAAAACACATTTTCATGAAGTATTGGTTCCTTTTTGGAGGAAACAATACCTTGCAAAAAGCGCATGAGAGTGGATATTTGAACATGTACAGGTGTAGTAACTGGTTTCAGTAGCAACTTTAAAATGGCCCAGCAGATGCCTGCACTTCTGAGCTGGATTACTGCCAAGGAAAAACCTCATTGCTCTGAATTTACTCTGTACCAAGAGATGACTGGCAATTACTCTGGCCACAGCGAGAGTAAACTGGAATTAACCTAAAAGAAATCAATCTAGAACATCTAAACATAGGCAAATGCATTTACCTTCTTCTCTAAATACATGGCAATAACAGAACACTCAGTCTTGTTACTAATTAAGAGTTCAAACAGTCAATCTTTGGTTCTTCTGTTCAATTAAAAAATTAAATAATTGCGGACGCATAGTTCTCAGAACTGAGGTTTCTGGACAAAAGCCAGGCTGCAGGTCCAGCACTAGACAATCCTGTGCAGAATGCCATTAGGAAACAGGTATTTGGATTTTGGTTATATCTGATAAAGGCACCAAGGGAGCTCTACAGAGCACTGCACCCTACAGCAGTGCCCGGTACAGTGCAGAAATGAGCATGGGCTAGTAAATACATTATAGAAGATGGAGATCAGTGGAGATCAACAAGGAACACATAATCCAGCAAAATATATGTTGGAGAAATGCTTTCTTCCTCTTTACTTTTTAAAGTAGAACCACTTGTGAGCACTTTTTCCATTGTTCTATCTCTGATTATCAAGAGGGTCTGATGACTTGAAAGCAGAAACTGATGTGGTTATTGAAAAACTTGATTCTGAAGCACAGTGCAGCAGTTCTTGAAAATCTACTCCTCTAAAGCTTCAGATTTATTAGCTGTCTTCTGTGCTTCATATTAATGCTGATATTAAAATAGGTACAAAACTGCACAGTTACAGGCTTAGACAAAATTTTAAATTGATTTCTAGTTCCCACAGCATTCACAAGTGCAGACAGTGTTTCTGTTGTAAAGTTTTTGTCACAAATGAAAGTACAAATTATTTGATATAAAGTTAAAATGCAAGAATACAAAATTGCAACTTTGGTATCATTTAGTGTTACCTAAAAACTTAACAAATATTAAACAGATGTCATTAAAGCAAATTCCTGTTTATTCCACTTTCACATTCATTTGCGTTGTGAAGGCAATCTTTTTTAATTATTGTTTCTTACAAGTGTGACGTCAGGTCACAGCCTTGGGGGGATAGCAGATGAAGGAAGGTATGAACTCACTCCCAAAGTTAGCACACAATTTTGAAGGTTTTCTTTCTTCATAAAAGTTCACATTTTTCAATTGTCATGTACTTGGTTTTCATTTTCTAGTAGGAAACATGTCAAATACAGCTTGCTTTTTATTAAATTCACTAGGGCTTAGATGAAGCTTAATTTATTTCGGCAGCTGAAACTTGTCCTCTTAGTCAAGTTTCATCATTTTCAGATAATGAAATCTTGCAGCAGTCCCATATTAGACGGGGAAGCAAAGTGTTTTGTAGCATAACTTTCAGGGTTGTGATTATCACCCCAAAGAGGGAGGAAATTTTGCTTATCTGAAGGAGTCATATGTTGAGATTCCAACAGAAAAGGCACAAACCATGAGGATATTATGGAAATAGCAAACAATACTTTCATATCCTACACTGGGACTAAGTCAGTCTGCCTCAGCCCTTTGAAAGGGAGGCCAGAACTTGAAATGCATGTTTAAATAAATATATAGGGCATCATTCAAAGTCTGCCAATGCACTGGGAAGTGTCCAAACCCTAATCCTACTAAGGGAGCAGCTTTTGTGGCAGTAACACCCCACTGCCCAGGGACCACTGCCCTCTGCTCATCCCCTACTCACTGCCACACTCTCCCATTGTGGGAAAATTGAATTAACCCCTCATTAGGAAGCAAATTTGTGCAGATAAATGTTTGATAGTCTCCCTCCAGTAGTGGCTAACCAGAAATATCCCCTAACACCCTAAGTCCAATCTGCAGAGCTGGATGTGGGATAACACCTTCCTGCTGCCTGCAGGGCTGAGTCCTGCCCTGCTGCACGAGACCAAATGAATCTTTTCCTAAACAGCAGCGTTTCAGATATTGCTGGTGGTCAATTATGCAGCCCCTCTTAAATTCCCCGCTCAGCTGTTGTACTGCATAAGTGATTATTTCCTGTTGGGTGTTACCTGACTGCTGACTATAAATCTTAGTGAATAACCACTTGTTTTCCCGTTCTGACAGATGCTCCCAGGGAATGCTTGTTAAGGGAAGAAGGACTCCTGTCTGCATCTGCTGCAGTCAGCTTCAAAGTAGATTAAACACTAAACAACCCTGGCCAGATTTTGCATCCTGATGCTCACAGGTAGCCATGCCCTTGCGATGAGAGATGCTTGGAAAAGAACTATTTCAGTCTGCTGTGCTCACAATCCGTGAGGATTCTGCTGTCTCCGTCCTACAGATGCTCTGATTTAGGACGATGCTGTGTCATTCATTACCTCAGTAATTGTGAAGGGAAAAAATAATGGTTCCAGGACTTGTTCTTCATAAAATGATCTTGCCAGTGGCTATGGTAAAACATTTGATATGGTAATGAAACATGGAAGATTCTGTCATTCTTTGTTCTGCCTCTTATTACGTTTATTACAATTGAGAAGAAAAGAATATAGTAAAGGATGTGAAAGGCATTTCCACTCATCTGAATTATTTTAATATCTTGATTTAGAGGTTTTTAGAACTCCCCTTTTTCTGATAGATGAACTTTCTACATGCTGGTGGCTCAGGGTCACCCTTTGGTGAGAGCTGGGCCTGGTTAGACTGGAAAAGAATGAGAGGTGTTTTCATCAATCCCTACAAATATCTCCAAGTGGTGTCAGAGGGTGGTGTCCAGGGACAGGACAAGGAGAAATGGCCAGAAACTAAAACACAAGGAGTTCCACCTCAACATGAGGAAGAACTTCTTACGATGGAGGGGGCAGAGCCCTGGAACAGCAGCCCAGGGAGGGCGTGGAGTCTCCCGCTCTGGAGACATCCCAAACCCACCTGGACACGTTCCTGTGTCACCGGCTCCACGGGGGTTGGACTGGATGATAACCAGAGGTGCCTTCCAACCCTTCAGACCCTAACAATTCTGTGTTTCTGTGAAAACAGTAATTATTTATGTGTAAGAATCTATAAAATGATGGAACCACACTGTGCTGTCTTAAAAAAATTGTTCGTCTTATCAATAATTCTGCCAGCTCCATGCCAATTTGCTCTGTCAGTTTTCTTTTTCTTTGATCAAAGCCAGAAAAGAACTTCTTAAAAGAAAGGCCGACTCTGCCTGGTGCAGGGCTTACTGAAGGGGAAAAGGACTTTTGTGTAATTACTTCTTTTACATAGAAACACCACCAAAAAACCCTTGACAGTTGTTATCCTTTCCCTGCTACTGAACAATCCTTTGTAACCCTGAGACATCACTCCTGTGCCTCAGGCCTGCCTGCTGGGTGACTGTCACTCATGTGGGGGATCAGATAATGTCCAGGGTCTTGTTCCATGGCAGATTGCTGAGGAGCTGTCCCAAAGGAAGAGGGGGACATCTTAGTGTCCATAAGGTACAGCACACACAGAGCTAAACCAGCCCCAGCCTTCTCTGGCATTTCCTGGGTCTCCATACTATTTTATTCCACACAGCTGAGTTTGTGTTGTTTGGTTTTTTCTCTTTTCCCTTCCCTTCCCTTCCCTGAAACTTCCCTTCCCTGAAACTTCCCTTCCCTGAAACTTCCCTTCCATGAAACTTCCCTTCCTTTCTTTTTGGAGTGTGTTTCTCCCTGCCATTCCTTGATGTCCCTGCCAGGCTAGTGAAGCTGGTTTCTAGACAGAAATGTCATAAATTCAGCACATAATTTTTGCTATTGTTTCAGAGAAACTACTTTTATTTCATTTCGGCTCCCTTAGGGTCTTCGCTTGTGGATTTTTTTTTAATAAGGTTGGTTTTCACTGTAAAAAGTAACAGTGAAAGCAAGAAACTGTATTTTACTAGAAAGTAAGACCACTTTACCTGTGAAAAGGAATGGAGCTGAGTGATCAGATTATGAACTGAAGAAAAATGCTGTAATAATGAGGAAGGGATGTGATGGGTAAGTGCTGCTCTGTCGTGGGTTTGGATCACACAAGTGGGACTTTGTGAAGCTGAGTAATGCAATGCTGGCTTGGAGATAAGGAACACCAGATGATTTTCCTTCTGAGTTTTATGCAGATGGCAGAACAGAAAAATAAAGAGGGAAGTCAGGGTATTTTGAATATATTGAAGTTTACTTCATCTTCATAAAAGTAGGACAAATATGAAAAGGAGGAAAAGTGCCCCACTTGCATATTTGGGTTTTACCAAGCAGCTCTGCCCGTTTCTTTGCTGCAATTTGAAAACTGATGTTTTAATAATCAGTGGATGCTTATTATTTAATTATTAATTGATTAGTTAATGCTTTTTCAACTTTTGATTCAGCCTAAGTATATATCAAAATATTAGTTGTACACATATTTTCTTGATCACAAATAAAATTTGTGACACCACGCTGATCAACCGCAGTGTATTAAATAATTAATAATCACAATGCAGACATCTAATAATTTATAGAGCAGTTAGGCTCTAATGCAGCATCAAAATGCTTCATTCTTTCAAAGGTTAAGTGCAAACTGGGGATGAGTAGTGTAGATGCCAACCTCAGAGTGTTTTCACTTACATGTGTGCTTAATATATTTTCCTCTGTTAGGAACAGTTAAAAACCCCGTCTCACCACCAGTCTGGTTTTTCTTGATCAGTTATTCAGATTTTGCTCATTAATCTATGATGGTTAACCTGGTTTATATCTTGTGATGTACTTATTTAGTCATTTCCTACACTGAGATGCTGTGTTTATATTGTTTATTCTGGTGAAAATTACCAAAAATTCAAACGGCAAGTGGATTATATCTTTGCTACAGAGAAAATGCACGATCCTCAACGCTATAAAATAATGAAGATGAAATTTGACATTCTTTGCTTGTAGTAATCTGCAGTCTATCATTTCTGTAAATGAAAATAGACAATTCTTTCTTTTCTGTTTAATCAAATACCTAGAGATATTAAAACTAGAATAAGTTAAGGACTTTTAACAGACTCTGAGAACACAGCAATTTCAAGATGGCCCAGATTAATTATTCTCTAATTAAATGCAGTATGTTAAGCCTAAAGTACAGACATTTGGGTTGCAAAAAGTGGGTAGGGATCTGTAGAAAACAAACCTATTAATAGAGATTAATCTGTAACATGGAGAGGGGAAAGATGAGATGACCAGTTGTGTCACAGTGGAAGCAGAGAGGCAAGTGAGCTCTGTGAGTGAGAATAGGAACGATTTGTGGTTTTATAGAGGGATACAGAGCGAGCTGACTACCCCAGATTTAGATTTTCAGACAAATCTAAAGAATTAAAAGAAAAAAGCCAGATCAGTTTGTAAAGACGGTGAGAACCTTGGGGCTTTTTTTGGTTTTGCTCCATGTAAAATGTTGTTTCTCATAAAACCCTTGCAACAATGAGTTACCCTTTGGAGACTGAGCCCTTTTACATTGCAAGGTTTACACAGGGTGCCACAACCTTGCTCTGACCACCTGAACATTGCATTATAATGTACAGCATCTGATCCTATAGGTGAATATGAGTAATAAAACCCAGGGCTCATAAACTCCCTCAGACCATGCACCCCTGCTGCATTTTAATATCCTCTCTCCACTTTCTGTATCATTAAACCTGACACACCAAATTTTATTCCCTTTAGCGGTGTTGTTAGGTTGAATGCCTACTGAATATGAACCCTAAGTGAAGATGACTTCACCTTGGTGCTGAGTTTTCCTTGCTTCAATTACCTCTGGTACTTGCCTTGCCTCAATTAACTTTGCAGGATCTGTGAAAAGGTCTCCCTATTATTGTGAGATATTTTTCTACGGAAGGAAAAATATATTTGGGAGTACACAGTGATACAGAAACAAGTTAATAGAAATGGCATTTTTGGCAGGTAGAAGCAGCTAAGGGCCATATTTAAGTAATAATAATTGTTATAATCTATTTATAGCCCCTCTTTAGAACCTAATTCTTTTGCTTAGCCATCTACAGACTCGGTGCAGAAATATCTTTTCCTGTTCTACTTCCTGTGCTCCTTATTTATTTGATTTTTACCTCAAACTTCTCAGGGCAGTAATCAAGTCATTTCAACAGCAAAATTACTGTGTGATTTCTACTCCAGACATCTTATCTATGATAGTGGACAGGTATTTCAACATTACCTTGTCTCACATCAGACAGCAGTAAGGAATTAGGCCTGGAATAGGGATAGAGCAGCTTTCAAGGACTAACAAAGCTGAACCTGCAAGGGGCTGAAGGAGATTTGCAGTTAACTTGTTTGCTGCTGAAGTGTTATAGCAATGGCACACAATTTCTGAATCCTTAAAAAAATAATGGTTCCTGTCATTTTTGATTTATTTTAAACTTCTTTGGCCATCTGGTTTCAAACTTTTTGATCTCCGGGCTTGGTTAACTTGCTGCTGTCCATCTCAGCAGGAATTTTGATCACAAATAATGGTTACTCGATGTGAAAGCCTGTAATGGGGGAATTTGGGAAGTGCAACTAAGCCAAAATTGTTTTTAAGCTAGCATTCAAAAGCTGATTTAGAAAGATACATTCCTTGAGATCTGGACATTTGTTTTCCAATGGGAAAATACAAGATTGGGCTCATACAGAATGTGAGTGAGTTAGAGTGAGCCAATAAGAAGAAACAGCAAATGTCCATGGTCTAATCTCAGCCCTTGACTCTCACCAGAGTAAATTGGAACTGGCACATCTCAGAGGAGAGTTTGATGGAAACAATGCCAAAGACTAGGACAGATATTGGAAATATCTAACAAAATGTTCATTTACAGTTTGAAGAGGTCCCTCATTTTACCAAGTTTCTCATCCTTGCAAAGTTTAAAAACTTGTGTCAATTTGTGTCCTGATCTGTGTCTTTTTAATCAACAAATTATCTAAATAGGGATGTTGCTTTTTTTCTAATAATAATGTTTTCTTTACACCTTATTAATTAGCAGGTCCCTCTTTATTGATCAAACCATGAGGCATTTTAGTACTTTTTTCTTTAAAACCCTTTGTCTTTTCCTGGTATTGTGTATGAGACTAAAAGGCTTAAATGAACCTGCATGTAGTAAATCATCAGTTAGATTTTTTAGGTAAGAGCTACTTTTTTTATTAAATGGTATGTTAGTGTTTGCATATTAGTTGCAAATATATTATTTATTCTTTTTTTATTATTACTTCAAAAGCTGATCTGCACACAGAAGATATCAAGAAAAAAAAAATTCTTTTCCTTTCTAGATATGCAGAGTTTTAGCAATCAGTAGCTGAGTAAGATCTAGTCCTGCCCCTACTCTGAGTTTTAACAATTTCTCTCACAGCTTCAATTAATCAGCAGTGGCTTTGAAAAGAGTTTTCTCCTTACTTTTAGAGCTCTATGTTTCTGTGGAGTACTTCTGCTCAAATACTCCTTTCACAGAGTGGAAAGCTCTTGCTTTCCCCACTGAACGCTCTGCATTTGTTCTCTGTGGTAAACACCCAGCTGGCCTCTGTGCTTTGGTTTGCTGTATTTCCCTTGTTAGGGCACGTAAAACTTGGGAAAAGAAAGTTTCTGAATGGATCTGAATGTATGGTCCAGCTTCCTCTCCTGCAATACCACTCACAAAATCAGGGTTTACCCTGCTGGGAATCAGCGAGGCAAGGATTCACTCTTTGGTGGCACGGGACAGCTTTCACTCCGTTGTTGTGTTTTGAACCTGACTGAAAATCAGCAATTCATCTTTAGTTTATTATATTCTCATGCAATTTAGAAAAAGAGATGCTTTGGGGGTGGACATCTCATCAGGGAGACAAAAACCATGTAGGTGAAAGATGTTTGTTCATCACTGGGATGCTGAGCTTCACGAGCAGCCTGGGGAGATGTGTGAGCACATTGTCACACCAGCCATGGCCCTGGCAGGACCAGGTCACTCCTGCTGACCTGGCTTTAATTAAACCATTGTGTCTTCTGTGTCAGAAATCTCCAGAAAGTTAAATTAATTGAATTTTTTAGGATCACAACTGACATATTCTGCTGTATAAACTATTTCTACTGTTAAATTTACACTAGTGTAACCTCTTAGAGCTGATCTACCTTATGCCTTAAACAACTATAACCCTTTTGGTTTGGGTTTGGTTTTCTCCTTCTTCATCAAAGTAAACTGAAGATGGGGTCTTGATAAATGCAGCATTTTCCATTGAATGCTTCAAAGGGTAAACAGCTCGTCAAAAGACCCCTCAATTCTGTGTATAACCCAGGCTGTCTTGATGGAAAGTGAAAAGAAAAAAAGCCCTTAATTTTCTTTTCTTAGAGTTTTTTTTTTGGCTGAGAAGACCTGCTGTTGTGTCACGTTCTTTCCTTGCATCTCAGCAATTGGCTATAACTACTTTTTTGAACAAAAGCGATCTAGTAGCAGAATAACTACAAGTATTATTTAAAAAACCCAAATTTCTATGTGATATTTTCATACCTATGCTCCTATCATTATTATTCTATCCCATTTTTGTAGCGATATTCTGTGCCTTTAGCTTGCTTTATGAGATCTGTGTTTTGTTTTTTTCCTCAAGGTGAGCTTTACACATTTTTATATTTCTAATGCATAGCCATGAAACACAAAACAACGTTCAAGCCAGTTGGTTGCACATAAACAACTGGGATTCCAAGGCATGACATCTGCCAGGAGCTCCAAGATTTGTGATTGGTTTTTTTTCAAAGTCAGTGTTCCCAAACTCTCTCAAGAACGTTGGGGAATGTGCCTCGTAGGTTGTTTGGCACACCGCTTGCTTTTTCTTATCGAGTCGCAGTTTTCCTCATAAATCTAAATAGTCTGCTAATGATTTGTGTGGCTTGTAATTGGTTCTGTATTTTATAGAAGGATTTAGTGTCATTGGAGTGTCATGCAATTATTAATTGGTGTGCTTGCTAATCTTTGTCAGTCTTGCATTTGGTTGCCTTCATATTTCCGAAATCATTTCTTGTGCTCGACTAAAGCAGAACAGGCTTGTGTTTGAAAATGTGACCTCTCTGGAGCAGAGCTGGCTCTGCCTCTAGGGCTAATTAGCATTCAGTGGAACATCCCTAAATGGACACTGTACAAGGTATCAACTGGTGAAGGAACAACTCCCGTGCTCGGGAAGATCAACCTTGTAATTAGCGTGATCAAGTAGCTGTAGTCCGAGATAAGAAAAGTCAATCCCAACCTGTGTTAATAGCTTCAGCTTCAATTAATTTTCATCAGAACTGTCATATAGCCCCCAGTGGCCCGAATGCTGCTGGAAGATGGCTGGCTGTGTGTTTTGTAATGAACGGATCAGATGGAGAAATGGACGAGTGAGTAACATGCAGAAGCCTCTATAACAATATAATCACCCCACGGTCTCTCCGATCATTTTGTACTCGGCATAGATGTCAGCCACTGATCAAAACTAGGGCAAGAAAGGTATGGAGGTGACAATATTCTCTTTGGTTTTTTGTCCTACAGATTTTTCTGGCAAATTGTTTTTCTGGCATGACCAGTCACCAGAAAGGCAAGGGGAAAGGGAGCCATCCTGCCTCCAGCCTTGCTGTCAGTGGTCATTAGAGACAAGAGAAATTGCGAAAAGAGAAGCGCAATTCTTGGTTTATGTCTCTGAACTTCATTCTCTGCTGTCCCTCCTACCCAGATGCTTAGAAGAAAGGAAATAAGCAGCAGTAAGAGAAAGCCTGTTTATATATAAGCATGATTTTTCTCCCCTAATGGCAGATGGAGTATCTTAATAATGTGAAAAACTCACAGAACTGAATTACTGCAGTGAATTTTCATGACACAGAGCCAGCCTGTATAAAATCAGACGTGGGCTCAAACACAGGGAGCTTTGAGTGAAATGAGTGAATCCTCTTCCTGCAACAAGTGAAAGCGAATTGTACGAGATCTTTAGCTAAGATAAATTACACAGACTTTTGAAATTTAGAAAATATAACCTGCAAGCATGTATAAGTTGCTACTTTCAGCCAGGGCATCATTCAGAAGTCCTCTTATGGAAGAAATAGGTGATTTGCCCCATAACCTTTCTGTTTTTCCAGTGGTTCTAAATCAGGTCTCTGGGATCAGTCTTCAAGGTCAGTGGCTTTTCCATTAAATGCAGAGAGCCTTGGCCTCGTCTGAGTTACTTAAATTCCTTGTGCTCTGGGCCACTGGTTTTAGTCTTAGTTCTCTTTCATTTTTGGGTCTGGCCAAAGTTAATATAACAAGCTGCATGTGTTAGCAGCTTTTTATTTCCCTCCCCACTTTCTTATTTAATATGAGAGCTCATCCTTTCAGCCTGACAGATCACCTGCATGATTGCTGGAGTATTAAACCCTAACTCTGTCATTAGCTTTCAGTAGGTCAAGAACATGGGTTGCACAGCAGGCAGAGTGCAAAGCCTGCAAAAACTGATTTTTTTATATTCTTTTTGATATTGCTATTTATATCTGTTAATACAAAAAGGACAGGCCTCTAAAGTTACTCTTCAGGATACAGCTGACACCATTAAAAATCCCTGAGCTCCAACTATTAGGTTGATGGGAAAAGTGTTTCAACGAAAGAATATGGACAAATAGTTGTGTGACTAAAGATTAAATTTATAGAAAACATAATTTTTATCATTCTGCCAATTGTACGCCAAGTAAGAAACTTCAGTAATTCTGAAAAATGGTATTTGCTCAACTCCTCTTAATAAATACTCGAGTTTCTTTAACGTCTCTTATCTCAGCATGTTTTCCAAGTTCGAATTGTGTCCTTCAGTTCCCCTCCCCAGTAGGTCACAGTTATTATTTCCTGTGAAACAAGCGAAGAAGCTCAGGAAAACACACATTATTTTCCTCACTAATACGTGATGAACAAATGACAGAAGCAGAAATAATATCCCGCTGTTCTGGCTGTTACACTGCTACATTTCCTGGCTTGTAGTGCCATGGGAAGGGAGATCAACACCTCGTCAGAGTGACTAAGCAGTTGGAGGTGCTGTGTTAATGCGGCACCGTCTCCTAGGATTTGGGTTCACTTGGCCATTACATTCAATTAGAAAACACCACTAAGTGACTTCTCAAGGTTGTGATTTAGCTTGGTGTGGTTTCCAAGTGAAGAAAAGCCCTGGAGGAGAGGTTATTGATTGTACTCTTCACAGCAGTGCCTAAGGAGCAGCCAAGGTCAGTGCCAGCTTCCCAGGCACTCTGCAGGTGAGGGACCAGGACCTGCTTCGGCTGAAATAGTCTAGAATCTGAGTGGACAAGTGGCAAATGTCATTTATGGAGGGAAGGACAGAGTGAGAGAGGAGGTTTTCTAAACAGAAATACAAGGTGATGCCAAGGACAAAGATTTGGGCAAGACATCTGAGCAAAGCTCTGATTGTTCTTTCTTTGTCATGTCACAGTTCCTGTTCTGATGGAAGTGTAGGTGCCCTGTGCAATGGTCCCTTGTACTCTTTTTGCTCTCTCTGGTCTTCTTACTCTTTAGCTTTCTTGTACTTCTTTTTTCCAAAAATTAAAGTTGTTTCAAAGCCTCAGATGTTCACAGAAAAACCTATTCATAAGTACTATCGGTCCAATTATTTTGTGTGGTGGGGGGGGGTTTGTTGTGTGTTTTTTAGTTGTTAGTAAGATCAGGTTGCAGAGAGATCAGGAAATGCTAAAGAACAAAACACAATTTTTGAGAGAGACATCACCTTAAGACAACATACCTCTGCCTCATTGCTTGCCAGTATTTTGTAGCATCTTAAATCTAACTTTTCAAAGCCTCTTATTCTAACAGGAAGGAAAGAAGACAGTGCTTAGTTCTGTAACTCTTCATTGTGATTTTATTTCTTTCCCAATACTGAACAGCTTTCCAAGCAGCTGAGCCAAGAGAACAAGTGAGTCAAGTGTTCAGATTAGCCTGTAAACTGCAGGCTGCAGGGAGCCGTGGAAAGCACCAGAATTATTTGCTTTGTTCTTAGGCTTCCTTCCCCAAGTGCTCACTTCCCACTCTCCAAGGCAAGAGTCTCTTAAGCAGATCTTCTCTCTGATCTGGTCTTAAAGACAGAGCTTTAATTCAACCAGGAAATTGGAAATACATTTCAAGCGTTTGGTTAGAGGAAAAAGCTGCAAATATCCAGCCCACAGTAGTTGACCAAGTTTCCCCTTCATTGAAATCTGCTATGAAAAATACTTTTCATGAAGTATCAGGCAGATAGTGAAGAAAAAAAAATGATTGGAGGGCATTATACACTTTTTTCAGAAGTATTCACATAGAATATCTCTTGGGAATTGCTGGAGATACAGCAAGCTTATATTTTCAACATTAGAGCCCCAAATGTAGATTTCTGCTGAGAACAATTTTTGATGTTCATATGGATGTTCATTTGAATTTTCCTTGAGTTGCTTTCCCCTGGATGCCCTCAAAAATGCTCAGCTCTTTGTGTGTTTAATGGAACTGTCTGACCTTGGCCTTGCCGTCCACGCAGTCAGTTCATGGCTAATATGAAATTATTAATAAGCCTATCTATGATATAGCCAATAATTGGAAAAAAAATTGTGATGTCTGAAGTCATGCAGGTTTAGCTAGAATAATTCTGCACCTGAATTTTACTTAATTTGCCAGAAACAAAACTCAATCCCTTTGAGAGAAAATTTCCCAAGTGCATCAGTACGTATTTAGTTTAAGTAGTTCAAGGTCAAAGCTCTCTCTTAAAAAATGCAAAATTATTTATTTATTAAAAATGTTCATGTTTTAAACAAATCAACAATTTGGGGTCTCTACACGGATTAAATTTATTTTTGTAATTAAAAGTAGTTTTCTTAGATAAAAACAGCCTAACAGCACCATCTTCTGACAAACTCCAATTTCTGCACTAACCTTGAAAAGCACTTTTAATCCTTTGCATGAGTATTTTAGTTGCTGCCACAAATAAAACAGAGGCTCTAGGGGAAATAGATGTAAGTGTAATCCCCTGTATCCTAACAGAAGATTTCGGCTGAGAGTCCTGAGCAGCCACTTACTGTCCAATTTCTTCTTCTCACTTACACCAGTGAGAGAATTTCATTCAACTGCAATTTTACCTTAAATTGTTGTTGAAGTGTTGGCTGCAAAAACATTTCATAGGTATATTCCTGTCAAATACTTGGAAAGAAGTAATTTATATGTAATTTGAACAGCTGACAATTCTACCAACCTCAGATATCCTGTTACATTATTATGAGAGCAGAAATATTATATACGTCTCATTTTCTTACCCGGTGTTGCTGCATTTATGCAACCAAAATTGCTGCCAATTTTGCAGCAAAGAGCACAAAATAAATGAATATTGATGATTTTAATACATTTGTGATCCATTTAGGGCAACAGTGCTGTCAAGTGATTGTATTTTGGCAGTGGTGCTTTTGCTCATGGTTGTGTTTGGTTACCTGTGAGCTCCTGCACTTGTTCACTTCCCATGAAGTCACAGATCACCCCACAGGAGCCAAACTGAGGTGGCTGCATGTTCCCAGACACCAAAACCAGCCTCCTGATCATCCATTTTGCCATGGCTCATGGTTCTTATCTCTGGCCTGATGAGTTGCTCGTACACAACATCGCTCCCCATAAATTGAAGCTCACTGCCTGCTCCTCCCCAGGTTTCTTCCTCGCAGGGAACACCATAAAGACAAATGGACTTCTGACTGCTTCCTTATTTCACTTTGGGGTTGATACACCACCTGCTCTCCTTATTTAACCCCCAAAATGACAACCAACCTTTCTGGATATCTTTTGTTCTTAGGTTTGGTTCACCTTGAACTCAGTTCCAGTCTTTTTTCTTGAAACTCCGCTGTAGTTTGGGCTCAATCTTTCAGTCAGATCTCATATTTCCCAGTCAAAATCCACTCACAGTGTGCAATCTGAATAATCATTTATGCATATGGTTACAGATGTTCATATTTTATAAGTTAAATTTTAATTACAGTAGGCAGGGGTATTCTATGGAAGGTGCTTTGTACATGTTGAAAGGTAAGGGATTTACACTCTGGAAAGTTTGTTTACCTGCTCTGTTAAAACAAGGGTTTTTTTCATTTGACACAGTAAGCTCCTGGAATATAAATGTCATGTAGAGATATTAGACACACTTTTGCTGGTGTGATAGATGCAGCTATAATGAATGTTTATCAAGTTTTGATAGAGAATCATCCACTCTTCTAAAAAAAAGTGATAATAAACACAGTCCTGAAACAATTTATGGAACAGAAACTTTGCCTCTCAAGGGAACCAGCTCTATTTCGTATCATTCCAAGTAATTTGTGAACGTACACATTTACATTAGAAACCTGCAAAGGATCTTTTTAGGTAATCACTGTTTTCATATGTATTCATGAGTTTTCAGCCAGATAACTAATCCCAGTACTCCTGAATTACATATTCCCACATTTAAATGTTAGTTGTATCACCATTGCCTTAATGAGGAAATATATGCTCTACACAGCTGTAGTGCCTAGAAGCTTGTAGGAGGAATAACTAAAAATATTCAAAGTCTGTCATCATGGAATGAGTGTGTTAATTAGAGATTGAATGAGAGAAAAAGTAAAATTATCAGTCCTAAACTAAGAATTGAGGAATGAAACACTACACTGCGTTTCCAAGACTAAAAGGTAAGGAACTTTGTTGGAAGAAAGTGTTAATGGAAATTTGTTGTTATTATTTTGGTGACTGTAGTCCAACATTTTCAGATATCTGAGGTTTGATGTGCTGGAGCAGGGCTTATATGCACAGATCCTTAGAGATCTAAAAAATATGGCAGTAAAAACCTCCTATTTTAGTTCTGAAATGAAAGTTTAGGAATATTTTCAAATCATTGCACCGCAACTTGAAGACAGTAATGCCTTGCTGTTGCAGCTGTGTACTTTGGAAAGGTATTGATTTATTGTATCGATTTTACTTCCAGAAAAAAGTGTGTAGTTCTGGAAGAAAGCAGAGCCTGACATTCATAAGTGCACTCCATTTTCATATATACGTACCAAGGGAGGAGAGCTCTGGTTATAGAAGTCAATTCAATTCCAGCTATCTGTCATTCAGCTTACAAATAATTCTGTTATATTTTGAGAAGTCAGAAGTTAGGTAGAATGTTACATTTGATTTTAAAAAGGTATTAAGAACAAAATATTGATGACCGTTTAAATACCTTTGTAGGTTTTTTTCCTTGCGTGCGGTACAGAAATCTATTATTTTGAGGAATATTTACTAAAGTTGGCCTGAGGCTCAGAGTGTCTGATAGTTATCCTTGAATTAACTCAAACTAGAAAGTGTCAGAGTGTGAGGGCAGGCCTGAGGAGAAGGACTGGGGGTGTCCATTGGTGAGGAGCTCTCTCAGCTCAGACAGGGCAGCCTCCAGCTCTGAAGGCTCCAACATTAAAAGGACGTGGAGCTGCTGGTCCAGAGCAGGGTCACAAGGATTGTCCAAGGGCTGCAGCCCATCTTCCATGGAGCCAGGCTGGGAGAGCTGGAGTTGTTCAGCCTGGAGAAGAGAAGGCTTCAAGGAGACCTCAGGTATTAAGACAAAATTCCTGGCTGTGAGGGTGGGGAGGCCCTGGCACAGGGTGCCCAGAGCAGCTGTGGCTGCCCCTGGATCCCTGGAAGTGTCCAAGGCCAGGCTGGATGGGGCTTGGAGCAACCTGGGACAGTGGAAGGTGTCCCTGCCCGTGGCAGGGGGTGGAACGGGATGATGGGAGGGAAGAAAGGGGTTTTTTACATAGATGCAGGTTTGTTTGACAAAATGAGAGCAAAGTGTGCCATCCTGGAAACATTTAAAGAGTAACAGCTCAGGTAAAACCAGCTAGAGATAAGTAAGACTAGACTGGATTACTTTACACCATAATAATGCATCTCATTTCTACTAGGTATTTCATTTATGCTAAACCACTTTATTTGCTTTCTTTTTATTTCCCCTTGCTACTTTCTCATCTGTTAATACTGGTATGAAATGCATGTAAAACAAAACACATAAATCAATAGACCTAATTATAAGAGACAAGAGTAGGTTGTATTTATTTCCACAGTGGGAGCCTGAGACTTTCAAGTTTGACATCTTTTCTGACGACTTATTTGTTCATATCTTCTAAAAAATGTAGAATCTCCCCTGAGACATTGAAAGAAAAAAAAAACAAAAAACAAAACAAAACACAAAAAACCCCCAAGAAATTATGTGTTTCTGGGCTTCTTTGCAATGATTACAAATATAGTGTAAATTAAACTGTGTGAGAAAAAGAAACCAAACAAAGCCCAGATTTGTTTGGTTACTGGAAACAAAAGAATTCCCATTCTTTGCATTTAGCTTTAAGGAAGAGAAAAAAAAAAAAGAGAAAAAATTAAATGTGAAAGGGAAAAAAAAAGGCGTTGTCATTTAAAGTAATTAAATGTAACAATCCCAACCTGTCACTTCTCTTTAGTCTTCATAATAGGATGTCTTTTTCTACTTATTTCTTCAACCAAGGCAGCACTTTAGCAGTGAATATTTGAGCTGCATCTTTCCTGGTGAGAATTAAGTCTCCAAGCCATGGCTGATACATGAGTGTATCAGGGATTGGGATCCTGTATCAGATCTAGATGATGGGTAATTCCATGCATGCTCTTGTTTGAATGACTTTCTCCTGGATTATTAAAAAATGTTGACTCTTTCATTCTTTTATCCTTTATTATATAAAAAAAAACCCCTACTTTTTCAAAAGAAGTAACATTTCTCACTGTTCTTCTCTGAGACTGCCTGGGATGATGCACAGTTGGTAAAGAAACTTCACATCCCTTTCTTTTAGAAGAACACTGCAGTTATACTGACTGTGGATCCAGTAGCCTGCAGGATTGGTGTTCTCTGGAGGCAAACTGATGTGATTTAAGAAGATGAAAAAGAAATATACAGCAGAATTCTAGACAGGTAAGCAATGCTGCACGTGGTGGGATCCAAATCTGGGAGCCCCATATTCCTACCTCTTCGTCTGAAAATCTCTTCTCCTCACCTAGGACATGTTGTGGGAGTTATGTGGTCTCTGGAACACCTGGGTTTGCTCTGGAAATCAGCAGGATGCTCTGCATAACCAGACAAGTGACAGCAAAACTGAACCACACCTGGAAGGACTCTGGGCTCCTGGGGAGGTGGGAAATTGCTCTTTCAGCTTCTGTTGTCACCTTACCTTAGGAACTCGATAGCTCTCCTAGATCACGTGGCTGTAGAATTCCTAATCAAAATAAATAAAGATAAATTTCAGGCCTGAAGTTACTTTCCACAAAGAAAAACAGAGCACTCAAAAGAGGTGTTCTTTTCCTTTTATTTTTTTTTGTTTGTTTTTTCTTTTTTAATATGAATTACAATTTGATGTCTTTTTTTTCATGATGTTACTTTCCATGTAATGGAGCAAATTTACTTTTCTCCATAAATATAATGCCTAAGACATATCTTGTAGACCAGGGGTTAATAAAAAAAAATCCATTTCCTGATTTTGAGCTATAGTAAATGAAGTAATCATTTTTATAGTAATCATGTTTATAGGGAAAGATTATAATACATTGTTATCCAAGTGAAAAAAAAGTCATTAAAAAAATTAAAAATATGCCCCTAAAAAAATCATGGAAAGGCTGTTTTCATGGATATGTGCCTGTTATTTTTCTCTTTAGAGATACGTTACCAGATCTTCGTAAAGGTGAATTATATCTGCTGCACTTGGGCATTAAAAAGAAAGATGTATAAAACCCCTTTTCAGTTCTGAAGTTCTCCAAGGTAAACAAAACCACCTGAGCCTAACCTGGAATGCCCTTGCTTTTCTACGCTTAAGTTTAGACCCCTGATATTTTTTGACCGTACAACATTTTTTTTGTTTCTAAGTTTTAATATGTGAATCTGTTCTTTGTTAGTTTCTTTTTTCCTAGACTCAGGAAACAAGGCCATAAATCCCAGTGGTGGAACTTGAAAAGTTGTGTTTGTGTGGTTCAAATCTTTTGAAAATTCTATAAAGCAGCATGAGACATTGTTCTATTCAATTTCTAGCTATCGATCCAACTGAATGTTTGTTTGGAGATTGCCTTTGCAGCTTTATTTGAACAGAAGAAATACTTCTCTCTTTAGAGATGAGATGTGTGGGGATTTCTCTTACAAGGGATACATTTCATGTGTACAAATTTCTCATGCTGAGGGCAATGAAATGGTTTTGCCCTTGAAGCTGAGAATTATCCCTCCAACTCGCGGGCTTAGATGGGTGTTAATTGCAGAAAGGATGGGGAGCAGCTCACAATTGGGAAGATGAATGCCTTGGCCACCAGAGGAAAATAGTTCTGATTAAAGATGTGTCAACCAGGCTCCCCTGTTTCTATACCAAGCTCCCTGTGATAAAGCCAATGTTGGAAAGGATTCAGGATTCAGATTTGATCCTGGGCCCAAGGAAACCTGGGTCTACCACGAGGATGGAGAGACCTTTCATTAGGGGAGGTGAGAGGAGTTGGCCTAATTGCTTTCCTACTGACGGAAAGGTCATACAGATGTTCTCATCCAAAGGGTTTTATTCACGCTTGCACCTGGAATGCAGGAGCTTTTCAGAAATAATTGCAAATTCTAATTACAGATACTTATTTCTCTTTATTTTTCCTTTCAAGAGAAGGCAAATAATCTTGTGTTCCTCTTTCTCTTTTCTTCTGCTTCGCTATTATGTTTTTTTTTCAAGTCATGTTTATTTATTGATGTTCATTGGTGTTTATGTGTGTTTTATAAAAACACAATGGGCTTCTGGGAATTAAAAACTGTGATGCAAGAGCCAAGAAAACACATTTTTTGGTAAATCTCCTCTGTAGAACCTACTGAGGAGGAAAGGTACTTTTTGTTCATGTGAAAATTGAGTTAGATCAGAAAGAAGCATTAAAGCATGCATATAAAATGTCCCACATTTAGTTAGATTTGGACAATTTAAGTTTACATCAACTTGATCCTTTGCATTCAGGGGGGCTTTTTGTTCACTAAGGTGTCTTTGGGCTGATGAAAATTTTTTGTCATTCAGCAAATTTGGTGTTGGCCAGCACTTGGCTGAATTAATATCTTTAAACAAAATTTCTAGCCTTCTCTGGAGCTCTCAGGGTTGGTTATTTGATGTACAGAACTGCATTATATCACAAGCGTGATAAAAATACAGTATTGACCTAGTGTTTCATACAGTTTTATAGTCTTATAAAATGCTATTGATCCATCTTCAGTTTCGAAGGTCAGCATAAAGTTTACAAAGAGGAGTATATGAGGAAACATTATGCAGTAGTTGTCCATTAAAGTATTAAAATGTGACCTGCTCTTGCAGGAGCTTTCAACAAATCTTTTATTTTCCTCATCAGTCCCAAGCTGCACACACAGGATCTAAGTTTTGACTAATAAAAATCAACGTAATGTTACACTGATTAGGCTGCTTTGCACCGTAATCATTCTCTCCCTGGAAGAGCTCAGCGTGCGTTATTGCACCTTCCCTTCAAAGCGTGGGGTTATTTTATGATGCAGTAAATCCATTGCAAACTTGGGAATGGGAAACCTCTGACTGGATGTGTCTCCTGTTCCTCTGGCAGGACTTGGTTCTTCTGTAGTGTTGATGTCCTTTGTAATGCACAACTTGGTGTGGAGTCTCTTGAGACAGGAAATGTAAACAGACACCTTGAAAAGGAAAGTAAATGAGAATTTCGATGTTGCATTGAAAGTAAAACTAAAATAGAACCCACAGCTGTGAATTTGCTTAATAGAAACTTTAGGGACTTCATTTGAAACAGGATTTGGAGACTCCTGTGGCCCTTTTACTGAGGACAGATACAGTTGTGCTGCTGTCTATAGTCTCTGTGAGTACAGAAAGCAGAAGAAATTTAAAAGTAGTAGAAATTTGAACCAATTCCATAGAGTCTCTTTTTATTTATTTTAATGTGTAAAGCTCCTTTAATATATGTAACATTCTATTTTATAGTTGAGAGCCTCCAGCTGGAAAAATATTTACATAAAAATATACACATAAAAATATATACCTTCATTACAAGTCAAGAAATATAACTGATTGATTTTCTTAGCTGATCATAATTGCTTTTACATCTATCTACAATCTAGATCTCTAAAAATTTTACAGTTTTTGGGGACTGTTTTAGCTTTTTTAGTTTCTAGTGTTAATTTCTTACATATCAATTCCCTGTTAAAATAATTTTATTTTTGTGTCGTCACATATCCTGCTGTACCTGAGTAAGTTTGGTTGGTATTTTTTCATTGAAAACTTTCAGATCTACAGTAACCCTGTATTTTTATTTATTTCTTTATTTGGGGGTCTAAATGGAATTCATATCCATAATTCATTAGATATAAATGGGATTATCATTGAGAAAGTCACTATCAATTATGTATCAGAAACAAAACTCGTGAGATACTGAAACTATAAAAATCTTTACTGCAATTCATGGGTGAAAATTTCATTATGCATTGTATGCTGCTCCCCTAGTTCTACTTAATATTTCTGCCTTTTTTTTCTTTTTTTTTTTTTTTCTGCTTTGCCAGACAGTCCAAAGATAGTTGAAATTAAGCTCGTGGCATCACTCTAAGGTATTGTTTCCATTCTTTAACATGATAATTTTCAGGGAAAGGTTTTTTATCTGTATGTTATATAAACGGTAGACAGAGAGTACAGTTCATTAAACTGAAACTCATCTTTTACATCACAGAATTCTGTCACTTTTTGGAGGTAGATCCATCATTTATAAGAATAAATTGTGGCATATATAAAAATGTAACATTTGAAAACAGGTTTATGTCTGGTTCTGAAGATTGAAAAGAGTATTCCCCTTTCAGATAAGTCCTTTAAGACGCAAAAATTCAATTGCCTTTTTCAGATCTATGACTATTTACCTGGATACGGGGGAAATTGTGTTCCTACAGAAGGAGAAAAATAACTCTTCAGAAATTTCTCATGTCTTTGGAGCAGAAATATAAAAGGTATGAATTGGATGCTTTGATTACCGGCCCCCACGCAACCAGGGCTCTGCAGAACAAGAACTTTTTATGAGAGCAAAAATACAGGAATATTCCTGAAAGTTGTTAAATGTTTACAGCAGCAACAGAAGTTGGTGAAATCTTTGGCACTTTGCAGGTGAAACCTTGTATTTTGTCAGATTGATCACAAGCCGGACATGTTTATCAACCTTTGCTGCTCAAAAGTGGCATCAGCTGAAACCAGTGGGAGATTCTGGGTTGTAACATTTAGTTCAAATTAATGTATTTATTAAAACCCAGCTCTCTCTCTCTGCTTTTATAGTTTCCTGGTTCTAGTCATAACCTTTACTCGATAAAGGTTTTTAAAACAGAATATCCTCAATAAATCCTTTTACTCCTAGTTCTGCTCATAACCTTTACTCGATAAAGGTTTTTAAAACAGAATATCCTCAATAAATGGAGAGAGGGAGATTCTAGCAAACCCTTTGCTATAAAGTGTTTGATTACTGACTTTTAGTTTAAAAGTGCAAATAAATAAAGATATATAATTGAGTGAGAGATAAGGAGCTGGTAATTCTGTCTTACAGTTTTCTCTGTCTAAACTTCCAATATTTATCTCCCATAATAATATGAAAGAGGCTTGCTTTTTGGAATATTTATCTTGGTAAAATAGGTTGTAATTGCAGTAGATGCTATATTTTATGCGATTTTTCATATTATATTTAGAAGAATGTCTAAACAGAAAATCAGAAGTGTTAAATATTTATCTAAGCTATTAGCAAAATCTCTGAAATTTAAATTATTCACAGCAGAACAGGGATAAAACTTTAATAATTCTTGCTGACTTTGTTATCCCTGTAAAATTTTACACTCAAAGTCGGTGTAATAGGTACAATATACACATGATTTGCTGCAGGCTTGAAAATTAATCTCTGCATCTGTTGAGAAAATATATTTATAAAAGATACCAAGAAAACTAAATAATATTTTAGTTAAAGCTGTTTTGGTAGAAAATATGCATATTCCTTGGTCTTGTCTGATAGAAGATTCATTGGATAAAATAAAAATAATGTAAAACAGGATGAGTAATCAGTTGTGACACCCAAGTGGGAAATATTTTTGCAAGCAGTGTCTTGTTACTGGGTATTTTATCAATGAAATCTGTTGGAATAGAACTCTTAGTACTTCAAAAATTTGGAAATCTTCCTGACTTACCAACATTTCCACCCTCAAGTTAGCCAGAAATTCAGACAACCAACTCTGTGTCAAGCTGATCACAGCTATCAAATCAAAGGAAACGTTGTCTTTCATTTAATTTTTTATGCTTGTCGTGTTTCATCAGTTGCATCCAGCTCTGGCCCCCGTCCCCACATCGCTGGCATTACGTGAGTCAGGTGTCACGGCACTGAAGGCAGAGCTGCCCCAGCAACGCCAAACCATCAGGAGAAGGAAGGGAATTCCATCCCTGGCGTCAACATTTTGGGATGGTTTAATGTAAACCAGAAGGAAGTTGAACTGTCATGTTTTTGGAGTTTTATTCTCTTCATGGGAACACAGCTTTTGCTGCTGGAATCACACATCTGGAGTCAGTAGAGGTTTATTTGCTAACTCCCAGTCGAGGCCAGGCCGAGTGATAATGAAAAGGAAAATTGCTTTTTTTCAGGCATTTGGATTGGCTAGGACTGTGATGGGGCACATGGAGGATCTCCCTCCTCATTCTCCTTGGAGAATTGTACCCTCTCCCTTTGTCCTGATGAGAGCTCTAAAGTTCAGTACGTGTGAGGAGTGTGACCTGCTTCACTGAAAAAAACCCAAACAATCAGACTTTTCCCTGGATTTCTGAGGAGAAAATGGACAGGTTCTGTCACATTCCCCATGTAGACCGTGAGTGTCTTTAGTCTGATGTACCTTCCCTTCCACAGAATTCCAGGATGGTTTATGTTGGAGGGGACCTTCAAGCCCATCCAGTGCCACCCCCTGCCATGGGCAGGGACACCTCCCACTGTCTCAGGCTGCTCCAAACCACATCCAGCCTGGCCTTGGACGCTTCCAGGGATCCAGGGGCAGCCACAGCTTCTCTGGGAACTTCATCCACTCATCCACAGCTTCATCTTCCATCTTTCATTTCCTTGTTTTGCTCTTACACTGACTGAGATGTGCTTTCTTTCAAATTAGTCGTCACGGCTGTATGGTCAGCTTCAGCCTGCATTCAGGGCTCACTGAGGGCTGTGTGCACAGTCCTTTTGTTTTTCTTTCCTGAAGGTTGGATCCTGGCAATGTTGCCCCAGATTGCATTTCTGCAAGCATGGCTGCTGTAGAAATGATGTCGTCCTTAACACAGAAAGAAATTTGTTATATTCCTTACACTTCTGCAGTAATCATTCCATCATAAATGTCATAAATATGCAGGTTCTTAATGAGCCAGCACTCTTAGGTCAGTTACATGGTGCTGTCTATGTTTTATCTGATGACAAAAGGCTGTCTTGCCTTAGGGAAGTGTAATCTTAAATTGCAATTTTTTGCTAGCCAGTTTTTCTCTCCTTTCTCTGACAATCGGCTCCCTGTTTGGTTCCCAGACTTGCAGACTTTGGGGGCAGACATGCCCCTCGCTATCAAAAGAATAAAATTAAAAGCTTATTGTGAAATGATTAAGAATATAATTGCTCTTGCTCCATATTAACTGCTAAAATTGATATTTTTACTGGGCTTGAAGACAGAAAAGCAAAAAATCCCAACGTTTCAAAACCAACATTATGGCAATTTTTGCTCATGGTAGAACAGAATATGACCTACAAGAAAGTGTTCAGATAAAGAAAAATTGCTGCACTGCAGCCTTTAAAAGGGCTGGAAATGTGATCCATGACTTTAAATAGTCTGGCCATCAGATGTGGCAGACATGGGGCTTCTCAGGGTGTGCTGGACACTGGAATTCCTGCAGGTCTGTGTGCAAGGGAATGTGCTCGTTATCCCACTTGCCTGTCTCCACTTAGTTTATTTTCAAAGAGTTTAAAGGAAAGTATTAAATTATTTATTTATATCAAAGTTCCGAATGTTTTTTACAAGACATTGAGTGTCAGGACAAAACAACAGTGAGCAATAAAAGGCAGTTTGCTGTGAAATTACATTTATGTTAAACCATATATATACCGACTTCAAAGGCAGTGTCTGTCCTTCTGAAGGTATTTGCTGTCCTATCACTTCAAATTTACAGACGTGCAGTGTCTGTAGTATTGATATCAAAGACAAATCCTTAGCTCAGTACATTAAAAATTAACGATTACTGCGATTTTTTTTTAAGAAAAAATGCTTTCAAAATAAAATGTTAATTATCTGTGATCTTGTAAAAATGAAACAAAAAAAACCTTGATGCAGCTGCTCTGTAATTTTAGTGGCCTGCAATAATACAGCTCCAGCTGTAAAAGCAACATGGCATTTCTAATACAAATTAAAAATATTTTTTAGTGCCAGACAAAAATTTTGATCTTCCTTGGCTTTAAACATTTCTGTCCATAGGAAACCCCCTGTAAAGAACATTTAATTTTAACAGATCAGTGAACTTCTGTTGCTGAAAACGAGGAGAGAACCCTGTGGCAGCTCTCAGTTGTTCCCACTGAGCCATTGTGCCATACCCAGGGGGCAGCCAGGCTGCCTTATTTATTTAAGAAAGACACACACACATCAAGGTGGCTTCAGAAACTAAGCAGGGCTTTAAAGTTGCTAGAGGGGAAAATTGCCTGCAAGGGGGATAGCACAGGGCAACATGGAAAAAAATTCCATCCCTGTCTTTCTAGCTGTCTGCCCTACTACAGTTTGTACAAGTAATAAAAAAGAAAATGTTATTCAAATATACACATCCATGTTCCCTCTTCGTTGGAGTGAAGAGTTTTGTAATACCAGTGATAACAGTGGTGCTTGGATGACCACTTTTCCCTGTTTTCCATCATAGGTAATGTTTAGAGTTTGTATATTCAGCACCTAAGGAAGAAAACCAAACCCCAGCGCTGTGAGCCAGGAGCGCATCACACACCAGTCCATAGGCACAGGACTCCTGGGACACCTGGTTTCTGTTATCCCTGGCTGGTACAGAAAGGACAGAACCTCTTCCTAAACATGGGAAGGTCCGAATTTTTAGTGAAAGCTGTCAATTTGCAGAGTTCCATCTGCAAGGTCTGTCACCTGTTTTTTACAGATAATTTTTCGGCTTGATTCAGGTGGAGGGATGATAAAATTGTTCTTCCTTCCTTTCCCAGGATATTGTGTCTCTTGCTTTCCTGAAAACTGAGGTTTTGCACAATTTTCTTGCATAAGGTAACATTTTTCTGTAAGTCCACACATTTAATTGGCACGGTCAGACTGTGGAGCTGCCGTGCTTGGCACAGGGATTTAGGGTTACGGTGGATTTATGCTGTTAACCATCCCATAACAAGGGCTACAGGGTAAAGGTGGGGTTCTGAGAAGGTCCTGTTGGCTGATGTGCAGCTGGTGTTTGTCACAAGTGCTTTTGATAATTGATGCAAAGTTGTATTTGCTGTCTTCAGAGTTCCTCATGTTTTGCCTGTGAGAACAGACCCGGGAACAGAGGAGTGAGATGTTAGAAACCATTTCCCCTTAGAAAGTGGATGAGTGAAGGTTGGGAGCTGGCAGCTCTGGCACCTGAAGAGCCCTGCAGGGGTGGTGTGGTGGTGGCTTTGGACTCTGGGGAGGATCTGCATGGAGCAGATTTCTCTCTTGCAGCAAACACAGTGAGATGCCTCGAGTAGAAATCTGTCCCTGGGCCACAGCTGTTGGAATCAGAAAGGTAAAATAGGAAAGATGCTCCCTCCCCGTGTGGCTGCTTTAAAAACAAGACAAATGCTCTTTTTTATAGGTATGGCTGCATAAATAGATCTTTTTATTAGAAATATAGTGAGAAAAAATGAGGAGATTTAGGAAACCATGACATAGAGGCCTCCGTGCATAGTCGCCTCTGAACTTCTATCTGAGGGGTTTTGCTATCTTCAAGTTTGTTATTCCAGCTTGACTGGTTTTTTTAAGTGTTTTCATCTTTCACAGTCATTAAGAGAACATTTATAGCATATATTCTTAATCTGTCTTTTAATTATAAATTCAGGTCTTACCATGTTTGATAACTGGGAAAGTCTGGATCAGAATCACCCTGATTTTGGAGAGATGGCACACAGCACTTCTTAATGGGACTTAGTAATTATTAACAAAACCTCTCTATGTCCTTGACTTTTTTGACACTGCCAATCAAAATTTGTCTTCCCTTTGGGCACGTCTTATGAGCTGCTCAGTTTCAGAATAATTTATAATGAGTAAATCAAACAATTCTCTAACATGTTAATGGCCTTAATTTCCTCCTTCTCCTCAAGGTCTGAAGATTTGATTGCTGTGTTGAGAATATAAAAAAGAACATTATAATTTGAAACCTGTCAGAGATGGCCAGGATGAGAAACGTGCTGTTATAAAAAGAAATGTTAGAGGTGCATAAAAGTGGAAGACTTCTGGCTCTTGTTCATACCATGCCTAGGAAATATCTTCTCGATTTACATCATAGTAAATACAATTTATTTTCATGAAATGTACACTGTATGGCACTGAATCAAAGGCACAAAGGACATAATAGATACGCTCTATTCTGGTATATCTAGAATAATTCCTTTTGTTGTAAAGCTGTAAAGGTATTTGCTTGCATTTTGTGCGTGAGGGAAAACTGATGACCCAAAAGAAAATGATGAAAAACTAGCCTGTGTGCTGGCAGTGTGCAGGGGTAAGTTACAGCCCATAATGTGAGCAGTATATAAGTGAAAATAAAACCGGGGTATAAAAGCAATCATATTATGGGGCTTTGTCCAGTCGTTTTGTATTCATTACAGTTTGTAACAGAGGCATTTATGGCGCTCATCACTTCAATTTTATTTTTTTTTGCATCAGCAGAATATCACCTGAATTCCAGTTTGGAAGGCACTCGGGAGGTCAGCTCTTCCAACCCCTTCTGCCCCTCACACCCTTGCAGCAGGGCAGATTTGGGCAGGTTGCTCCAGCAAGTTTGGATGTCTCAAGGGATGGCAATTCCTCAGCATCTGTGGTTCACACGCCAGTGTTTGAGCACTCTTCTGGTAGGGGAAAAAAGGTTAAAATCCCAATATTTCACCATAATTTCCTGTGCTCAGTATTTCCTGTTGCTGCACACCTTTGTCTTCTCCACACATTTCCAGTGGGTAGATGTAAAATAGATGTAGATGTAAAAAGGATGTGGAAATCAGCAGCCTAATTGTTGTCGGGTGTTTTACGCAGAAAGGGAAAAACAAAGAAAGGGAAAATCATCGGAGTTGTCCCTTAGTAACACCCGGAGCAGGCTCCATGAGGAAATGTCTGACTGCACGTGATTGGAAGTGCAGCAATGGAGTGATCCAGGGAGTCAGGGGCAAGCACATCCAAAGGGCGTGGTAGAACAGGGAGGTGACCTCGGTCATGAAAGCAAACAAAAAATAGTTTGGGGAAATAAAAGGAATGGTTGTGAGCTGAGGCAAAGAGGTCAATGATGTAAACAGAGCAACAGGCTGCAAATTTGTCTTTCTGAAAATATTCCTAGTGGATGAGGCAGAGGATAGCTCAGGGCTCAGTCTGTTGACAGACTGGACACCCTAGTGGTGGAAAGGAAAGACCAAATCTTTGATGATATGAAGGGACAATCTGCAGATTTCTGTTTATAGGGTCTGTGAGAACCTTTGGAGAAAGAAATACTTCAAAGTACATACGTCAAAGATGATGGTGGAGTTGTGCGGCAGATATGCGCAGCCTTCCTTACAGTAATTAAAAACCCACAAAAAATCACCTATAAATGTAAATATGCCTAATATCTGTGGTGACAATATTCATAATCTATCTTATAAGATATCTCTAAGACCCCCTACATTTACTGAATGTTGCATGACAATAATACTTGCTTGTCCCAAAAGCCGACAGTACTTCTGCAGTCGATATTTTATGCAATAATTATTTTTTATTATTATTTTTTAATGGTATTATTTTTTTATTTAATTATTTTATTTTTTTTAACACAGCTTTATTTGTGTCTCCTATATCCCATATGTTTTAAACATAACTTACAACTCATTGGGTGAAAAAAATCTATTTTGTATTTTTATCTCCAGGTCAATTTATTTACTGTGCATTGTGAAAGGTGAGTGACAATTTCTTTAATATCTACATTGAAGTAGGGAGCTGCTTCTCAGTGTCCACCCGGCTCTGTGATTCCATCATCACTTATGGAAGCAGCTGATTCTCGTTTGTCTCCTTGAATTACCCTTATCAAGACTTGTGCTGATAAGGGTCAGAACACGTATGCCATTATGGAAGTCTTCCTCTTCAATTCTTTTTACTCCTCTTATTCTTTCTCTCATTTCAAGTAATCACAGAATAGACACACATTCAGTTATCATTTATGGTTTTCACATGTTTTATGGGACAATAATTCTGCAACCCATGGGCTTCTCTGGCCTCTGATGGTGATGACACTGTAATTTTTACAGTATCCTCTTTGTTACTTCATCATAGGAAATAGCCTGGAAAGGATTTTTTTCCAAAATTTCTTCTTTCTTTCCTGAAGCCGTTTAAAGAAAGCTGAATATTTGCATAACTTTATTGTAAAACAAGTTTTCATCTGTTTTCCAATTAAAGTAATAAAAATGTGTTCAAGGTAAATCAGAAGGAGCTGTTAGGTATTTGTGACAATAAAATTTTCCTTTATGCTGCAGAGATTTTATTTTTCAGTTTGCTGTTGTAAAATTGTTTCCATTTTCAACAAGGTACTTCAGCATTCCATTTTGCTGACTTGAAGCCACCCTGCTTCTTGCATCTGTGCTAAACAATTAAAACATTCATACTAAATGCTTTCTGAAGTCTGAAAAATTAAACATGAGATAATAAAACAAAGGCTGCTTCTAGCACAGATGGGATAAGAACTATTTTAATGGCAGCTTAAGTTTGTAATATTTTTAAATAAATATCTTTTATTTATGTTGAAAATAAGGAATCTGACTTGGGTACAAGAGGAAAAAAGTTAGATGAGTGATATTCATGAGTTGTGGCTGCCCCATCCCTGGAAGTGTCCAAGGCCAGGTTGGACGGGGTTTGGAGCAACCTGGGATAGTGGAAGGTGTCCCCGCCCGTGGCAGGGGGTGGAATCAGGTGGCCTTTAAGATCCATTCCAACCCAAACCATTCTTGATTCTATGATATCCTATTTCTTCTTTACAGCTAAAACTTAGATATAAAATGTTAGGAGTTGATAGACTTGGAGCAAGCACTTGGGGGGTTTGTCCTACCATTGTTGTTTTAGGGCCTAGAGGGAATTCCGCAGGGTGACCCCGTAGAGAAGCAAAGGGTTCTGTGAGCAGCAAAGCTCCTGACACCCAGCCTCTCACAGGTGGACTTTTTACCAGCCAACAGCCTTGGCTGGCTGTGCTCTGCCATCACAGGATGGTGCCTCTGGGTCTGGTCATGAGGACAGAGCCAGGCACTGAGCGGGCTCTGCAGGGCAGCTCTTGCAGGGCAGAAGTTGCTTTAGCACGAATCCGTGAAGGTCTCGCATGAAGTCATTTTCTTGCCATTGCAGTGTTGAAGCAAGCTCTGAGCTGGCCCGTGGAGACCACGTTATTATGTCATGACAGGAGATTACGCCTTTGCACTAAATGGTTTTGGAATAAGTCTGCAGAGACCTAATTATATTGCCATTGCTGCTTGAGAGGGTTGTTTAGCAGTGAAGTACTTCTTGTGGAAGCTCACTTATGATGACAAAATAAAATGAAATCATGACAGTGTGTTTTCTGCTAAAAAAACCCTCAACAAATAAAGAAAAATTGATTTTCATGTCAAATTAAACCATAAATAAATAGTAAATGCTGAATTTACAGTCAATCTAACTTCACTCTGACTTGCTGTAACTAAAACACACAATAAATAACATTTGTCTTTAAATTCCCACAGCAAATATGTTTTTAATTGTGAAAACAGTTATTGTTTCATACAATACTACAATAACTCTGAGCAGTCAATTTTATGCCCCTGTAATAATGATATGATTGGTTTCCAAAGACCAGCTCCTGTTCCAAACTGTTTAACGCATCTGATGTTTCTAAACAGAACTTTTGATTCAAGTGTTAAAAGGTCAGTTGTAGTTTAAATCATAAACTTATGCAGGTTTCTAAATGTAATATCAAATTAATATATGTTTTCTTTATCTGGATAGAGAGAACAAACGCATTGCCGTGAAAATTAGATTAATACTAATAACAACCTACACAACACGTTTCCCAAGACCGAGGACAAAACAAAGGTGAGATCAATTCTTGCAAATGTTTGTTTAGAGTGCCTTTCTGCCTATGAAGATGTTATTCTTTACCTGTTCTATAGATGCAGTGCCTCCTTTAAATTGGTATAGAAAATCGATGCTCTGAGCAGGAAAAAAAGACACTCTTCTCTATAAATCACAAGTATAGGCTTTAGTGCTATAAATTTAATTCAGAAACAGTGAAGACAACACAAATATCTCTTTACCTTTCCTTAGTTAATAAAGAAAAATTGTAAAGGTTTTATGGAACTTGTACTCAACCAAAAGTCAGATGTTCCTGTAAGAAAAAGTAAAATCCAGAATTAAATTTATGAAATATTCATATACAGGCATTTGCCTGTACATAAACATTTCAATTAACATATAAATATGTTAAAACAAGTTTCAGTTTATAAAAATCTGCTTTTCATGCATATAGCCAACTTCTCTCTGTAGAAGTCTTCTGTCTCTTAAGTCTTGATCAGTTAAATGGAGGAAGCTGCAACGAGGCACAATTAGTTCTACAAATTGAAGAGTTGGAGAAAATTGGTTGGAGTTAATAAAGCTGGGGTTTAGAGAACAGTAAAGGGAATATAATACTCATCAAGTAATCAATCAACCTTAGCACATACAGTGCTAATTCTGCCTGTCTAATGTATCTATTTTGGTATATCTAATGTATCTATCACTGTGGTATCCAGATAGGATGTGTCAGGTTTAGCAAGCCTCATTAAACTCAGCATAAACTTAAATTCAAAATAAGGCAAAAGCTGTTTTCTGTGACACAGAATCACAGAATAATCAGGGCTGGAACGGATCTCTGGAGATCACCCAGTCCAACCCCCTGCCCAGGCAGGGTCACCTGGAGCCGGTGACACAGGAACGTGTCCAGGTGGGTTTGGGATGTCTCCAGAGCAGGAGACTCCACACCCTCCCTGGGCAGCTGTTCCAGGGCTCTGCCCCCTCCATGGAAAGAAGTTCTTCCTCACGGTGAGGTGGAACTTTTTGTGTTGTAGTTTATGGGCACTGCTCCTTGTCCTGTCCCTGGGCACCACAGACCAGAGCCTGGCACCACCCTCTGACACCACTTGGAGATATCAGTATGGATGGGTGAGATCCCCTCTCATCCAGAAACACAGCAATAATTGGACAAACTATAGAAGCTCTTTGTAGTTATTATATTTTAAATGCTTGTACTTTCGTCGCCTGGTCAGATACTGAAACGTTTATTCATTTATTTATTTATTTATTTGTTTGTTTATTTATTTATTCGCTCCTGGTAGTCTGACAAATGAAAAGCATGAAACAATCGATGACCTGTAAATGTAATTGTTGAGGTGTAGCCAAGCGTGGGATTTGCCACTGCAGACCTGTGCTCGATGTAAATTGAGACTACCACAGGAATGTAACAATTTCATCGTGAGCTCCTGATTCTGCTGCTGTGGCAGAGACTCAGGGATGACAAGGATCAGGGTTATGCACATAAAGACCAACAGATTATGGGAGGCTGTGAGAGTAGGAAGGACCTGGCAATGATGTTTTTGTAAAGAGGAAGAAGGGCTGCATGTTTCATGGTGGAATGGTATGAAAGGAAGTGTTGGGAAGGAGATAATCTTACCTCCTGTGTTTGAAATTAACATAGTTATTGAGTAACAGCAAAATCATTATCATGTAAAGACATGTAAGATAGCACATAATGGTAATGTAAAGACTGAGCTCTTCTCAAAGGAATATGGATGGAATATTATCATTTTAATTAAAAAAAAAAATGAATTAGGCTTGGCTAAAAAAAATGGAAAGTGCCTTCAGGGACAAATCTGGGAATGATCAAGGACAGACATTAGGAAAAGAGCCCCTCCTTTAGCTTGTTTGCAGCAATGTGCTCAGAATTTCAGGGATTGAAGATAACTTCCATTCTCATTTACAACAATGTCTCACGTAGGGAGGAGAAACCCCCTGAAGAATCACTTGCCAACATTTGTGGAGGACAGCACTCTCAAAACATTTGGGTTATTAAAAACATTTACCTGTACAAAATTCGTTTTTAGAAGAATGTCTCCTCCATCATCTTTTTCCCCTCCCTGCTCCCCAAAGCCAGTTGGGTATAAATTGTGTTAAGGAATACATCCTCGTGATACTTATGTCATTTCAAACACACCCTCTGATCTAGAGGAGGTGTGACAAACCTCAGCCTTTCCTATTCCATGGCAATGGAATACAATCATTGAAGTTTTTAAAGAATTGACCTGACAAAGAATTTAAACCATGTGATTAGAGGAAAATCTGGAAGTTGTAAAGGACAGATGTGGTAAAATATTATTTCTTTGATAATAAATTTGGCTTATAAATCATCTTCACGCAAACCTTTCAGGGTATCTTGCCTGATCAGTAAATACAACCCCAAAGTAATTGTCCAGTTGAACTGAATCATTGAATGTGCACATTTTTCCTAGAGTACGTTGACTACTGAAATACAAGAAATTAATTTTGCTTCTTTCTGGTTGTTTCAGTCATTAGAACTTGTTATTATTATTGGATCCAAGAAGTTTGCCCGTGTCTGCAAAGTGTGCCCACCAACTGCACCAATATTTTTCACTGACAGGGTTCTGGGAAAAGATTCAGTTATCTACCAAATCTGCAATTATGGGCTAGAGAACTATTGTTCTTCACTAGAGAGACAATAAAAGCTTCTCCAAGGCTCATTAAGATATGAATCTTTGAATGAAAGAATTCCTGCCAGGAATCTCAATTTTACCGCATTTAGTGAAAGACTCCTTGTGTTCGACTTCTTGTTTCCTTTTTTCAGTTGCCTTTTGCATCTAATCAAGTAAATTAAATTGTGCAATGAAGACAGTTTTTCAAGACAAAAGATTTCATAATGATCCTACAGAAAGATTCCGGTCCTTACCTCCTGCAATAAACAATCTCTCTGAAGCATTCAGAATTATTGTAGGAAAAATATAATTATAGAAGTCATTATGTATATAGTTCCCAAGTAAATTACAATGAAAGAGACAGCAAGGCTGATGACTGACAACTGAGAAAACGCTGGAATTAAGCTTGCCTGTACAAATAAATTCAGTCCAGTGTTTATTGGAATGCTTTACACTTCACACGGTGCATTTAATACTATAAAAAGTGATTATAAGGCAGTTATTCAATAGTTTATTCATGGGCTCGCAGTTTAACCTTTCATTTCTATTTCCTACCCTTCAGGACATCCATTTTGCAGCCTGAGAGATATTATTTCATGTTGGATGTGAATGTACCCTAAATAGTCCCCTATTTTATTGGGAAATTGCATAAACAAGAGTTTAGCCACTAAATAGTAACTAGGACATGGAATATTGCAGGATTGATACCTTCTAGGGAAACGAGAGAGCTCTTAGAAATCTGAGCAAAAAAATACAATTTTCTTAATTCTTTTAACATGTAAGAAGAGAAAGTCTGATGTAATTGCATAATATAATCAGACTTTTGCCCTGGTATAGCATCTCTTCGCTTTTTAAAATGTGGAAAACCCCCCAAACTGCTTAAAAAGTGTTCTCTGGGGTCAGTGAAAGATGTAGTGCGTTTGTGCTAATGTACCTTTAACAAAAACTGTCTTACAAGGGCTGCATCTCTGATGTGAACTCTGTCCAACCTCTCCAGAGCCTGGCAATAAAAGTTTGGCATCCCTAATGCTGCAGAAGTCAGAGACAAAGTCTCTTAAAAGCCAAACTGAGCTTTTTGCCTCCTTTTTATGTATTACAGTATTTTTTATTATCTGTTATTTTAGAATGTTTCCAACTTGAATAAAAGCTGTTGAGAAGGCAGGAGCTGTGCAGGCAGAAAATCAGTTATTTGCCAAGGAAGGTTTAACTATATAACCCTTGAAATTTTATATATTTTAATGCATCATTTTTAATACAAAACTCTAACTTTCCCCATAAAAGTCTAATTTCTGCCTAATAAACTCAAATTAGTCTCAGATAATTGCTTTTTCAGTCTTCTCACATACATCTACTGTCAATTTTTTACAGCTCACTGAGCCATTTCAAATTATGTCTGGTTTGTCTTGCAAAATAAAATTGAGTGATTAGAGATGTTAAATCTTTCTGTATCTAAACCTTTGTTTTTACTTTCCATGTTACAAAGATTTTTCATTTGGCTTTTTGTTTTCCATCTGTGATGGTTTCAAAAGTTGTGCTGAGGAGGAGGACTCGTGGTGAGCTGCCTGTACAGTGTGGATTCCTCACATAAAATCATGGAATAGTTTGGGTTGGAAGGAAATTTAAATTAAATTTTAAATCCACTGACAGGGACATAGAAACTTGAAAAATACCTTATATTTATTTTAAACTTTTAAAATATTTTAAATATTTTCCATTGGACTTTGATATTTTAGGGGTTTAATAGAAGTATAAAAGAAACCAGTTGGTTTTGAGAGATTGGTATAAACCTGGGAGAACACAATGATATTCAAAGTATTATTGCCATATAAGTGGAGGAAGAAATGTTACTTCATATAAATAAAAAAAAAAAAAAA
>VZTE01002857.1:2716314-2733143 GCA_013397775.1 Eulacestoma nigropectus
AACCAAAAAAAAAACCACAAAACTTTTGTGCAGGCTTTTTTTGATTATGGAATTTGCCACATAATTGCTTTAGTAGAAACATAAATGTTGGGCTTTTGCCTTACTAGAATACAGTATTTTTGCTTTTTTTGCCTTATTAGAATATAACAAGCTAAATTTTGCCAATAATTTGATCTTCATTGTCTAGAAATTATATTAATTGGATGGTTAAATGCTTACTTGAGACATCCTATTTGTCTTCTGCAGACAGCAGGTGTATAATGAGTGGGAAAATACCTAAAATGCCTTGTGACAAAAGCTCAAGTTGATCCCAAGTCAAAATGGGCTGACACTTCTTCATGCAAGGCAAGCGGAACCCTTTATGCAGAGTTTCCTGTGAGCTTGTTGTCCATTCTCATCCATGCGTGGTTCAGGGGTGTTTGGGGGTGCTTTTTAAGAGAGATCCATCAACCCTTTGTGTTCCTTCCGAAGAACAGCGTTGCCTGTAGAAGATCTCCCCAGTTCAGAGGAATTTCAGCACAACGCGAAGTCGTGGTCACAGAAGAGCTTCAGCTTTGAGGGTAACCTCTAAAATGTTAATTAATTGCTTCTTTAATTGTTCTCCCTATAAGAGATTTCCTTGTTGCATATCTGCAAACATGCAGCATTAGTATAACAAACAACTCAGGGGGCTCCACAGGGATACTGTTGTCCCTTTAGAATGGAATAAATGATATAAATTTTAACGATATTTTAACAAATGCTATGATGCCTCTTCACGTACATAATGGGCTACCACACTGGGAAAAGAGAGTATAAAGGAAGATTTAAGATATTCCTGCTAGAATTTCCACAACACAGAATTGTTAGTGAATGCACTTTTTTTTCTTTTTTTGGCTTTTCCGATTGAGCTTCCATTTCTAGCAAATGGCAGATTTTATTCTTTAGAATCATGCAATTAGCTCATTAGAATTTTGAGATATTAGAAATATAGAGCCTTAATCACAGCAAGTTTTTGCACGATGTATTTATAATAGTCTGGATTATCCTCACAAGGTGCAGGCCACGCTCCCCCAAAATTTAAGTGCAGTTTTGAGTGACACATGTGGGTAATGATTTCCTCCTAAAGAACACTGGAATGTTTAGTGTCTCGTGCAAGTTGGAAACTCACTCTCTTGCTGATATAGTTGCCTGTAATTTAAGACAACCAGAGACTTCTACAGCACAAATTATAGAGTATTGCTCTTTAGGGTTTTCATGAATAGTGACAAATTATCCATTGTATAAAGGGATTAATTTGGCTGAATAAGTTTTAGGATGCTTGGAGTCATTTTGAAATAAAGTCTGGAATCAAGATGTTCATCCATTTGTGTTCAGCTGTGAGGGGGAAAAAGTACAGATTATATAAATCATAACATGATAAATGTGAACACCTTCTGCAAGTCTTCATAGCTGGTTAAAACAGAAAATAAAGTATTATCCTTTCTTTAAGTACTCTAATCATTAAATCAGTAGATTTCTGATGCAGAAACCATCAGTAGGAAAAAAAAAATTGGTTCAATATTATATTAAATCTCCAGGTAATAAGATAAATGTGAGTGCATGAGTCATTCCAGCAAATCTCAAGAGACACAGGATCCCTTATGTTCTTAATTAAAATAAATCAACTTCACAAATGACAATTTTATGGCCAGTATGCAACTGGAAATTTATAAAATGTCTGCAGGAGGCTTTCAAAGCATCAGAGTTAATATTTACAGGCAACAGAGTGTGCATTGCACATGGGGGTGTGAGCACAGGTTTGTGTCCCCCAAGGACAAAAAATTCATCAGGGGAGATCTTCCTCTCCCAAAGTTCAGTCTGGCTGGGAAACCCTTCAGTTCTCCATGTGCCCCTCAAAAAAGGGGAGTCACAATGCTGGATCTGCCACATTTCAGAGATAAAGTATTTTGTTAGATCCAAGACCAAGATTTAGACAGATTGGAGTCTAATCTTTGCTAAATAAAATTAAATTCTCTGTAGATGCAAATTAAGTGTATTTGGTTGAAACATAGTCTGTTGCCAACTAAAATGTTTGTCTTTATTTAACATAAATCTGCGTGTGTGCAGTCTTCATCTCAGCAAATTGTGACTGCAAAAGTAGGAAATAAAGAAGGGGTAAATGCTGGCTTTGAAGGCACACCAAAAAATTCCCTTATCAAGAGCATTCATGAGATTTAATAAAGGACATAAGATAAATAGAATGGTTTTGGAATGGAATAGCCAAAACCTTTGTAAAAGTAAAAAGTTGGAAAAGGTTTTGTGGAAATAGAGGGAAAACGGATCTTCCCTTTTTAATTCCATTTTTTTTAATCAACTTCTAAAATAGCTAAAACTGCCCAAAAACATCCACCTGGGCAAAGCCACCTGTTGACAGGTAAAAGCTTATATCTGTTTAGCCTCTTCTGTGAATGGAAAACCCATCAAGTAAACAATTTTTTTCAATGAACCCTCATCTATTTTAACAGAATTTTGTTTTGCTTCTAACACTATTTTTAAAGTATCCATATGGACATGGAGATAATTTTCTAGAACTCTTCAAAGCCAATATTTTTTTATTTCAGATTAATTGATCAGTTCTAATATTGTCCCATACCATCGCTGTGTTTATTGATGGGATACAAACACGTGCCTTTCAAACACAATTACTGAAAATATGATTTAGGAAGCTTTCTTTAGTCTTTAATTCCACCAAACTTAATTTGTCAGATGTTCTTCAAAAGCACAGACGTATGGCTATGGGTGATTAATTTCAGATTGCAAATTAGTAGGAGTATTTGGGTTTTTCAGGGTTTTTTATGATTAGCTTTGGATAATCAATACCTACTGCCAATTATTTTTTTTAGATAATGAAACTGACAAATTTTGCTTCTCAAATTTACTTTGCCAATTATTTCTGCCAGAGGTTTTTTATTTTTTTTTTTTTCAATGAAATTTAAAGTTTTTAATCAGAAAACTTGGCTTTTTGCTTGCTCTGAATCAATGTCCACACAAAATAATGGATCAAGATTTTAATTACAGTTTGACTTCTGTGTGAGTCTGGCCAATTTAAGGCCTGTAATTTGCAGTGAAGTTTTGAGCAGCTCTTAGAAGTGAAATTGCTGAAGCTGGCATTGCTGCCTTGCATGAAACTTGGGGTTCTGAAAAATTATATTTTTTTCAATGTTCCTATGTAAGAAACTAAATTTTACCATGGTTTTATATTTTCTTTTTCCTGACAGATACATATCTGGCTTTTCTGGGAATTAATATTCAGACCAAGGCAGATTTCTTCCCCTGCATGTTCCTTTTCACACTTACAGCTTCCTCCCTCCTCTATTTTTCCCTCATCTTGTTTCCTCACAAATACTCACCAAGTCATTGCTTTCATGGTTGTAAGCTGAGCTTTCACAGGGAAGGAATTCTGACATTCCCAGCATTCCCAGGTGTTTTTCCTGGATCAAACTTTCCATGAATCTGAGTATTTTCCTCTTTTTTCCTCCTTTCTAGGAAAACAGACCAAGAAAGGTCTCCTTGACCCTCCCACAAGAAGTGACACACCCATATACACATAAATACACAGAAGAGAAAATGTTCTTTCAGAAACCTGACTTGCTTGAAATAAAACAATTGAAACCGTACTTACTTGCCACAAAGATACTAATATAGTTATTTATGTTTGATAAAATCTGAATTTAAATGAGATCTTTGAGTATGCGCTGGTTTAATAGACAGGATTATAAGGTTACAGTTTCTCGGGGGAAAATATAGACAGTAAAAAGGAACTGTGGCGTTAAAACATTTATAGAAACATAGAATCATAGAATGGTTTGGGTTGGAAGGAACCTTAAAGCCCATCTTGTTCCACCCCCTGGCATGGGCAGGGACACCTTCCACTGTCCCAGGTTGCTCCAAGCCCCATCCAGCCTGGTCTTGGGCTTCAGCTGACTTTATTCCTGATTTTCTCTCTGAGGAAAATTCATAATAATCACTACTGATGTCACCACTAAAGATTACAAGTCACCACTGAATTGTGGGATTGTTTTTATCTGCTTTGCCAATGCCTTTGAGGACAGTACCTATAATTAGACAGCACAAGGAAAGCATGTGTTTAAAAAAAAAAGAAGTTGTTAGGGAGCTGATGCTGAAGCGAGTTCAAATATAAAAAGTAGATTTAAAATAACACTTTACTGTAATGAGTAGAAATCATGACAGGAGAATAAAGCATAAGAAAATATCCTTGGGGCATAAGTGAGATGATTAGAAATATCATTAAAGCTAAAGCATCTGTTTGAATCCTTTGTGAGACACCCAATTCACCCACATGCACACATAAATGAGGGCTCAGTTTACTAATGCTGCAGTTTGAACACTAAATATAACATGCTTTGCATTTAAAGAACATACAGATTAAATACGAGCTGCCTGTAAGACAGGGGAGCTGCAGTAATGATTCGTTGTGGGTTTAAAGATCATCTGCAAACAGGCAGATGTCCAACTCTGGCAAATATTCGTTAAGGAACATTTCACATCAGGCGTCAATTTTATACCACAAATGTAAAATAAAGAGTATTTTTAAAAGGTTTGTAGGGAAAACAAAAATCTATTAACAAAGAGCAGCAGCAGGGTGGGAGATGTACTCCTGTCAGAACAGGCCAGGTCCAGCTGGGGGTCAGAGGAGGCTGGGACAGAGCTCTGGGGTGCAAGGGATCTTCCTTCTGCTGGAGGAAATGGGGTTGCATGCACAACCCCACAAAGCAAAAAGAAACAAGCTGGAAATTCCCCTTGTACCTTGTGCATGTCGATATTTAACACACATCCCTTTCCTTTCCTAGTTCCCGTAGAGCCCAGTTCCATCCTTTTGGCAGGAGTGCACAGCTCCACCTGAGTCTGTTGTCATTAATGTCCCAAATAGCTCTGCCTGTTGCCATTAATGTTCTCCACTCACCTGGGATGTCTGCACAGACCCCAGCCCAATATGCACCCATTTCTTGCCTGATTATCAGCTCCTTCATTATCGACTCATAACGATTTCATTAATTTAAAATGGAACTCTCAATGAGATGCTTTCGTGCCTTTTTCTCAGTCTCTAGCCTCTTTACCCAGTCTTTAAAGATAAAAGACTTCATTCATGTCTTATCTTTAAAAATACATGTTGATCCTTAAGAGTTCCTGCACATGGATGGCAAGTCTCAAAGCTGATGAAAGGATACCTAAAATATTCATCTTAGTCATTGTTAAACCTCTTTGCAGAGCAAAACCAAAATCGTTTAAGAACTTTACCCTGATTTTTGGATCTGCTGAAGTGCCTTTGTGGATACACAATTGTAATGAGATTTGATCACAGTTCTGTAATCTACTTTCAAAAAGTCAGAAGAATAATGATTCATTTCCCCTAATGGTTTAACACTTTCGTAAAGTCTGTTTTGGAAACACAACAAGGAAATAAATATATTCTTGTATGTGAATTCCCAGCTTCAAGGATGGAGGGTTATGCTTACACAGGCAAAGACTTTGCTTTCCTTTTTTTGCTAATAAATCCTTACTTTGTAGTATTACAGGCTATCAAAGTGATCAGTCTTTCTTACTCCCTTCTGCAGTCAGGCACATTAATAGTTAATTTAACTGGGGCCTTGCACACAGCTGGAGGATGGTTCTGTCTATGCTCTCAGTCACCAGCAGCTGCAGAATGTATTTCAGAGCTCTGTACATGTTTCACTCATGCTCTGTAGCTGGTTCTACTCTGCTTTCATTATTGATCAGTGATTGATCATCAGGGATCTCTGTTTATTCAGTAGGGGTTTCTGGTATTAATCTGTGCTTGCACCCTCAAGCCTCTGCTCTCCTCATTTTTTGCTGGATTCTTTGGAAACCTCTGTTACATCTTCTGAGTTCCTTCAATAGCTTTTCAGATCTGGCTTGCCAAGAATATAAAGCCTTTTTAAAACAACCTAGCCATGCATACATCCTCATCCTAGGCTCGTTAAATAGTTCTCTACACAAAGTAATAGGCCATTAAAATACACATTTATGTGTTTAGTCATAAATGTGTGATAACTGTGTGTTTTTAATATCTATTAGTTACAGCAGTGTCATCGGTGTGCCACCAAAACTCCCTGACAGCAGCACAGCAAAATATTGATTACTACTGGGAGCAGGTCAGGGGTCTTGGTGTAATTCTTCACATCAGGTGTGTTCTGCTCAATGTCCAGTCCCAGGAGATTTGCTGATTATATTCTTTGCTAGTTCAAAGACATGGCTTTGTGAGCTATGGAAATCTCCCACGTCCTTTTTTCCATTCTAGACTGGGATCCAGGTTGATGCCAGTCTTGTGATGAGTGAGAGCAAGCAGCAGTTTCCCAGAAGCATCGTGGTGGAAAAATCAAGAGAGTCCAGGTTGTTTTCTATTTGGTTTCTACAGTTTTGTGAAGTGTTACAGAGCTTTGCACACACACACCACAGGTGGCTTTGGGCTGGTTCCCAACTGCTGACAAAAATGCAATTCTTGCCTCTTCTATGAATAAACAACTAAAATTTCCTCAACTATCGTGTTTTCAGTTGTTAAAAACTGCCTTGAAAGAAATTAGATGAACAAAAGTAATCTTAGTGTTTATGTAGGATGTATTACTAACAGACCTTGTGCTAGTGTCACTTCCAGGCATCCATGTAATAACTGTATGAAAATAAAAATAAACAGCGCTAATAAACTTTGCCATCAGGAATGCAGTCACTCTGATACTTTTAGGCCAGAGTCCTGAAGGCTCTAATAATTATACTTAAATGTTCCCAGAGTATTTATGTGTGTTCCTTTTAAAAGGAACAGATTTTTGCCCTTAAGGCCCACTCAAGTCGCAATGATTTTAATTAGTGACACACGCAGCTTAATTCAGCTTACTCTACATGCACTTTTAGGAATGTTTAAGTCAGTTAACAGCCCTCCATATTCAGGGAGCTGAAGGTGTATGGGAAGTGCTGCAGATTTAATGAACAATTCTCTCATCTCCAAGAGGGGACTCTAATTCCCGGGGACTCTGGCTCTGGGCAGACGTGATTAAAGTGCATTGCCAGTTTTAGAGAAACCACAGGCTGGACCAGCTTGGGGTGGAGGGCACTGAGCAGCTCTAATTGACTTGGGCAAGCATGAAGGGGTTGGGCTTTTTAGTCAAGATTCCTGACTGAACCAAGCTTCTCTCAGGGACTTGGATCTGTGCAGCATTTTTCTCATGGCCTTCTGCTGTCTTCCCCTCAGTTTTACAAGTCCTGTGTGAGACCTATGACCACAGAATTTTCAAAGAAGCTGTAATTCCACGTTGCTGTGTTTGCAGTGTGTGACACCAAGCTATTTGTTTGGGTCCCTTGTCCTATTTTATCCTATTTAACATTCAGCTTTAAAAATAAACGTGAGTGATAAGCCCTGGGTGAGGAAGGACAGCTGTGATCCTAAAACCATGACAGGATGAGTATGTCTGGGTGTTCTTACACCATTTTGTAGTTTGAACTTCTCCTTTCCCATGTTCCTTATTCTTGTGGCCTCTTCAGCTCAAGATTTGACAATACTTCAGAGTCTTTGATTTAATTTGTTACATTTCAAAGACACATCATAATTTCCTTAATTTATATAGACTTGCTTGAGATATTAAACTGTAAGGGAACCTAGAAACATTGCTCTGAAGATCTATCTGCCTCTCCAAACCGGTTTTGTTTACTGGGATATCATAGCACCAAAATATTTTTGGTTATCAAGGTTATATTTTCATCAGCAAGGCAATTGAAATAAATCTGAGAGCAGTGTTTTGACTGTGTTCTCTAAAGTCACTATTCACATTTCTATTGGAATCTTTCCATTGCAGGTTGGGTGTTTTGTCACATAGATGATTATAGGGATTGTACCTCTCATAATTATCCTTTGGTGTGCGAGACATTCTGAGAGAAGAACAAAGGCTCTTCTTTAATCTGGGTAGGTCACAAATCAGGTTTGTATTTGCAAGCCATATTTTAAGTTGGATTAATTTCCAGAGAGGGGGAGTGGGTATAAAAAAGAAAGGAGAAGTGCTTTGAAGTGTTTGGTCCCGGTTGTCCTTAAACAGAGACGTGTCTTACTGTCACAGGGCTGATTAAAGCAGAGCTCAGCGCGTGTCGCTGCCGTCTCCGTGGGCCGTGTTAGACAGAGCCCTTCAAAACAGGGCATCAATTGTCAGTGGTATTAACACCCTCCAAAGCTCAGCTTCCCTGGGCTGAAGCTTGACAAGCCAGGTTTTCTGGCTGACTGACGCACAGATCGTGGTATTAGGCAGGTGTGAGACCCCAAATTCTCTGTGTGTGCACCAGCACTGGGGAGCAGCAAAGCAGCGCCTCCAACAACTTCACTTTGAGGTCAGGTTCAAGAGGGGCTGGAATGAATCCAATTCTTGGAGTTTTGATCTTAGGAGGGTTTAGTCTGGAGCAGAAGAGGCTCGGAGAGACCTGATTGCTCTCTACAGCTCCCTGACAGGAGGGTGGGTCAGGCTCTCTTCCCAAGCCGGACAAGGGGAAACAGCCTCAGGCTGTGCCAGGGGAGGGTCAGGTTGGACAGCAGGAAAAATTTCGTCACTGAAAGAGTGGTCAAACCTTGGAACAGGCTGCCCGGGAAGTGGTGGAGTCTCCATCCTTGGGAGGGTGAAAAGGAGGAGTAGATGTGGCACTCCATGATCTGGTTCGATGGAGCTGGGGGTATTTGGTTGAAGGTTGGACTTGATCGTCTGGGAACTTTAATGTTCCTATGAATCTGCGGTTCTGCTTTGGCTCTGGGTCAGAAATGAAACAGGGATCGTGCATTTAGGATTTGACCCATTCAGCTACACATTAAACTGAGACAGAAGTCTCTGCACTGATACCTGAGGAGGTTTGATTGGTTTTTTAATGGCATAAATGTTCTAGTTTTGACCTACATACCACACTCATACTGATTCTATCTCATTTTCTCTATGATTCTTATAGAATAATCTCAGGAGGATATAGGAGCAGGACATTGAAAAGAGTTTATGTACAGTTATTACTTTTCTAATTAAAATAATGTACACGTGTACAGTTATTAATATGATAAAGAAAAATCCAAAAATACCCTTTTAATCACTAGAATGTGACTCAAAAGACCTTTTCTGCATAATAATAACGAATGAGATCTATAAAGGTCAGCAGTGAATCACGCCCCTTTAAGAAAGAGGCATTTGAAAGAGGCAAATAATCCAAGAGAGGAATTTTATTCCTGATAGGCATCAATATGAATAACATAAGAAATCAGGATTATTTGCAGCTATCTGTTCTTTATTGTGCTGTACATGTGCTTATCACTTAAATGGGCCTGTGGATGAGGTATTTCGAGAAGGAAAAGCAAAATATGCAGCACCACAAAGGTGAAAAAAAAAGCATTTTGTCCTGATAGGTGCTGCCTTTGAAGTCTTTATGAATTAATGGCATCAAAGCTAATCCCTGAAATGGCCTGGAGGATGGGTTTGTGAGTCTAGGATATACCTCTTTTACAAGGAAAATGGTTCCATGGAAAATTACACCTTTTTTTTTTTAGTAATATGAATATTTGTGCCGTCTTGGCAGGTCTTATTAAAGGAAATTGTTGATTTGAGAGATTTCTTTTAGGTGGATTCTCTACCTGGTAATTGTTCCATATATCCTGTATGAGTTCCAATGCCATGATCCTCAATTTGAGGACTTTCTCCTGGTATATTCACTTTAAAGCCTTGAGAATCTTTGAATTTTAAGAGAAGTTCCTCTAAATGTGGTACTTTATACCTTAATAGGTGCTTAATACACACAAAAAGTTAAATCATTTTTATTTTAATATATAGAATTGTATTGAAACATAAATTATCTATTCATGAGATTAATGATAGGCCAGAGGAATTATATATATTTTGGTACAAATAACTCAGGAGAAATAAAAAGATTCTAAAGGGAATCTTAAAAGCCACTTCCATATTTCTCAGACACACATGTGAAATCATTTAAAGATAGTTTTAGTCTTAAAATTTAACTCCATTAAAACAAAAGGTGTGATAGGGTTCAATAAAGCCCAGATTAAGTGAAAGGTTTTGTTCTATGCTCAACAAAACACTTTGGTGTGGCTGCATCAATTGCAAAGGTCTTTTTCCTGGGCCAGTTCCCACGTTTCCATAAATGGACATAATTTAACTATTCCCTTCATGTGTAATTCAGAATTTACAGCTTAAATGCTGTCTAAGAGACTGCATGAAGGAATTGCAGGTTCACATTTCACATAGTGTACGTTTTCAGCAGAACGTGTCATCATTTGCATAAATATAGCTCTATCCACTCCCATAAATAATTGTAAGATACACCAGCGTAATCTCTGTTACCCAATAAAGCCAAAGGCAGATACTTGATGCTATAATAATGGCCTAAAAATGACAGAAATTGAATTTTAGTCCATTGTTATGGTGGCATATAATAGCAGAGTTCACCTCATGGAGTCTCATTTGCTAAACTAAATCAGGGTTTGTGTGGAATTAAGGCAGAAGCCGCTGTTGCTGTTGCACGTAGATATCATTGTGTCTGTGCCTGTGTCACGCTTTGGGTAAGGCTTTCTGCTTCGTGCTTGTTCATGGGGTCTGGAACACTATTCAAAAACGAAATGCAAATATTTGTAACTGAAATGTAACGTAATTCTTTCCTCCTGGCCTGGCTTCTCCTTCACCACTGCAAAAGGTGCACAGTCTTTCTATTAATCCTGTAATATCTCTTTGCCAGCTGCCTGGACAAACTCTAGCTCTCTTTTGATGGCCAGCACACACTCAGTGGGTGTAGGAGTATTTGGAGCAGAGCATTGCAAATTTAAAGCACTTCTGTAAACCTGGCATTGGCTTTCAACAACCCCACGTAGTCATAATTACACAGCTTTTAAATATACTGAACTTCTCTGTCTTCCAACCAATAAAGATCACATCTCAGCAACGAGTGAGAAGCAGAGGGAGAGTATCAGGGGTTGTGTTTCATGATAAAATTTACAGTATTTACCAAAGCTGGCCTTCTCATTTGAACATGTAAAGAAAATAAACCAGGAAATAAAGCTATAACCACTGTGACAGCTGCTAGAAAAAAATTTGAAGACTCACCTGGCATTCCTTTACAAAATGGCATTTCCAGACAGCAGTGCCAATTAAAATACTTTTCTTTACAGATCTGATGCCACGTCCATTTTTATCACTTGGCTAAGAAGAAACTGGATCCATGGATAAGGTCAGATCTCTGGTTCGCAGCATTTTGATGTATGGTCCCCTTTATGTGTGTGCAGCCAGAAATTTCTGTCCTGGATAAGTGCAAAGCAGAGCTGTGTTTTCCTCAGGGCACTGCCCATTCAAGTCATCATGCTTTTAACAAATAAACAAAGAAGTGCAGTGTCCATGATGCCTCATTAATACAGTGACACACAGCTGAAGGATTAGATAGAAAGTAAATATTTAACATAAGCAAATAAGAAAACTTTATTTAATTTTTTTTTTCTCAGTTAGCCAGATAACTCTGAAGGCAAGGATATGAGCACAGGAAGATTGTTCTTTCTGCCCCAAATTTTACCATTCCATCTGAGCAAGGGGAGGCTTTTACAGACTGGTTCCTTTCAACAGTTATCATAAGGATTGTTTGTTCAAGGAGCAGACTCATGTTTGTCTTCAAGGGCAATAAGGAAAAAGGAATTAAATGTATATATATTAGGAGAGAAATAAGAGTCTCTCCAATGGTTTTCCTGAAAGGAAGATTTGCAAGCGCACACAAAACCGATAGTAAAGAAAGGAGAGATATTGACAAGAAAGGAAATGAAAATGAATTAAAAGTGTCAATATTTCCCTTGAGTAATTAAATAAAAGCATTCTTGTGCCTGACCTATTTTGGGGGGAGGGAGACTGTGGTTCACTGCAGTGCTATAAACTACAGAAAGCCAAGTTTGCCTCCAGTTCCATGGATTCAGTGACAGACTGGGCTTGGGGCATGTGCTGACCTGTTCCAGCTGCCTCCTGCAAGCTGCCAGCCAGAGCCTCAATAGGATGCAGACAAAAAAAACCAGCAATTTTTTAAATGTTTACCTTTTAATCTGGGTCAGGCTCAGGATCCAGTCACCACTGCTGCTCCATAAACATCTGATGATGAAAATGGAGTGTTGGGGCCAGAATAAAGGACGCGAGAGGAGGCAGAAACTCATTAATGCCATTAAAAGTAAATGGTTTGGCTCTCTGTATTAGATACGTAAAAAAGGGATCTTTTAGCAGGTACAGGCTTTAGTTCAAAGTGGAATGTGGTGCTGAGCGTGTGGGGCACACCCTGCCCACAGTTTGCACTTCAATTCTCAGTGGATTCCAGCTTATTTAGTTTACCCCTGGGTAGAACAGGGATGCTGGGACTGGGAGTACTCCCAGATCAGTTTACTGATGTGCTCGTGTCATCCATGCAGACTGTTAGAAAACCATTTAAAAGCAAGATTGTTTGTGTTACACTGATGTAGATGAGGTTTATCTTTGTAATCCTAAAGCCTGCATGCCAGCAAATGTCTTTTTTCTTGTTTCTGTAAATCATGAAAAATGTTAACAACAGTCACTTTAGTTCCTGGAAAATCTTAGATTTGCAATTCTGTTGTGTAAATTAATAGCTCCATTCACTAGAGAAAAATATTGCAAATGCATTTTGGCATCATATAGAAGTAGACAACTTGTAAGGTAATACATTTTCTTCTAGCAAATACGTGTCAAATTAGCTGAACATGTTTTAACAAGTGTGTCCTCATTCCTTCAGCAACTGAGAATATTCTTGCTACATTCTCAAAGCAAATTAGGCACTCAGCTCCCCTGTAAAACAGAAAAAGATAATAACAGTTATTCTGCTCTTCAAGATTTGAATGAATTTGAAAATTCCATTTAGTTCTTAAAAAAACCAACCAAACAAAACCTGTTGGTTGCTGCTGTATGTACTTACCCAACTGCTTTGTCTTGCAAGGTTTTCAAGTTCAGACATTAGGTTTTTTCCTCTGCTGTTTAAAACATTGGAACTTTTGTAACAAAAGACACTTTCTCGAATAAAGAACTGTTAATTACATTGCTGCGTCAACACCTTAACCTCCTGTGCTGGGGCTGGCATAATTTAAGGATGTGGAAATCTACAGTTCAGCAACACTCAGCTGGCTTTCAAGTAGATGTTTAACTTTACATTTGCAAAATGTCATTTTCCTTCCCTGCTCCTCGTGGCAGAGGTGAGTTACTTACACAGAGATGAGCTCTTAAAAGACAAAAGAGGCTCTGCAGCTGCATTAGAAAGCGTGAGACTTATTCTGATACAGACCCCCTGACCAGGGCAGGACAGGAAAAGGGGAGCAACTTTGGGCAAAGTTGCTTTGTGCTCTTCCATCTATGAATCACAAAGCTTTTGTAGAATGATGTCCAACAACATTCAGGATTCAGGAAATGCTTGGGAAGACCAAGGTAGCACCTGTCCCTTGACAACCTGAGGAGATGCATTCACAGTGAAAGAGGCACTGTGCTCTGACTGTTCTCTGTGCTAAGAATTAGAGAAGAATAGAAGAAGCTCTCTGAACTGTTTGTTGAAAATATATTTATTAGTCAAAGAGAAAAATGAATGCAAAAATCTTTTCATTATATTTTGGAAGCATAAACTCAGCTCAGGAAAAAAAAAATGCAATTGTGGTTTCACTGAAGTTTGAGTTGCCCCTTTGCTCAGTTTCACTCACAGCCCTGTGGGCTGAGATTTCCCACCTCCCGTTGCTTCTAGAGATGTCAACACCAACCACGTCTCGCCTGGCTGACAAAAACATTTTTTAAAAATATTCAAGACATACTCACCCAGTCATCCTGGCACATTTTGGACCTCCTCCATTACATGGACAAGTACTAAATTTCCTGTTGGAAACACGGATAAGAAAAGGACACGAGTACAGTATTGCCAGTTTATGCCACATAAAGGTTAAAGTAGTAATATTTCTTCTTTTTACTTCATATTTCTTGAGAAACATCAACTAACAGGATTGCACACTTCAAAATAATTGGCCAGTGTGAGTTGACAGATCTGATCAGAGCAGAAGGGTCGTTACCAGATGCAATGAGCCTGATCTTCTGTCTGGAAACAAAGATTACAGAGGACTTGCAAGGACAAAGGAAAAGTGTAACTTCCTCATCTCTGTGGATGTTTTCTGAGGGAAGAGATTAAAGAAAAAGGTAAGACACTGACTTTAAAACTAGCAAAGCTTCCCAGAGTCTGTGTCACTGAAGTTCCTATACAATGGTTGTGTATTTATTTATTATTGTTGGTCAGGATCACAATAAATTCTATTTTTGCTGTGCAACTGTGCTACTCCCACAGCTGAATTACCTGACAGTTTAGAAGGAATATTTTTCTTCTCTCATCTGTGACGATACAGCAAAACAGTGAGTTGTCATTCCTGGGAAAGTCATACTTGAACTGCATTTTATTCATCCATTCAGATTGACGGTGATTAACAATCATCCCACATGGGGAAAACTTCATCCAAACAATGTATTTTGTTTTTACTCATGAGAGTATCTTGTGTTCCTGTAAAACACTGAGGTCATGATGAATTCTATAGTCTGTTTTTCTCTGATCCCCAAGACGTGTCACTGCACTGCAAAAAAAAAAAAGTTTGACGGGTTTGAAATGATTCATTCTGAAAAAAACGACGTTGATTTTTGTTTCATTGGTATCACCTAAGTGTCTTACAAATGGGTTCAGTGCAGATTCAAGGAGCTGAACTCAAGTGGGTCCATATTTACATCTTCCTCTTTGTCTGAAAAACTCTTCCTTCACTTTCATCCACCTTCTCTGAAGGGTTTAACTGCTCCAAGGAGCATTTCCCCAGACTGTGTTTGCTTTCATCACTCAGAAACCTTGTGCTGGAGCAAAACTGAATACAGAGGCAAATAACAAATTAACTTTTGGGTTCAAACCCTTTCCAAAATCTGACTTGGAATAAATGACAACACCAAACTTAATGGTTTCTCTTTTTTTACCAAAACAAAATTATCCTCCTATTGGAAACAAATCACTCTAATTGGCCAGTCAGACTGCAAAGTTGCTCATTTTTTTCCTAATGAAATACTTACAAATCTATAATGATTTTTAATGTTTCTTCTGTTCTCACTGTATGCTCATAAAGTGTACAAATCATTAACTTAAATATATTTTATTCAGTACAGGAGTAATTTGCTTTATAGCTTATTTTGGGAATAATGCTTTTTAAAAAAAACTACCCTAAAAATAATCTTTCTATATCAACACCCCTGAAATAAGGTATATCCACAGTTTAGATATGGATAACAAAATTAAGATCTGATTGTTCTAAAATAACTTATCAAAACCAAAGTAATCTAATCTAATTTCATGAGCGTGGACAATAATTCCTGTCTTCCAATAACACGGGGTTTTTTAATAGAAAAATTAATGTTTCATTGGATTTATGTACACAGAAGATGAGATAAATGTGGTTTAAAATGTGCGTAGTTACACTGAATGAACAATTTAGGAGCAATTGATCTGTCACCCACTTTAATCTTTAAAACAAGCATGCAATCTAACAGTGGTTTATAAAATTATATTTGTCTTTTAAAATGCTACATCAGAATATCTATCAGATAAACATGAGGATAAAAATGTACCGCTTCTGAATAACTAAATTATAATAATTCCTAAATAAATCAGGCAATTTTTACTACACTATAGTGTAAAGTATTTTTTTAAAATACCCCAGGAAAGATGATAGAGGCAAAAGATTAGATATAAAAATAATATAGAGTGTAAATGTTGATATTGCAAGTTCGAAGGTACCTATGACCTTTTTTACCAGTTCTTCTGTATGACTTATGTATGATGGACAGACGTAGAATAAATCTGAAATTTAAAATTAATGTATTAATATCTTGTTCATAGTCCATTTTTAAAATAAGCTTATCTTGCCATATTCTACCATTCTGCCTCACAGGCCATTTGGAAATCCTAATTAAATGACAACTCTCTTAAGGTTCTCCAGCCAGCATTTTACGCAAATTCTGATTTTAGCATCATTTTCCTGAGTGTATTAAAAAATAAAAGTCATGAGGGGATACTCAGTTGATGAATGTTTTTATTGCATCATGTACCCCAAAATCAGAATAATTTGAATCAGATTGCACAAAGATTAAGGAAAGAATAAATATTTTAAACTGCAAATCTCTTGTATGTTTGTGACCCAGCTGGCTCTGTGAGCAGTATCCACCCAGAGAACCAGCTTATTTCTTGGTTTTTACCACTGGTTTTGTAGCTGTGAGAGCTTGAAAAAATGAGGCAGGACAAATTTTAAGTGTGTGCATAATTATTGTGCACTTAAACATGTGCTTAAGTACATTCCTGGAGCTGGGCCCAGTGACCTCAGCCCTCCCATGAAAGTCAATGTAACACCAGCCATTTGTGCCTGATACTGCAGGATGTAACTTTTAACATCTCACCATTAGAAAAATTAAATTTTAACCTTGTCTTGCTAATTCCAACCATTACTGGGGCCATATTTATGCCCCAACTGAAAGTGCAGTTTATCACTCTGCTGCTTTAACCTTTGGACATCCTCTGCTTAACATTTTTTTTAAACATCAAAATATCCTCTAGCTAATTATAATAGCGTTGATTTCATAAATGAAGAATTTGTCCCTTAATTTTTTCTCATTACATGAAACCCAAAAATATCTAGCAAAATGTGGTGGGCTGGATCTAAGGATTTTTTTTTTTTTTTTTTTTTTTTTTTAAATAAATGTTTTACTTTGAAAAAAAAAAAA
>VZTE01002857.1:2733205-2904382 GCA_013397775.1 Eulacestoma nigropectus
CTAAATGGATTGACTTGCAAAAACAAAAGATGTAATGGCTGCAAATTCCTGGAAATGTGAAGCATGTTGACTGTACTCTGTATTACCCTGATGGAAAATGCTAGGAGTCAAAGTTTTCATTTATATGGCTGCTTAATAGCTTTGGCAATTTTTATTGTGCAACAGTTATGTTTTTAATTGCTAGATGCATCCTGAGCAGTGCTAGGCAATAAAAAATAGGAAGATGTGCTTTTATCAAGCATGACTCACTTAATAACCTTGAATTTAATATGTATTTGTCCAGCCCTTACATTACTCTTACGGTAACTTTCACGAGATACTAATAAGTTCCTAGGTAGTAATAAGTTACTAGATATTAATGAATTTTTAGATTACTTATTAGTTATTAGATTATTATTAGTTAGGCTTTTATACACTTTTCTTCCTGATTCTTTGAAGGCTCCAGCAGAAATTTGCAGAGCTGTTCATATTTATAAGTTCAATTTACAAAGTTTAACATCCGGAACTCTCCACTAGAAAAATCCCTGTGCCTGGCAGTGATGTTTGCAGTGGTTTTTGGTGAGAGAAACTTGAGCTGTATTCCTTGGTCAGATTATACACGAGACACACCATGGAAATGCCAGATTTCTGCAGAAAATATTTGCATAATATGCTAGACATAAAGTGACATCACATCAAATCGCTCCTTGAAAAGACAGGAAATGCATAAATTTGTATCCATAGCACAGGTATTTAATTCCCCTTTGATCTCACTGGAGCATCCCTCTACCTTCACTATTTTCCTCTGGAAAACTCAGCTTAAAACCTCCTTTTCCTTCTGCCTGGCACCCGTTCTGAAGGTGTTGTGGGGGTCCACATGAGGACAGCTGGGAGGAGAAAAGCAGATTTCTGTTCTTGCTTTGCATTATTTTCTGCTAGAGCATAAAGGATCTTTGGATCCTCACCTGGCAACACTCCTGAGAATGGAATTCTGATCACTTCAAGGGGTTTCTTCTCACTACTCTTGGACTCACATGATTAAATCAAAGGATGTAAAGCATTTACAAGAGAACATGTTAGAAACTGACACCTTTAATCAGCAGCTACGGAAATGCAGACTGTAATTTTAATTGCTTCTGCTGATCACTGGCACTGAATGACAGAGGAAATCTGTCCACCAGCAGCCTGCCTGTCCAGCAAGCAGGGAAGAGGGCAGCCCTCACCTGCCCAGCAATGATAAACACTCACCCTTCGGGTGCTTGTGAGGTGCTGCATGAGCATTTCTCTCTGATCTACAAGAGAAAGTGGAGGAAACGTGAGACTCAGGCTGTTGGAGCAAATTAGATGTTAAATCTTTTGACACCAACACCTCTGGACAGCTGGAGAAAGGCCTCTGCACGGAGGTGACACCTGAGATTTTTGGGTGCAGGGGGGCTCCCAGAGACCCCACTGCTTTGTGTCTGCAGACTGCAGCCCCCCTGCTCCAGGTGTCAGCACCTGGCTCACAGCAAGCCCGGATGCTTTAGCAGGAGTCAGTCCTCATCAGGCAAGTCCATTAATCACATTTCAGGAGGCCAATTTCCTACAGCCACTCTCCATTTCTTCCAGGGATTCGAGACAGATTTAATTTTTCCCCTGAATGCATTAACCTGAAGGAGCAGCCTACTTAATTAAAACAGATATTGTTTCACTTCCTTTAAATATGCAAATGTCTTTATTAGACTAGGTGTCATGTGCTGTACTTCCCTGCTTAATTAATCTCAAGCTCAGCTTGATTTGCCTCCATGGGAATAAAACTCCCGAAATTTATTTTTGTTGGCTTACCTCCATACATTCCCTAGAACAGGTTTGTTATCACGAGGAATCTCCTTTCCCATGGGGAGCAGATCATCTGTGTATCACTGAATATATTTTGTGTAAGCATCTAATATGAAGATGTATATGGGTCATGTGGGGGTTTAGGTTGAAATTTGGGGTTACAGTGAATTTGGGGAAATCCCTCCCATGTGGCACAGGGCTCAGCAGCATCAGAGGGCTCAGGGCTGTCTGTAGGTCCGCACCTTATGAGGGATGGAGGTTTTCATCTTTGACGTTAATTTGGCTCCCACCTAAGGAAGGATGGGAGCTAAGTCCTAATTGTCTAGTTTTTGGAAATACCTCTGATGTATATAAATAGCAAAACAGTAGAACAGGATTCCCAAAGGAAGAAAAGCAAATCCAAAAGATAACTATATGACTTTGTTTTGTTTAAGCTTTTCTGTTACAGGGGTAATATTTCACTATGAAGATTTAAATATTTGTGAAGCTTCTACATAATAAATTTAATTACATATCTAACAATGAATCAAAACTTTAGATTGAAATAAATTGCTTCAATATCTTCCAGTAGCTACATGAAATTTATGTCAATAACCAAAACTAGTTTACTTTGACCTTATTTTTCAATTTAATTTCGTTGAGATTCCAATTAAAGAGATCTAAACCCACATACTTTCACGTCCTGCTTTATTGGTATCCAATCTGTGCAAATACTTTCATCCACTCAGTATTGTGAATTTGTCAGAGATCAGTCACGTGGCAGACAGTAATTTGTTAGGGCTAAAATTAATTGGACAAACAAATCAATGGGTTCCTAATAGTGGTTATTGGGCTTTTTTGTTTGACTTCCTTAGTTGTCTCTCCCTCAGAATTACTCTGCATATTAAATTGCTAATTAAAACTGCAGTACTTTAGCTTAGTTTGTATTTCTGGTGCACTTCTCAGCCAGTTTCCCAAAAGGAAATTTCTATGTCTGTTTTTTTAGGAGTAGTGTTATGTCTTCTTCATGGCACTTTCACAGTATCTTCCTGTTTTTTCAGCACAGCGAGCAGTACAAACCTACAGCTCAATGCAGGTGATCAATTTTTGTATGCACATGGAATTTTCTAATAGATTAAAAATACTTGAATCTGATTCCATTGCCTTTCTTCATCATTTCGGAGAATCCTGAAGAGAACACAGAGGCCAGTTCAAGATCATCAATTTGTTTCGATTTTAAGTTAATTTGTTAAGATTTTAAGTTGTCTCTCAGTAACCTGTCACATGCCCAGAGCCACCCAAGGGGCTGCCCTGTGCCAATGACCAGAACTGGCCCTCTGAGCTACACTTTGGAACCTCAGAGTTATAGCTGATCTCCTTTCCATTGCCATTTCCCCAAACTTAGGAGCATCTGTAACTGGACAGGTTCTGCAGAGGGGAGCAGTTTATACTTTGAACCTTTTCTGGCACAAAATCCTGCTTTGCACCACTGCTGAGTGTCCCATTGCCCTAAGGAAGTTCTAAATTTGTTTAAAAGAGAAAATGTTAAGCTCTTTCTTTATGAGTAGCAGCTTGTAAATCAAGTTCTTGCTGCTTTTGAAATGGTAAAGTTATTCTGCATAAACTGACTGTAAATTCTCTCAATGTAGATTAATAGGGTCGTTTCATTTTACAAAGCACAAGTCCTTTGAACTGTGGAAAATTCCAAAGCCTTGTCTCAGGAGGAGACTTCAACCTACCAGGATAAATTCTTTCTAGTTCAACAAACTTTCCAAGAGCTGCAAAAATAATGTATTAATTTTTTATTGCTGTTAATTGAAATCTCTGTGAAAATATTCCACAAATGTTCCATTGTCTGGCTGCAGTAACTGTGGGATGAATCCTCTCCCTCAGGAAGCTCCTGAGAAGGGCACAGCTGTAGCACTCCTCCAGCTCCTGGAGTCTGGGACGTCCAAGTGTATGGAAAACAGGAGATCCTTCTAATACCATTGTTGTGCTTCTGTGGATAGTGAAAGTGTGTTTGGATCTAGTGTTTGGTGTAGCCATTCTCATGCTGCTTGCTGTGTAAGTTATCCATTCTGGAAGTGTCCCTTGATAAAGGAGAGGAGGAATTTAATGGCAGTGAGTTTCCTCACAAAACCCTAAAATCTGCCCATATCCCTTTCTGACAATTTTTTTATTTCCCACTGAAGCAAAAAGCAAAATAACTTCAAATAATGGATATAAATGTTTGCAGTGATGGTGGTAAAAAGTTCTATCTTCAGGCAATACAAAAATAGAAATGACACTTTTATATCTGCAGAAAAGTGAAAGTTATTTATCGTATTTCGGGTTGTGTGTGATGGAATGGGAGAGACCAAACAAAGCAGAAGATTGCTTCTTACTTTTTGTAAGTAACAAATAAATAGGGGAAGTAAATGTTAGAAGAAATAGAAGTAAATAACCGCTGTTGAAAAGAGCACGGACTTTGGTGAGAGCCTGCGACCTCTGACAATCCCTAGGCTGGGCAGTGTCCTCCTATTAGAGGATTTGGGCTCAAACCACGCATTACAGCAGGGCTGGAAATAGAAGCCAAGGAAGTTTCAGTCCCATTTATTTTAATCTCCATTGTAAAGGGATTTATACTAATGGAACACAATTACATTAGCCCACAAGATTTTAGAAGAGAACTGATATATAATTCCATTCTATATCGTTTGTAGTTGTCTAACTAATTTGCAATTATAAATAATTCCCTTTGGATTAATTGCTTAGATAGCATTCAGAATATAAATCTTTCCACATAACATTTCTATTATTCAGAGTGAAAAACCTACTTTGATTTTATCCTTGGCTGACTTTGAACCCAGGTCACTGAACCAAAGCAGTATAAATCATCTATTCCTATCCAACTTTTACTCTGGGCTTATGTCATTTATACAAAGCATTCTGTATTCTTTTGATTTAGACTTGATCTTAATCTTAATTACCTAGGAGTAATTTTTAGGAAAATAAAAAGTATTCCTTCCAAATAGATAAATGAAATTTGTTTCTGCCGCTGAAATATCAGAGATATCTTAGATGCTCTATGAAAATACACTAAACTGAGGTTTATGAAGAGCTTTTCTAGGCATAAGAACCTTCTGAATACTCGATGTGGCTCTCTCTTAACTCTCTGTTTGGATTGTTTAAATTAGATTTCATTACATCCAAGTCCTAATTTTCATAACAAAATATCCTTCAGGAGGGTAATACATCATCTATGCAGCCAAACAGGAGCTTCAAGAGATCATATAGGTGATACCTTATCATTATTTGGGAAATAAAGCAAATAAATTGTAGCCCGTCTGCTCTTCAGTAAAGAGCCTCCAACTGTGGAAAGCTGCTGCCAAGACTTCTCTTTTATCAAAAGGCCAAAAAAATTCAGAAGGCAGTTTAGCAAAGGACTTGGATAGAAACTGAAATGTCCTGTTCTTTAACATTTTGTAGAGGCTCCACAGAGATGCTAAAGCCTGGCCAGCCTTGGCATGGGAACTGTTGGGAACACTGGGCTGATCCTTGGAGAAACCACAGCCCCTGGAAGGGAATTAAGGTCAGGTGAGGAGGGCACCAGCAGACACCCAGGAGGTGACAGTGGTGCACCCATCCTCACCCTCACTTTCAGTTTGCATCCCCCACTTTAAAGCTTCACTGGTGTGGAAGCACCATTGCAATTGCAGAAAAGAGTAAAAAAAGCAAAACCAGCCCAAAATAAAAGTGCGAGCAACCCTGTTGCAAGGGCAAAATGTATAAAATTATCAGCAAAGAAGCAGCAAGAGGCCACAGAGACAAGTGATTTACAAGGTGCTTTTAGAATCCTTATTTCTAATTTGGTTTTTCTAAGCTGCCCCTGGACCCACGAGATCGCATGAAACAGATCACGTACAAATAATTGCTGTGGTTTTGGAGGGTTCTTTTCTCAATTCCATCAGAAATCTTGATGGAGCTCCTCAGACTTCAGGAGCCATCAGCTGTCAGGAAGGAGAGCAGATATGGGACATTCTCAAGAGCTGGCACACCTCAGTTTTCCCTCTGTTTCCTGGCTGTCTGCTTGTTTACGAGTTCGAAGGAAAAAAGAACAAATATTGTTGAAACAAACACAACTGCAGTGGTGTATTTCACATGTAAAATGAGGGTAAGTACTTACAATAATAAAATACCATGGAAGTGGTGGAGGAAAATATGCATCATAACTGCTACAGAGATTAACAATGTCTGCAAATTGCCTCAAAGAAACCTAGTGTTTGTTTTCCAAACAGTTGCAATGAGGAAAATACATTACCCAATTAAGATGAAAGGGATAACAATCTTGGTGAATTGTTATTGTAGAAAATAAAGAATATTGCAGTAATGGAACTTAATTTTATCATTATATGTATTTAAATTGCCTTTTATACACAACCATATATTTATTTGAAATAGATTTAAATGCAAACATAAACATGGTGTAACAGTTTCCGAAGCTTTAAAATCAGAAAGAAAATAATGTTAACGAAATATTCAATTCCTTTTATTGTTAGGAAAATCTGAAAATGATCTATCATTTCTGTGTTCCAATTCCTGTTGCCTCCTAATTCAGTCTTTTATAACCCAAATGCATTATTGGCATAGGACAAGACCCTGGAGGGAAAGGAAAATGTCATTCTTGGAACGGAGAGGGGAAGGAGTGTGTGTTTGAAATGTGTAGACACACAATTTTTTTCATTGGAGGAAAATCCAAGTGTATTTCCAGGTCAGCACTAGGATGGAAAGAGATGGGATCTCAAAAGGACGGTGAATATTATCCTCCTTATTTTTAATTGTTGTTTGGTTTTGCTCTGTTTTAGACGATGTCCAGTTTCATTTTGTTTTCTTGTGATTGTTTCTTGTTTCCCAGTTGGTCCCAGTCTCCAGGCCACTGAGACCCCCCTGGGCCTGCCAGTTGATATGAGTTCCTGAAGAGTAAAAGAGTTTAAATACAGTGACTGCAACCTTGGCAGCAAAACCCTGAGAGCAGCAGGGAGAAGCCTGGCTACACCCGGTGTGAATCCAAAGCACCACACCATGGGCGTGTGTTTCTTTTAAATGATGTTGAGAACAGTCTGACACGTGGAGAGCAGGATCCAGAGCTGGTGTCAGGTGGTTTGTCTGGAAAACGAAGCTGCCAAAACCCACAGGACCAAGGAAAGGAGCTAAGCCTGGCTGCAGGCACGTGGTGAGTGAAGAATGAAGGATCTGAACCCAACTGTCAAAAACTGCTTTCCTAAAATAATCACTGTTCAAGATGCCTAAGTTCTGAGACTTCACCATAAACCAGTTTTCAATTTTCTTTTTTGTTTTGAAAAGACTGCAAGATAATTTCAGTTTCCTTTAAGTATCGTTTTTTTAATAAGAACATCTTGGGTTTTTTTAAAAGCACTCTTTAGCTGACTGAGGTTGAAGTTATGATTTATGAAGAAATCAGTGTGAGGCTGCAATTTATATAGAAATTGTTAAATCTAATTTACCTCCTGTGATTATACGTAAAAGTAAGGCAGTGCATGTGTATTAAATACACATATATTTATATATGCACATGTATATGAGATATCGCTTGTTCTCCTGAAGAGCACAGGTGAACCAACATTAAACTTGCAAAATGCAATTACTCTGTGCTCAAGAAAATGACCAGCTACTCGATCTTTCTCATTTTTTATATGTTGCCGTTCTTTGCTGTTTTGGGACAATGCACTCAAATTATTTTTGCTGTTTACTGCATGAAAACTCTATTGTGCTAAGAATGCAACTGCCTCTGTATATGATATATTGACAGGTTGTCTTTTAATTTTCAAATGTTATTTTTCATAAAACATTAACTGCTTTTCTCCACTCAAAAAACCTACTTTTCCCCAAGGCATATTTTCCAATAACTGCTGACAGCTATCAATATTTCTGAGTATTAGAGACATTTCTGGACAAGGTCTTTTGGAATGGGAGATACCAGTCAATTTTTTTATCTTCTTATTTTCAAAGTATGCCTTTTCTTAACAAAAGCTGTGTTGACTCATTAAAGATATCTTATTTATTCAGGTGTCTATTAATAAATGGAGGTTTATTACAAATTCTGCCAGTTTGGGTGATAAGGAAGCTGGGCTCATGTGCTGTAATTTTTCATATCTCTGCCACAGTTGTCTTTGAGGAAAATTGGTGTCATATTTGCCTCTGGCACTGAAATATCTTTGTCTGTTATTGAGACAGTTTTGAGTTGAATTGCAGTGAATAATTCAATTGTTTCATGCTTGAATTCTCTTAGAACTCCTGTGTAAAATACTATCCAGAGTTAGGGAGTATTCTCCAAAATTCCACTTGCTCCACAACTTCTTCTACCAGGGCTTGAATTTATGGTGGATCTTCATTGTGTTCCCTGTTTCCATTTACCATGCCAGAGTTTTTCTTTTCCATGTTCTTCACTTAGGGATCAATTCAGTTTTTTGAAGGATACTCTAATTTATTTGTTGTCCCTTTCTGATTCCTTTAACTACACTGGAATTTATATTTTTTAGTTATTTTGTGTGGAGGTGACTGTCTCGCTTTATTGGAGGTACTGGAGTGACCTGGAGGTTCCTCCTTCAATTTCCTCATAGTCAGTATGAGTTTCTTTTAGAATTCATGTGACTGCTGCTTACTCCAGAAAATGTTCTTAAACAGCCTCAAGATAATTTAAATAAGTGATTTTAAATAACTAAAATAACATAGCAGAGTATTTTTGTTAGCCTTGCACTCAGTTTCAACTTGCAGAAACTTTGGATTTGAAGGCAGATGCTGGCATTGAGAGCTCTCTGTCATAAGGAACCCTCAAGCTAAAAGACATAAAATTAAAGTTTTCTCTTGAGCTTACGTGACTTAAGTACTTACATTTGAGAGGTGCATTTTCCATAAAAAATAATGTTTTAGTAGTAACCTAATCTTCACACAGTGTTTCATAGAATAAATGTTCTTCATAAATATTGGTAATACGCCATCTAGAAATGTTATATAACAAAAAAATACTAATTAGTACTATTAGGAATGCAGACTCGGATCAATGTTTGTTATTTGCCTCTGACTGAACAGCCACGAGTCCATTTCAGTCCTGGTCTGTAGTTCCCAAGTGAGTTTTCTTCTGTCTAATTAGCGATTCTGAAAATTAAGCTCTGAACAAGCCTTTCTGGGGGTCCTTGTTGTTTATTTAGTGGGGCATAGTGTGAGTGTTGTGAAGAGAGATTCAACAGAATTGATGAAACAAAAACCTGATACTTTTTTTTTTGCTTTATGTTCCTGTAGTTTTTTAGTAATATGAATAAAATCATCATAATTATTGAGTAACTAAAATAACATTTTGATAGGAAAGAGTAACTCTATGGTTTACCCAAATAAATAATGGAAAGGAGTTGGTGAGCTGAGGTTGCTTGAGAGGGAACATTTAACCAGCTCCCTACTACTTGACTAACTATCACTCTAAAACACAAAACAGAATTTATTTTATCTGATATAATGCAAGATGATATCATTAGCACTCTTTCTGTAATTAACTACAAGATGATTATAATTAGGGAGAAAAACAGGATACAAGAAATAGGAGTTATATCTGGTTGTTCCAGCATTAAAATATGATACAAATAACATATGCATCAAGCTTTGCTAACACTAAAAACAGCTCAGAAAGGGAGTTTATCCACTATTTTCCTAGATCAATAGCCTACTTCGTAGTCGTATAACAGCAGCTGTTTCATAGGAATATTCTCCTCAACATTCTGACAGCAGTAATTTTACAAAATGCCTGAATTATTATTTCTTGGTTGCTCATCAGAAAAATGGCACGTTTTGTCTGTCTGTGATACGATGCCTGTACAAGCAGAATGTGAGATGTGGAGCAGCATAATTTGAAGTAGAATCTTGTTCTTCTCAAGAAAATCCTGTAAGATGCTTTTCAACAGCAATTTGGGAGAACTGATCGGAGTTGCGGGGTGGCAATGCACACACTGGGGAACGCACCAGGCTGAGGCAAAAGCAGAGAGCAAAGTCTTTGCTACGTAATTCTTTGGTCAAGTCCTCAGGACCAGATGATTCCTAATCCTCTGTAACTGTGGGATTGGTTGTCGAATTTGGAAAGTTGTGCATCAGCATCCTACAATGAGCACGCTTTCCATTGGCTTTGGTGCTGTTTGCATTGCAGACGAGGTTAATGTTTGACAGGTGTGTGCATAAAAATGAATTGCTGTGATAGCACTCTCAAGATTCCCCTCTCTGCATAATGAGTGTTTCTAAAATGAAAACATTCATTTCGTCCTACTTCGGAAAATAAACTTATTTTTAGGAGTGGCTATTACTGCCCAAAAGGAAAATACCGATGTGGTGAGGTAACTCGAAGGGAATATTATTCCTCTATGAAGCTCTATCTTTTGGTGATGGGTCACGCTGTCATTTTATCTCCAAATCCAGCATTATGACAGGTCACAGTTCTCGGTATTTGCTACTTAACAGTGGTTTAATATGTATATAACCTGCTCTGTCACCTCAGGTGTGTATTTAAAAAAAGAAAACCATAGAATTCTCATGATGAAGCATTTGCAGTTTTGTGTTTTCCCTGGTTTCAGTCACGATGCCTTGTTTTCAGGAGGAGGATAGTTTTCAAACCTATCGGCTCTTGAAGAACTTTAATTTGAAAACATTAATTCAAGTCATCTATGATGTCTGCTGCTTCTACATTCATTTAATAGAGCTTTTAGCTTTATCACTGCATTGTTGGTTTCCTTTTTTTAAGTACTTAGAATGTATTATTGCATTAATGTTCTTCATGGAACATTGCAAAACACTCACTTAAATTATTTTGCTAATGCTAAGAAAGGGTTGTTGCATTATTAAACACCAGAGGCTTGGCAAATTACTACAAATGTGAGTTTAAAGCACATTCTTCAGGTGCCTGAATGTTTATGTATCATGACAATAACACAGACATTTATAGGAACGCAACATTGCCAGCAGAGTGTATTGTAAGTTCAGATATTAGCGCAGTTCAAAGTCATGTTTAGTTTCAGCTTTATTCTAATTTCTGGTACATAATTTCATCCCCAAATGAGCTTAATTAAATATGTGAACTGCAGAAGGTTGTACACGTTTTTGTAAAGCAAAGCATTGCTCAAGTTGGCTCTGCTGATGTTTCAGTTATTTTTGGCCTAGAGTTCAGAAGCGCTAAATAGCTCCCCAGCTTTTTTCTTGTGCATGAGGGATTCTGTCTTTCCTCTGATCCTTTGTGTCTTTTTCCTTACACATAAGGAAAATCAACACCATATTTTCCTCAGCTGCTTTTTCTAAAATTCTTATTCCCCATTTTTCTTCTCTCCTCCAATTTCTTCCCAGTAGCCAATATCTTTTTTGAGATCTGTATTTCAAGCCTGGGTAGGGTATTCTGGATCTGTCAGTAGTGTTGTGTTTACCAGAGTAATTTACCTCTTGTGTCCTAAATCCAGCATCACTCTGGGACAGCACATCCCACAAAATTTTCCCTTTTTTCTCCTGTCACACCATTGACTCCCATTTCTTTGTGATGAATTCATGAGTAAAATCTCCCAGTGCTGTTCTCCCACACAGATAATGACTCCCCATTTTATATTTTCATTACCCCTCAGAAACAATTAAACAACAGTATTTGGAAATGCTAAAAATGTCATGCAGGGAAATGGAGAACACAATAAAAGATAATGGTTTTAGCAACAGCAACAAAAGGAAATGTCAATAAACAGTGTAGCCGAGCTGGTTTTCACCTTTAATCAGGTCAGGGGCCTTCAGCACAACCTTTCAGACAGGTGTGCTTTTAAAAAATATGTTTCATAGCGTTTTATAGAGTCAAAAATTTGATGCTGAGGAAGTTAACACATATGCTAATAAAATTCTTAATTAGATTAACACATAATGCACACGTTATTTTAAATAATTTTTTTCTTCAGAGGTGGTATTGCGTTTTTAAGTGACACTATTTAGACAAAATACTATTGTCTAACATTCTCTTTATAATCCTACATTATATAACTTCTGTTGTGTTCAAAAGATAGAATTAACCATGGAATATATTCTAAAGCTGCAATTAGGTGCACAAAGACTCCTGGTTGCCATCCCCTTGGGATGTCTCTAGCCCCGAAATTTTGATGTTTCAGTGTTAGCCAGAATAGAAGATCCTCTACAGAACATCTATACTGCGTAGAGAAATAGGTAATAATTAGATGTTGAACAGTACTGGTAAAGGGAAAAGCTGATGTCAACCAGGAGTTGGATCTAGTTGAAGGGAAAGGAAACCCACTTAAAAATCATAAAAAGAACAAAAAGTTTAGCAAGTTATAAATCTTGGATTTTATAACGCGCAGAATCTTTAATTATCCTGCAAGACCTCTTGAACCAATCTGTCATGATTTAAGAAGCTGTGTATGGCCATCTTTTCAAACAAAATAGCCATAACTATAGAGGGACTCTAGCTGGAAGAGAGCCAAGCAGAAAATAAATTTGGAAATCAAAAGCACGGCTTTCCAGGTTTTCTTCATGCACAATATTTCAGGAATGGATCCTTGTGTACTGCAAAAATTCTGGAGGTTCAGCAGCAGGATGTGAACCTGCAGAGAACACCTATTCCTCTGCAGGTAGAGCCTGCAGTTAAAACAGCCAGCTGCAGCTACTGGCTAATGAAAAATAATAAAAACTATGGTTCCTGACAGTATTAGGTCACTAAATTAGGTTTCCAAATAATCAGCCATTACAGTTCCATGTGACAATTACAAATGATGTAGTAATTAATGATAATCTATAGCAAAGGGGTCACTGGCTTGTATAACCCATGCTGTGCTTTGTAGGAAGTTCAGTGCTGGCAAGTTTCTGTTGAAAGCTCATCAAAATAACAGCCTGTGACCACAAAGTGCTGTGCCTGCTCTGCATTGATCGCTGAGTGTGTGTGGAGCTGTGAAAGAGGCAGAGAAGGAGTGGCAGGGGCACTTTTCCAGGGTGCAGATGGCATTATGCATGGAACAGGGACAAAGCCAGGACTGCGCTGGAGCAGGGCTGAAGGCACTGCAGAGCAGCACCTGAGAGGGTCTCACACGAGCAGGTGAGGCCAAAGGCTCTGTGGAAACTTGGAAAAAGCACTGCTGATGCAGCCAGATGAAAGTGGGAAAAAAATGAGGTACAGGAAATAAAGGACAAATTAAATGTCGCTTACAGAACAGGGGGAGTGTCACGCACATCCACCCACACGAGTGACAACCTCTTTGGAAAATCACTGTATTTGAGCATCACCAAGCAGGCCACAGGCAAATCAAGGCTCTGTTAATGCCTTCCTTTACCACAGTATGCAGAGCAAAACCAAATAATTTGATTGGAAAGAAAAAAGCAAAGTATGGTTTACATGAAATCTAATGAGAAGTACTCAGCTTAGAGAAGGTGAGAGCAAGGGAAAGGAAGGAGGTTTTTAACTGTAGGCCCTTCCTCAGCTGATGGGCTGCAGGATCCCTCTGAACAGTTCTCTTGGCTGCAAATTAAGTTAATTTTACAAAAGCATTGCTCCTGACTCCATTACTTGGTGTGTAATATTGAGGAGTTGGGTGGTAAAAAAACCCAGTATGTTTTTCTCAAACTGTGGTCTTTACCCAAATCCAGCAGTTTCTGCTGGTGCACTCAATGTTTAACTCCTTGCATTGAATGTAGTTCTATGACAGGGCCCCAAAAAGCATTGATTGTCTCATCAGCGTGCTTTTCTCATGGAAACAAAAGAATTGGGTTGCTCTCAATCGTTGTGGAGCTGAGGTAACATTTTTTTCCTTCCTCCTTGTTTTGCTGTTACGCTGGCTCTGCTTGAAGTCCACTGCTGTCCATTCTCTGCATTCCTGCTGCATGTGCAGACAATGAAAGTACAAAGGGGATTCTGCAGGGCTGGTCGGAAAACCCATGAGCTAAGTTATGATAAAAAAAGTCTTGGGTGTCTCCCTCCATTCCTGATTTTTATTTGTTCAACTACTTAGCTACAGCTAGATTGGCATATTTCTTTAAAAACAGAATTTCCACAATGCATTTCTGAAGAAACAGTGACTCCCAAATGGGTCAGCTGTGAATACTAAGGAACAGGCTAAAATAATGAAAGCCTAAGAACAGGTTAAAAACCTCTTTCATGTAAAACTCATCACATTCTTAATTAATTTCAGGATATTCAAAGATTAGATGCTATATCTCCAGTAAGAAAGCAGACCTGTACAGACTCAGGAAATTAAAATGAATTTAATCTCCACAATATTTTTATATAAACAAAAATATCATGTCAGAGCTTCCTGAAAGATGTCCTGTCATTGGTGTATATGTGGAGAATTCTGATTTGAAAATAGAAGCTGCCATAAAAGGCAGAGTAACAGTGCCTGGGGATTGGAGGCCCCTCGATAGCCAACAACACCAAAGGAGAGGCATGGTCTGAAATTCCTGGTACAGTCCTTAAATTTGGTGATTCACTAAGCCTGTACTGTGATAAACTATCTCTGAATTAATCAGAAGTCGCTGAACATTAACAGCAGTGGTTTCATTTCATAAAAAAGAGCTCATTAACATGTTGGCTTCTGATCTTTTGACAGCAAAGCTGTTGATGTGAAGGGTGGGGGGGTTGTTTCTTATTTGGTTTATTATGTTTCTCTTTTATCAAGCAGGTAATCACAATCAAGGGCTCTTGATGTTTCTTAAAGTATCTTTCACTTTGAAATCTGAGCCAGGAATTTTCCCAACTTGCCTGTGATATAAAAGGTCGTGTGTCCAAATTACCTGGAGTGTCTGATCCATCAGGAATTAGAAACAAGAGTGGCAGAGGAGAGACTTGAAGTTTATTCTTGGAATAGAAAGCTATAAAAATGCAAGTGGCATCTGCATAGATACCAAATTTGCCTCCAATGGTGAAAGATACTCCAGTGAATCCACACTTAAAAGTCACCCAGCATATAGTGGCTGAATAATAGAAATTTTCTGTCCATAATACTGTGAGATGTGCAGATGGTTGAAAAATGATATGTGATCTCATGCAGTGCCTGCTGAGTTAACAAGAGAATTTCATTCAAGAAAAATAGTACATTTTAGTTCCACCATATGTGTGATTATGTTTTCTTCATACCCATGGAGAATCCCTGATGTTAGAAAACAAACTATGATAGCCCATTAACATGCCCTCTTTTAAATAATTTATTTAAACACAAGAAGCTTACATTTTTGTAAAAATGACTTGCACAACAAAGATAACAGCTGCAGTTGAATATTCTTGGTTGGGTTTTTTCCATAGAATTGTGAGCAGAAAAAGAAAAAATGTACTACTCATTTCTCACCTACAAACAGCTTTTGGGTGCGTACGCTGCTCCCGACAAAACAAAATGCTGTCAGAATAAGAAATATAAGGCAGAAACAGTCATTTCTTCTCTTCTTCCCAGAATTCCTCACCAGAAAAACCACTGCACCTACCTTTGGTTAAGGTTCCTGTTTATCAGAAGCAAATTTCAGTCGTTGCTTTGAGAGTAGTTCATATTATATATTACCCTCACTGTTCCACAACTTGGATTTAATCATATGAAATTTTATTGATAGTTGTACAAACAACTCCATTTGTATCCATTTGTATCCATTTGTATTCACAAGAAATGATACAGTACCCCTTAAAATCACAGAAGTCTAATTTGCTTCTATACAAAAATATGAGCTTTGATTACAAGGCAAAAGGACCCATTGAAATGTTAAAATGACTTTTAAGTATTTAGAAATATGGGGTTTTTATAATCAATAATTAAAGAGAAACCCTTGGAAAAGAACTACCATAAATGCTTTCATCATTTCCTCTTATTCATCCTGCTCCTCCCACACTGAAGGGAGGCCTGTTGAAGTCTCTGAGGTTGGTGAGGATTCTTCCTGTCCTCAGCAGCACCAGGAATTATCTAGAATATTGCTGCATTCCTACCTTCCACTCGGCATCCCCAGGAATAAGCAGATAACACTCAGAAATTGTCTGTGATTCCTTTCATCTTCAGGTCACCCTTTCAAAGGCGCACGAGCTACTCAGCAGTCACTCAGTATTTTTTCCATCTGGCAAATTTATCAGCCCAGGATTTTTCGACATAACAATTTAAAGGAATCCAGTCTCTCATTTGGTTCATCACGGTCATCGCAGCATCCACGTGTCTCTTCCTGGGGCTTTCAGGTTTTTTGTGAGCTCATTAGGATGTTTTCTTCTGTCACAGATCCACAGTGACAATTTGATATTGGTACGGTTGTATGTTCCTACAGATGTTTTATTTTTCTTTTAATCTTTAGGTGCATACAGACACCTGCTTTCAAGGAAATTGGGTTCTTTAGTCTCAAGGTATAAGTAACCCCTGTCCATCCAAGAGGACTGTGAAAGGAGTCTGCACTTAATTAAAATGTCTGGTAAAAAGAACTTTAATATTCTGAAAAAGAGTGTGATGTGATGTGATGTGATGAGAGAGTGGCTTTACTGTCAATTTCTAGAAACCTTTCTGTTTGTTAGTTTCACTGAACAATTGAATTTTTTAAAGTATTTTGAAGAAGGTATTCTTTCTGGGGGCAGAGTTTAGAAGCTTGTTCTGGGTGTGTTACCTGTCATCTTCTGTACTTTACATTTTGGAAAAACAAAAGACTGTATTTTCACAGAACAGTCTTGTCAGAAAGATCATAAGACGTGGTGTTTTTTAGATCACTCAAAAGTTATTCTTTTGACAGTGCTTTGACTGAATTTCTTGGTTTTTGTGACCTGTGTGTGCACAAGTTGTAGGAATCTTTTTCCTTCAGCTATGTGCTCTGCATCTAAGAAAAAATCTCCCATTTGCACCACTGAAAGTAGTGGGAGTTTGGAGAAAGAGTTGAAATCTGGAGGCTAAGAACATCCAGGAACTTTGGGATAGATTGGCTGCAGCTGAGCTGTTGAATTGTTGAGTTATTTCAGCCACAATGGGAGAATGTTTGTTGCCTCACACACACCAAGATCAGGTTCTGGACTCTGAGGGATGCAGCCTCTTGCTGCTATTGCTGCTTAACAGAATATTGCTGTCTGCTGAAAAAAAAAAAGTATCTTAGGCTCACCAAGGGCAAGAATCAATCACTTTTGCTGCCAAAATATGCTTAGACAAGCTTTTTTAATAATAATATTTTTATGGTGTTCTTGGAGGGGAGGAACTGCAGAAAGAAGCTGCTCAGAGTAATTTTTCCACCGGTTTCACATACTTCCCCTTCTAAGCAGAGAAATGTTTAGAGTTGCTTTGCTTTAACTTAGAAAAACAAACTCTGCAGCTGCAAAAGCTGCCAGGTTAAAACCCCTTAGAAGCTTCTTCAGATGTCAGTGAAGCACCAGCACCGTACACAGACACCTTTGTGTGCTGCTTTGTAGTCTGTGTTAAATGCAGGAGCCATTTAATGAAGTCAATCTTTCCAACATCTCCTTTTCAGATTTTTTTTGTAGAGTTTGACTTAACATTGGTAAATGTCAGCCCCACGAGGATGTGAAGAGGGGAGGCAACCTGACAGAGCTGAATGTAGGAACTTTCTTACTTAAGATTTGCCTGTACATCTGCATCCGGTTATCAGAACCTTCTGATTTTGAGAATTATATGTTAGATTTCCAGTTTTTCCTATAATTCTTTATTTGAGGTGACAAGGCAGTGACAAACATGGGATGTAGACCCCACTTTCTCATCCTGTGGCTTCAGTAGTCTTTAGATTAAGCTGTAATACAACCCAGGCATTGTGAATGAGGAGATCCTATAAAGAGGGAGAAAACAGCTCTGCATCCCAAAATATCATTTGCTTATAAATATAAATGAGATGGCTGGAAAAGAACAAAAAAAAAAAAAATCATTTCTTTTGAAAATAATTTTTTTATCTCTGCAGGCATAATGGAAAAGTGTGGCATTTAAAATTGTCCTGGAATGTGGAAGTTAGCTCAAAATATGAAATGCATCAGATAATGCTGTAAAAAATGAGAATATATGCATGGCATAACAGTAATTTACATCTCCATCACAGTTCTCTCTAGATTCTCAAATTCCCCAATGCCTTTAAAATACTTTAGGTTGTCCATGTCAGTGAGCTGGAAATTATCGTGATGTACTTGTGAATAAAGCAAGACGTGAAGATGCAATGCAATTACTGCAAAGTGTATGGCAGAGAAAAGAACAGAAGTTTTATCTGCTGATTCCAGGGCTTTTGCTCCAGGAACAAGGCTGGATTTATGAGCACTCTGACAGGGTATAAGGTGCTTATGTTTAGGCACAATACAATCTACATTTCTTTCTGTTATCAGGCTGCTTGTGTGATTGCGTTGGCTGAATACGATAATAGAGGTATAATTGTATGTGAAGAAGAACCTTAAACAATTGGCACGAGCCACGGTCCTGAAGAGTTTTCTAAATTTCTGCAGTACAGATTCTTACAGGAATAACTCGAGTGATAACAGCAAACTAATCACTCTTTGCCAAAGATTCTTCTCAATGTATGGAAATAATTATTTTCATAACTATCACAAATCCACTTTTCATATTGCAGAAGATCTTCACATGGAAATTTCCTTTATTTGTCTCAAGAGGGACAGTGTTTTAAACAGAGGGAAAGGAACACCGTAGTGACTTTTTCCATTAACTTATTTGAGCTTGAGTGGAATCACCAGTTCCCACTGCGAAACCTTGTCCCCAGACTTCCCAGAAAAAGAACAGAAATTCTCTGCACAGGAGACAGAAATGACATGCTGCAGCAAAAGGTCACTGAGCACAATGTGTTCAGCCTCCTCAACTTGAAGTTTTAAGGGTTCCCGTGAAGAAACACAGAGAGCAAAACATGGTTTTCTATTCCATCGTTGCTATAAACAAACCAAAGGGGAGTTCTTAAACATTTTTGGGTTTTGAAAGGATGAGCTAAAAGGATTTGACATTTTCAGATATTTTGCTGTTGTTTCTTGATGGCAGGCACAGAAAAGTATCTTGAGAGGTGGGCAAGAGTTGACCCAAATGGCAAGGAAGTGTTGCTTCCCTGACAATAAAGGTTGTGAGGGGGTTTTTGTTTGTTTGAGGGTTTTGGTCAGTGCTGAAGTGAAGCTCTTGGACCAGATGATCATTGTAGGTCTCTCCCAAATGAAATAATCTATTCTGAAGTTCAAAAATCTTTCACTCTTCTTTAAGCAGTGGTTTTTTCTCTCTCTTTTGACCCAACTTACCAAAGTCAGTGTTTTTGCCTTTTTAATTGATGTGGTCACAGAGTTCCAAACATTCTTATCCCCTGATTTTTCCCACAATGCTTTACCAGGAGGTGGTTTTGGCATCTCTCAGCACATTTGTTCTGCAAGTGGCCAGGTTATGTCAAGCATTTCAGTTCTGACCAGACCAGTTGGGACAGAAAATCCTGTTAAATTTCAGCTTTGGAGTTTGAGAGGGATGGGGATTATTGCTTTCACCCCTGAGTTTGAAGAATTTTACAGCTGGCAATGCTTTAGGCCCATGTTTTATCAGGAGTCAATGAAATAAACACTGACTTTGTCATAACCTGATCTCTCAATTTCATTGCAAATGTCATATTAGATATTTAATGCCCTAATTTCTTTCATTTCACAGTGTGAATCTATCCTGAATAATTCCAGAAAGAGATTTGACCTCAGATCTGGGCTGAGATGCTGTAGCTTTTGTGTTTAAAAATCCAATATTTTAAAAGCCTCATCTCTCAAATACAGCTAAACAAGACATTTTTTAAAGGGTTGGAGAACAGAACAGAAAACATTGGTCCTCAGTAGTTATTCTCTACAATCGTGTACGAACAGCACTCTGAGATTCCATATTCATTGTGCCATATTGATTTCCAGTGCCATTTCAGCTTGCAAAATATTTCTTTTTCACTGCAGGCTCAGCCATTTACGCTGTTTCTTTTCGTTTTTTACATAATAGGTCAATTTATGATCCCATACATACTTTTGCCATCAAACTGTCTGGAGGCTGTGCCCTCAAGAGAATTCATTTAGAGTGACTGAGCGATGCTTACATGATGTCAATCATGAATTACTTTAAAATAACACAGAGCACAAGTTCTGTACCCCAACTGGAGTTCTCTATTTAATGCTGACCTCTCACAATCATGAGTTTCAGCTCTTTTTCTTCCCTTCAGGCAGTGGCCTTCTCTGTGCATGATTTTATGTCTGGTTGTGGATTTAGTTGTGTGGTTGGAGAAGTTCCATTACCCCACCAGGAGTCCTGTCCATCAGCTTCCCTATGGCAAACCCACTAGAAAAATTTCACAGAGATATATTTCAAGTTATGCTTCAGAAGAGGAAAAAAAAAATGAGGGCAATGATGGTAATTATAAAAATGGGTGATGACTGACTGAAAGAAAAAGTTTATGTGATTACCACAGCAAAGGGATCTGTTTGCTAATGAGAAGTGTATCATTAGTAGAAGTTTTCCATTCACTTCATTTGTAACATAAAAAATAAGAATTTATTCAGAACAAACATTTTCTTTTATCTTGCTAACCAAAAGAGCTCTTGCCGAAGTAAAAATGACACTTGACATCTCAAAGCAAATGCAAAGATGGAGTGGAATAAAAGCATTACATATTCGATTTGAATAAAAGAATTCCAAATGCTCAATTAAAAAAAAAATGTAATTTGAAGCTAATTATTCTTAGGCATGACATTCACTTTTACAGATTATTGCACTGAAGTCACCATACCATACGTGTAAAAACAGTCCTTTTTGCTTGATATCACCAGTACCAATTTAAGGGATGTGAGAAATGTTTTCAGTGGTGGATTCCTCATTCTAAACCCGTTGTAACATAATGGGACTTGTGTACTTTGGTAATTTAGTACCAGACTTTCAAAGTCACAGAATCTCCCAAAGACAGTGATTGATGCTGAGAGGGATCTGGAAGAGCACCCAGCTTGCTGCAGGCACAGACAGAGAGAGGTTGTTGCTTGAGTTCCCTTTGCCAGGTGACAGTTACACCGTCATGAAAAAATTGTTGGCCAGATTGACCCATCTGCCTTCTGGTCTTTGTTAGCTGCCAGAATAATGGGGGAATCTGGGCCAGGAACTGTAACAGATTAGTTCCTTGCACTCTATCTTCTTGGCAGGCAGATGTTCTATTAATTAATTTTTTCTGTAGTAATTCATCACAGAATATTTAAGTCTTGTGACTCGTGATTTGGAAAAGGAATACTCATTTTCCTAGCTCATGAGGCAGAAACAGAACAGGACCAGATGGTCCAATGTGGCAACACTAGATATCAATGAAGAGCTAAATCTAGATTGCCTCAATCTAGTACAGATTGTTTGAAAACCCTCTCTGTGTGTGTGTGTGTGTGTGTGTGTGTGTGTGTAGCTTCTCCTGGTTCTCAGAGCTTTGTAGTTAGGCCACCATAGCAATTATTGATCACAGCAGAATCACTGTAAGCAATGGCAGCATCTACCTTTTGCTTTGGGTTGGTTTTCAGTCTCAAAGTCACAGGCAGTTTCTTCCAAAACAAAACTGATGAATAAATTTATGATAAATAATGTATGACATGATTGATGATGAAAACGCTGCTGTTTCTGTTCGTTTTGAATATAGGACAAAACAGAACAAATGAAGCACAACATCCACTCCTACGGGTTGGAAACTGTTTGCCTCTCTCAATTCATAAAGATCTCAGGAAGTTCCACTGTGTAGTATCATTAACTTTGTTAAACTTTTCATCTTCTCCTTCAACAAGTGTGTCAGTGGCTCAGCTGCACTGTCTCGGACAGTGGCCTTGACAGGAAAGATTTTTGACATTCAGTCATTGGAAATTAACAGAGCACACATTTGCAGGCGATTTCAGAGCTATTAACACAGCAATGAAACATTTGCTTTCGTTGTGTTATTTCTATATCAGCCACAGCACAATTTTTCAATGTCCAAGATGGCTTTTCCTTCCTACACCAAAAAAATAAGAACTGACACCTAATAAACTAGCAATCCAAAAAAATCATTTTGATAAAAGAAGCCCGTAAAAGGGATCTTAATTTTTACTCTTGGTTAAAGTTTGTAAATTAAGCTTGACATTATTTTCAATTTTTTATTATTTTTCTCATGCTTAGCCCAGACATGTCAAGTACCACTTTGGCTGCTGAAGTATTTCCAGTATTTTTGCCCCCTTTTCTCCATCTCCCTTCCCCCTCAATGAAAGCTTTTGTAAGAAGTGGAAGCCACCAAAGCCCACAAAGGATTTATCAGCTGATTTCAGAGTTGGAATAGGAGCAACAACATTATAAAGTACCATCATCTTAATTATGTTCAGCTTCTACATGAGTTTGTAGATTCTTTTTAAAAGAGCTTATTCTCCAGCTGTGTTTTAGTTTTCCAACCTGATATTAAATCTTTTCTGTTCTAATCTGCTTTTAACATTCAAATTCCTTCATCATTTTCTACAGTTTGCAAATTTGAAATTGATTCTTGCTGGCACTGTGATGTAAAAGTTAATTGCTTATCTGGGAGAAAAAACAAAAGCACAAGATGAAAATGAAGTCATGTGATGGATTTAATTTCTGGAAGTTAATTCACATCCATCACTGCTTACTTTTCATAAACAGAGGTTGCTCTCACCTGTCTACGGAGCACAGGAACAGTCAATATCTCCAAACCATTATGCGTTTTTCCATGGCTTTTTATGTCTTTTCTCTCTGTATCCAGATTGAGTTACTATAACATTTTTAAACACGAAAGAAGGCACTCAAGAATGATGATATTTGATTACTGTATTCTGATTTATACAAACTATGCACATCTCTGAACACAGCACCCCAGCCTTGCAATCCTTCCTGGAAAACCTTATTGCTGTGGTGAGCCCTTGGGCTGGCCTGCCTTGCTACCTGCTAATTCCCATGCTAAGTGTTTGGGGAGTTCATTCCAAGTTTGGGGATGCAGTTATGAGTTCGCATTTAAAATGAGGTTATCCCTAGAGCTCCATGGAAACCAAAGCCTCCTGCTCTACTTCCTGGAGCTTGGATAACTTGGATGCTCCGTGCTGCTACTCTTTGAGTGGAGCCATGAAGCTCTTTCTCTGTGAGAAGTTTCAAGGTGTAACAGAAGACATTGTCAAAATGATTATATGGCTCATTCTGCCACCTGGGAAAATCCTGCTGGATTTTCAAAGTTTCAGTGATTTGACTGATTCATTCTGCCTCTCCCCAACGCAGAGCAGTTGTGCTGCCACAGAGAAATGTCTGTGCTGGAAATACAACACCCACTGTAAGGCGCAGGGAGCAAGAGACTCTTCTCACAGGAGTGGTAAATTATGCCGGAAGGAATGTTTCCATTTCAATTTTAGATACCTGCAAAGTTCAGGGATTGCTAGAAAGGAAGTTTGGTCTGAAGAGAAGAGAATATAGTGATGCCTTAGGTTCTGGCTTTTATATTTTAAAATCCTGTACTGCCTGGTGTGTAACTCTGAAGTTTCTTGTAGCTTGTTGGCTGCTGCTCTCTTATGCCAGACAGACACAACAAAGCCTCTCTGAGCTTGTTGTTCAAGGACACTCAGGCTGTCCTAGGCCCAAAAGGTGTAAACCAGGGCCTCTGGAGAGGTGGAGAAATCGATGAAGTTACATCATTAGCTAAAGTTTTAATTTGCAAATTTATGCTGATATGCAGATGAACCAAACCTATAAAAGGGTGAGGAACTCGTGACTCGTCGTCCGTTTTGGGGTCCAGCTTGGGGTCCATTTTTGGAAGTAGCCTCTGGCTCCCCAGGGTGCACCTTTGAAGGCCTTTCAAATAAACATCCACTTTTATTCCCTTACTCCTGTCTAGTCTCTGTTTCTAGGTAGCCACCCAAGGCATCAATAGAACTCATTCAGCTATGGAGAAACACCACGTGTGCATAAACACAGCACGATGTTTAAATGTGATCATATGTCTGTGTATTGGTGCTTTTCCCTCCTTTTTCTCCATTATTGTGCTCTTTTAAGAAGTCTGGTTAGGCAGAAATCTCTGGGAGGGGGGCAGTTTGCTCTTGTGTCTGTAGGAGTGAGGGAACAAGCTCAAGAGAGAGACTCCAGGTCTGAGCAAGCCAATGGTGCCAGCAGAGAGCTGGGAGGCTGCTCCCAGCCCCTGCTGAGCCGCGGAGTGCTGCAGGAGCTGGGCAGAGGCAGCCAGGCCACAGGAATAACGAGCAGAATTTCCTGGGGACTGAGCAGAGTTTACTGCACCTCAGAAAGTCACTGAGTTGACTGCAGTCAGACCTGAAAGCAAGAATCGCCTGCAGGGACACAAGAGGAAGTGAGAAATGTGTAGGTCTCCCTTCTTTTTAGATGTTTTCTTTGTCTCTTTGGATTTTCTGTTTTCCAAAAAAATTCTCTTTCTAGTCAATTTTTAATAAAACTTTTGAGTTACTCTAATTAGGATTACAAGTGGTTTAGTCTTCAATGTAGCCAAGTTATAAGTAGGTGGACCTCAAAATGGGTAGGAATGTCACTAGTAGGATTTAGATCTGAAAATTAGAAACATCCTCTCTTCTGTACGTTGCTACACCTGCACAGAGTTGAGATTTACTTTGTTGAACATTTATAGTGGAAAAAAATCACAGAATACACAGAAAAACTATTGAAACTTCTCTCTAAATCCATCCCTTCCAGTAGTAAAGTCTTTTGGTAATTGAGACTGAAAATAAAAGTTTCTCAAAGGCCAAATTTTATTTAAAGTGGAGATGTTAAATAACTCCAGGGAGAAAAAAAAAATAGAGTGATTTAGAAAGACTGAAGAACAACTACACAAAGAGTAAATTTGACATTGTCTTAGTTGCACAAAACTATGTTATTTTAAGAAAAGGAGAGAGACTGATGTCATGCACTCCATTATATTTTCACAATAAGGTAATACATGTGATTGAAAATATTGCAAGGAAAGGAGAATAATTTTGCAGAAGTGATTTCAGGAACTCCCTTGGATTCACAAGTTAAGATTTTGCTGTAATAAGTGATAATGCAAAATCCATTATTCTGTGGCAGCAGTACTGCCAGACCACTTCCACAAAGTTGTTAATAGGATTTTCAAACTCTTTCATGTCCAAAAACAATGGCTGAAGTCTGAGATTTACTCGGAGGGGTTATAAAAATGTGTGTAAAAATACCCCCTAAACCTTTCTAGCACCATATCCCCAAGCATCTCATACTTCCTTACGCTATAATTTTCCTTAGTTCACTTTAAATTAGATTGTCTTTAAAAAAAAAGGAAAAAAAGACGTGCCATTTGGAGATGCTTAAAACTTCAGGTAAGAGAGGTCACTCCTCAGTCAGTGACCTTATCCAGCTGCTCATACTGGAGATATTTATATTTACAGACACTGTTCTGTCTACAGAGGAGGTTTTAAAATGTGTGGAGTATTTTGAAAGCAAGCAAGTCTAAAATGGCTTTTTTATTAAAATATATTTGGCTGATTTAAATGTAATCCATCAAATTGTTCTATTTTGTCAGCTGCTCAACCATTTAATCTTCTTCTAAGGCACTGAAATATTAAAATTTAAGTTAACAGGAGCTCTGCTTAAAGTACAGTATGCCTAAACTTGCTCCTGATAAAAGACCAGTCCATAGGTTCTAACCAGCACCAATAAAAAGTCACTGATATGATTTAATTGACTGAAACACATTTTAAAAGCGCTGCTGACTGATATAATCTGAGCAGTTCATGCCATTTCTTAATTTCCTTTGTAATAGTTGTTTTTTATGAATTTATTGGTAATCATAAACGGGTTTAAGTTGCTATTCCTGATGGCTCACCAGAATCTCCAGGATGCTTCAGTGAGCCCATTTCATAGCACTGGCATGAGGAAATCTCGGACTTCACTTTTCCTAAGCATAAAACTTGTTTTGTGTTTCTTCTGAAATTGAGGATAACTTATTCTTACAAAGTGAGGGTTGAGATTTTCGTCTCTGCTAGAAAATAATTGCAGAAGTAACCCGACAGTTAATGTATTGCTACATAATATCACTCTTGTATTGATTAGCCCTTAATACTCTTGTCTCAGGTGCAATAATTGAGCCGAAGTATTGAACATTTATGCCTAACTGCTTTTTTCCTTCACCTTTCCCATTTTGTCTTTCTTAATGCTGACAACTTCTGGTTTCAATGTTTTCTGCTATTTCCACAAAATCTTCCCATGTCCTCATTTTCCCAAAGCTTTTCTGGAATCAAAATTATTGTTAAATGCTCTAAGAGAGGAGCTGCTCCAAAAGAATTTTGCATCTAACTGTCAAAGAACACAACGCTGGAACAAATTCAGTGTTTAATTTCAATGCACTGAAAATCTAGCAAGAAATAAAAGCAGATTTGCAGCAGTTTTCTTTTGTTGTGTTTGTTATTTGTATACCCCCACCCTCGAGCAGCACAGGGAGGGTGAGCAGAGCTGCACATCCTGCTCGACCTGGGCTCCGATTCGCGGCGTAACCGTCGAGCTGAACGCTCACCTAATCAGATTAATTACTTATTTTGACAAGGTATTTACATGGTGAAGTTCTGATAACATTACCTGTGGATATGCTGTGAGTACAGAAGGTGTCAGAGCCCTGAGAGTGTTTCAGGGCCTCAGTGGCCCAGAGCATCCTCCCCACCCACGGTCCTGAGCTCAGCTCAGCCCCACCTGAGCTGGGGACCAGATCCAGCCCCACCAGGTCCTGCCCAGCCATGGGCCCTGCTGACATCATGCAGGATTTTTGGGTTCTTTTTTAAAAATTTTTCGTCTCATGGCACCTCTTAATTCAAAGATTTTTTTATTTTTCTTTTTTTGACTGTTATATTCTGTCTGGTTTTGAGCAAAATCTGACAAAGGCAAAAAATATTTCTGTCTCATGGCTCTAAGGCCAATGTCATGAGGAACAAGATTAATCACGCAGGTAATTAGCTGATTAAAGAGGCACAATTTCTCTGGGCACTCAGTGTGCCCTATTTTTTTTTTCAGGATATCTGCTTTAAGGCCTTCTGATGCTACAAGATTTAGGAGCTAGCCGTGGAAATAATTTGAGCTATATGAAACTTATTTACTGTTCTGTAAGCACAGCTGGCAGCCAGTCTGTGCAGGTGGTCACCACTGCCGTGGCATTTAGGGCAGGAAAAATGCAGTTTTTTGCAAAGGGAGCCCTTCCAAATATGTTTTGTCCAGCGTAGTTTATGTTCTAGCAGGATAAGAGAGAGGTTGAAAATGCTTCTAACTTTAGGTCAGATGCAATATCTGCTTCTTCCTCTAACCTTTGGAATTAGGGCACTCCAAATATTAAAGAAGCTGTTGCATCAAGAAAAATGATTGGATAAGAATGTTAATAAAATAATATGAATTCTTTTCATGAAGGCTTGGTCAGTCATTAAAAGCTTATTTTATGTGACCAGTATTGCTGCTGGAATGAAAACAAAATTGACCAAGTTACAGAAAAAAACATCGTGTCAGGAAATACTAAAATGGGACAGAACAGGAAATGTTCTTCATTAAAGTTCTCTTCAAAACATTGGCTGTTATTAAGAAATCTTGATCATGGACCTAAGACCTGTCATTCCAAATTTAAAAAAAAAAAAAGAGATGCTTTTATTCAAATATTCCCTTTATAAGAAAGGTAGGCACTTAAAAAAAAGAAATGGCTAAAATATCATAGATTTTTTTTAAATTTCAGAGCTATTCAAAACATATATTTTTCTTCTATCAAGGTATGATCTCATTATATCTTCATTGATTCAGATGATTAATTATATTTTTATTAAATTATTTTTTAATTTTATTATTTTAATTAATTTTATTTTTTTTATTCTCACTAGGAGACGTGTAGATGCTATTTCACTTGTATATTTCTAGTCCATATTTAAAACATTCATTATTTCTGCCCTAAGCAGAACACACAGCATTGGGGTAGCTTGAATTGAATTAGGAAAAACACGTTAAGTTAACTTGTCAAAGTTCATTCTAACAAAGGAAAAAAAAAAGTGAGGGGGGAAATTCATCCCAGCAATACAAGTGGTTGTACTTCATGGGGTTATTTCAGCAATATAATATGTAACTTCCAGTTAACAGACAATGTATTCCAGCAGCTTATTTTCATTAATATTATTGTTATATTATCCAGTTGTAGACTCCAAGTTCAGACACAGCATCTCGTATTCTGAGCCTCTGTCATTTTTAATTTATGCTGATTGATTTGTTTAATGTCAATAAAAAGTATTGCACCTTTGAGTTGATTATAATTAAGATACGATGCATTCTTAATGTATCTCCTTAACTACAACTGGTTCCAAAATCAATACTACCTCTTAAATAAAGAATCCAGGCTGTTTGTTATTCACTGTAGAAATTCATAGCACTGAAAAGTGTCTGTGATCAGCTAAGATAGACTACTAAAAATATCCGTCTTGCAGCTGTAACTTCAGCCAAAATCTTTGTCTTGTAGATGATTGTCCTGAGAATCTCATCTTTCACCATTGCAAAAGTTCCTTTTCACTTTCAGCTACCAGTGGCACAAATAGAGCAATGACAGGAATGGGATATCATTGCAGTGGACCAGCTGTTGAATAGGAAATAATTTATTGTTTTCAGTAAAATGATCTTACCTGTGATTATCATTGCTGACTGTCTTTCAAATAGATCTGCTTTTGTTCATAAGCAACTCCTCTGAGACTGCAAAGACAAAAATGGACCTGACTGTAATTTTCTGCATTCCATCTTTAGGCACTTGCAGAAATATCCATGGAATATTTACAGGAAGTCTTTACACCACTGTTGTCTTCACTGAGTGAATTGATGATCTTTTTATGATCTTTATTAAAGATAATAATTAAAATGTCAAATAATAAATTTACAAGTCTTTGTTTTCCCAAAAATATGAGGATGGAAAAGCGACATTTACTAAGGAAAAAGAACCCTAGATCATTGAAGATTAGCCATTTAAAATTCAAAAGAGTGACTTTTTAATCTATTTTCATTAGAAAGAAAGCATTTTTTTTTCTGTTTAGATATAAAAATAAATAAGGAGTATTATTAAATATGAAGTAGGAATTCTTTAACTGAGGGGATAATTTTTGCTTGGAGAAGATTGTTTGCTTAAAATTGAATCTGAATACTTGGTTCACTTACTGAGAGGTGAAATGCTCAAACCACAGTGGAAAATGCAGCTTGAACTCCAAAAGAACAGTAACCCACTACAACTCGGGACACAACAGGTGGATTTAGAGTGGTATTAACAAAGAAAAGGGAGGAAATACTTCAGTCTTCTCATTTCCATGGTCTTTAGTTCCCTCCAACAATTTGTGCTACTTGCCAATACAACACTACAGAATAATCACTGTTACCATCAGAAAAAAATATGTTTCTTTTTCTTTCTTGATGAAGTAAAATGTCGTGGTCATCCAGATTTGTTAAAGGTTGCTCAAAACATAATCTGGGAATCTTATCAAGGTATACAATTCTGGACTGGAAAAGACAAAGATGAGCTTGTTCCTGTTCAAATGTGTGTGCATCAGCAGTGAAGCTCAAAAATTTGTGTTCCCCAATCACTCAGCAAGAATTGTGCCATTGTAGAAAACTTGTTGAACCATGATCATGAGAGTAAATATTGGAAACTGATGATTTTGCTTCCCTACTACGTTGGGACTCTTGCAGCCTCTCTTGTGACCTCACCTCTTTATCAAAATATAGATAATGAAATGTGAGCTTTTAATAAGAGTTCTGTCCTTTACATAAAGATTGCACCATCTTGCATTAAAAATTTCAACTGACCATTTCACCTATTTAGTTTATTTTCTATTTTATGCCCATAGATGAATTTGGGTTTGCTGTTTAACAGGATTTTAATACATACATAATAAAAGGTATTGATTACAATGAGAGGGAAAATTGCTTTGCAAATAAAGGATTCCTGATTCTCTTCTCCCAAGAGATAAACGCCCATCTGTTACTACATGAAAAAAAGAAGGCAATTACAGAGTTAATGCTCTGAAAAACTTGTTAGTTTGTTGTACCATTAAAGGTGGTTGTAAAAAGGTATAAAAAAAGTATTGTCTGCAAACGATAATGTGGTTCTGATGATAAGCAATGATAAATGATAAGCACTTGGTGTAATTTACATTTTAAGTACATAGAGTAGCAAAACACAACCCTTAGAGTTATGCCTATAACAGATCTTTTCACGTGTGGTGAATACGCTTCCCACTACAGCCATGCAATTAAAACATCTCTTGAGGTTGTTAAGTTAAAGTCTTCCAAGGCATTTCCTGTAGTGACAAATTCTGAAGTTGCTGTAAGAAGGTGCTTGTCTTATATTTGCTGAATCAGGATTTCACATAATTTCAGTGTAATTTCCCCATTTTCTTGGGGATTTTTTCATGGATTTCAGTTAGCCCTCGAGCCATGGTGTTATTTGGTTGTGCTGCTGCAGAAAAGCAGTGAAGCTTCTCACTGGTATATTTGATGTTCATTTTCTTCTGCTGCTCAGAGCCACTCTATGATACAACTTCTCCACAGGGTATGGTTTTCCCACCTGAGTAGGATAAACTCTTCCTCCGGGACTTGTAGAGAACTAAAATGCCATATGTCAAACTGAGTCTTTCCTGGAAGCTTTGTCTGTCTTGCCTTAAAGACTTGTTGAATTTGTTTGAGTCAAAAGTAGGAGTAAAAATTAGATTGATTTAAAATTAGAAGTTAAAAAACAAAAGGTGTTTTCAGTCAAATAGTCTTTATAAGAAAAGTAGGCAATTTTTAAAAAGCAGCTAAAATATCATAGATTTAAAAAAAAAAAAATTCAGAGCTATTCAAAACATATTTTTCTTCTATAGTAATATATATTTTACTTGTATAGCAATTACATTATGTCAGGAACGCTATCCCAGGTAAAATTAAAAGTCTAAGTTCTTTCTGGCTGTAGGATATTGTTCCACAATCAGCTCTCTATCCATCCCCTTCAGAGAAATAATATTGGAATAGCCATGACTGGTTCACCTAGTTTGTGGGACCAAAGGAATTTGAGATTTCTCATCCTGCAGGTGAAATTGCACCCAAATGCTGTGTGCAGTCAACATTTCTCCACAAGGATCCAGGGACTGTAGAAGTAAAGACAGCAAAGAGCATAAGTGATTTTTCTGCATCCAGTAGAGCTGTTGACAGGCTTGAAAATGAAATGAGCGTTCATTCAAATGAATGCTCACCTCAGAAGGAATCATTCCCGTGTGTAGCTGCAGGACTGTGCCACAGTATGGAATTTGTACGGTCACTTGTGTGGCCATTTCCGTGGAGTCCTGGCCTGGGGTGACCGTCATCCTTTCTAAAGGTGTTGCTGGTGGTGGTGAGAGACAGAAAACCTCTTCAGAGAAGAACTGTGCATCATGTGGTAAACACTAGGTATTATTTTTTATTTTTAGTTCCTTTTTAGCCAGTTGTGTAAATGATGAAGAGCTCAACTCGCCTGAATTATCAGCTTTCATTATGCGGAACAGTTGCATTTTGCCCTCATTTTAAATTAAGCTCCTAATGTGTTTATGACACTGATAATGGGTTACTTCACTAAATGCATCATTATGAATCTGTGTAACATTCTTCTGTTTGGAGTTACACAAAGAAAAGTCCTGACAGAAGGGTTATAAACAGGCTCAATTACTGGCAGCCTTTTTTTACAAATGAACAAGTTACGGCTTTGGAAGAGCAGAATTTGTGCCAGAAAAACAGATTTTGATAACTGAGCCTGTCAGGAACACACTGAAGGTCAGCATATCTGTGGATGAGACCTACTGTAGAGCAAACAATTTACTGGATGATTCAGCAACATTTCTCGAGGAGTACATCATTCATCATTGTTATAACAACTGAGAGGCAAAAATGTGATTAATTTCTTTCTTCTGTTCTGAAGTTTGGGAAGCATACATCAATTTCTTTGTTCATCAGATAACTCATTTCTGAAATAGCTCTGAAGCCAAAAAATCCAAAGCATTTAATAGGAGTATAATTTTAAAGTTGTCTGCCAATTTAGGGTGGGTTTTTTATTTATTCTTTCATAATACAGTGTGAATGCTCTGTATTTCAAAGATTCCTGTGGCCATTGATTGCATCATGTAAACCATGCAAATCCAGTGGGTATCTGTGCCACACGTAAGGTTGGCAAAGCACACAGGTAAATTTTTCCCATCCTACTGTCAACCAATTTTTGACAGCAACATAAAATAAATGTGGTGTTGGCAGCTGTATGGAAGCCAGGCTGTGCTAGGGCTGAGAGGAGCACTTTGTCAATGAACACCATCATGGATAAAATAATAATAATGATAATAATAATAGTAATAGTAATAATAATAGTAATAATAACAATAATAATAATAATAATGCTTATTATTATTATAATAATAATTATGCAGCTCCCCTACTACTTGTCTTCTGATTCTCAAATGGTCAAACAGCAATATTTTGCTTTTCAAAAGCAATGTCCTCTTCATTATCTACATTTTCTACTACATTTTTGGGTGCCTTTCTTGCACCCACCAGGCAAGGTGGTTTGCCAGATGCAGCTTAATTTCTGTCACAAAATGATAGGTTAGGTCCAGACAGTATCCATAAAGTTGGAACACTATTCTTTGTTTGTTGTTAATTCCTTGCTTCTGTAAAATCAATTTCTAGAAGAACGCTGAAGTTTTTATTTCTTCCTTTCCTTACATGCACTGTGTAACTTTGTGGTCTTCAGATTTTGGGCATGGGAAGGTTTTAGTTCACCTCTAGGAATTCCTTGCAATTTTTATTAGTGCTCCACATGGTAGTTTTTATTATTTTTTGTATAACAGAAAGCAAGTTTTAACATCAGTTTTCCAATTTATCATGAAAAGATAATTCTAAAATCTAGGAACTTGATCAAAAAGTAATTTTGTAATTGGGCTGCAGGGGAGATTAAAACTGAGATTTGCATTAGAGCTGACAATTTGGCAATCAAATTTGGTATAACAGAAAACATGACCTGAATCCATCACAGAGAATTAAGGAACTATAAATTATTCACTTATGTCCTTCATGTTTCTAAAAAAAATTTCTATTATTTACAGGCAAGTCCTTATGATTTGAAATGTTCAGAGAAGTAGAAATGACACGTACATACCACAAGTATTATTTCCTTAGTAAAAGTCTTCCAAAAGAGAAATAAAAAACCTAAATCATTTCAGAATTAAGTATGACCAAATGTAATTTTTTTATAACTCTTTTTTTTGAAATGTTGCTTTTGGTTATTCATTAAATTTCGATCTTTACCTGTAGGACCTGCGTGATCGAAGTACTTTTGATTAGGCATACTTTCAATTCTTGTTTATTTAAACATGGTCCACTGATTTTCTCTATTTTCTGAAATCTAGTAAAAATCTGTGTGTTAATTGAACATACTTTATGATTGTGAGAGACTGAAAAATTATCTTGAAGCTCACTATAGCTATTTAATTTTAAAACAACCTAGAGTCTGAGCCATCCTCTTATCTTTATGCACTTAGCAGTTACCCCCCCCCAAAAAAGGAGCAGAAGCTAAAATGCACAGAGTTAGGAATGTGCAAAAATCCAAATCACTTCTCTTTGACTACTTGTTTCTTAGATCAAAACTAAAAAACTTTAGGAAGAAAATTATGCCCAGATCAAAAGTACCTTTCCTTTTCTACAGAACGCGTTTCAGAGCGGCGCTCAGTGTTTCGTGTCTAGCCAAACATCTTCCTACAAAGCACCTAGAAAAATGTATAAACTCTTTTAAGTACCACTAGATTGTAGGACAGCTGTTCAAGAACTTAAAATCTATTAAAAATTCAAATCTTTCCCATGTGGGTGATAAACCAGCTGACAATTACATAAATACATCAGTATAGGCCATAAGCAATGACTCTTTGCCTCATTATTTACCTTTCATGTTGCACAAAATCTGTTGCAGTTCCTATAATTCAGCTTAATTTCATCAAGTATAAAACTTTGTACTACCATATCTATCCTATTAAATATTTTACCCTGAAGGTTTACAAATCTCTCTGACTCGTGGCTGGCATCTGCTACTTCATGCATTGTCAGGTTTTAAGAAGGAAAAAAAAAAACCCCTACTACTTGTTTCAGCCTTTTTGCAGTTAATGTGGGCATGTGGTGAATGGTAAAAATCCCACATTTACTGGCATTTTTTTGTTCGAGTTTAAATGAGTTGATTAATAGTGAACCATTCTCCAATCCTGTATAAATTCATCTTGGAAAAATGGGTTTCAGTATTTTACGACTGTGCTTTTTAAATATCTGACTACAGCACAAGTTTCTGATTTTCTGTTTATTTCATAACGTACTTGCAAAGATTAAAGAAATTGTAAGAAAGAACATGTAATAAAAATTTAACAATTCTCACAGAAAAAGAAATAATCAAACCAAACCCACAAAAATCAAACCAAAGCAGAAATGTGTACTATTCAAATTGATTTGCCTGTGTGTGCTGTACCAGTGGGGGGAAATGAAATGTGCCTGTATTCTCCTCACAGGTAGGAATGGTTATAAATGTCAAAGGAAAACATTTTTTACTCTGAAATGGAGGTTTTTTCCTGGCAATTAACTAAGGGGTGTCATCAGTTGTAGCACACCAAGCATGCAAACCTCTGCCAGGAATTGTCCTGAAATAGCCTGAAAAATACATTTTGAAGAAACACCTTTGGAGAACTGGCAACTTGATCCCAGAATCAGGCAGGACATTCCAAGCACAGGAATTTTTAGGTCTCCTGATTTAGTCACACCTGCCTTTTGTTTGCTTGTTTTTCAGGCTCTGAGTGTTCAGTTCCTGGCTGAAAAACCACCTTGCCCTGGCCAGGATGTGATGGGAAGAACAGAGCTCTTGGGCAGAAGAAGAGCATGAAAATTTCAGGTTAACAGGGAAAATGAATCTGGTACTTTTACAGATTTTCAGCTTTTCACTCCTCCTGTGCCAAACCTGCTCTGTGAAGCCATGACTGGATGCAGGTACTTCACTCACACAGGCTTTGTGTAGCCTGTGAGCCTTGAGCCAAATATAAACATCAGTGTCACAGTTCTTTCCAGGACTGACATATTTCTTAGAAATTATTCCTTGTTTAATAATTTTATTGCTCTTAAAAGATGTTTGCTATTGATTTGGTGCATATATCTGTTCACCCTGCACAATTGGAACTGACTACAGCTTATAGAATCACTTTTAATACATTTGTGTTGCTAGTTTGTTAGAAAAATCATTCTTAATTTGCTTTTGAGAATCTTGTAAATATTTAGATTGACAGAGAGAAAGAAGATGACAATTCATTTTAAAAATGCAAATACCAAACAACAATATAAACCCAAGATATTTAAGGAAACAGAAGTGGTTATTACCCAAAAATACGTTTGCTTTACTATTTTTGTTTGGTTGGTTTGAGTTACAACATTTAAAAGAAGGAAGAAGGAAGGATTGCATCCCCTAGTAGTATTAATACTAAAAGTCAAGCTTGTAAATTATCCAAATAATTTTTAAAAAATGCATTGATTTCATGTGAATGTTGTCATAAATCCTCCTTCTTCTCTTTCTCTCGGTCTCCAAAGATTAATAAAGGTAAATCTGAGGCTAAAAGTTATAAATATAATGTATTTATGTATTTAGGTGCTTAGGGAAGGCCTCTGGAGTCTGGGGAAAGAAATCTGTCCCTCAGGTTGCTGCCACACTCTTGCAGTGATGAGCCTGCCCTGAGACATTTCTGGGAGCATCTCACTGCAGAACCAGAATTTCAGTTCTTATTTTTGGGCTGTCACCTCCCAGTACCATCCATTTCTCTTTATCTGGAAGATATTTAGGTAATCTAATTTTCATTCACGTTCTATTTCTAAACTGAAGCCTGGAAAGCTAATGGTGCATACCTCTAAATGGTGTGTTAATGGTGAAATGAATTCACCTGGTAATTAAGGCACTGACATTTGTGAGTGCAACTAGGTTTTTAGAAGGACTCTGCAACCTGAAGGAGAAAAAACTCACCAGTCTTTCTCTCTAGTTCACTTTCTAGGACAAATATATATTTTACAGTTCCTTAGTGGAATCAGTTTATGGCATCACTGAAAGGGTCTTCCACCAAAACTCCGCTGTTAAAGCTGAAAGCAGAAATCCCCTGGGCAGAAAGGCTGTTGAGCATTAATTGTGGTGTGTGAAATAACTGGTTGATTCCTTTCTCTCCCAATTTTATTTGTTGTCTATCCCACCTGTTCCATTCTGTGGTGGACAGACATTACTCAGATCTGTCGGCGGATTTGTGCGCCATTACAGCTGCGAGAAGATGCAGCAAATTCCCCTAAGACTCCCAGCAGAGTTTTTCACTAGAAATGTTTTTAGAAATACCATTCTCAGGATATTTTCATGCAATTGTCAAAGGAGGAAGATATTTGATAAGATTTTAACTTGAATTCTTGAAGATACCTTAATATATATTGGTCATGTTGCTAAGCACAATATTACAGAAAATACTCACATTTCTCTGCTCCTGCTTCTCATCCGTGGTACCAAAACTTCAGTACATTTGTAAGTCCCTTTCTCACTTTCCTGAACACACACCCTGGCTTTATGAATCTATTTATCAGTTTATTGTTAGCTCAGCTCCCTTTCACGAAGGAACTGTCAGTTCTATCACACAAACTGCTTCTTCAAATCAGCTTTATTTCTCAATCTGCGAGTGTTTTAGAAAGCCAAGTGTGAACCTTTCCGTTTCTTTGTCTTTTCCCCCTTCTCCTGACAAAAGTGAAAACACGAAGGCCCTTTTGCCTGTTGTACATTTTATTTATCCAAGGGGCTGTGCAGTCCAGGCTGCAGCCTGTGACAAATGCTCTTGTCATCTATTCAAATGATAGCGGTCCTGAGGCTGGTGGTACTTTGCAGTTTGACAAGTTGTGCATAAAAGTGTCTCTTCCATCACCACCGAGTCCATGAATATTATTCTTTTTCGGTACAGAATATATACTTGAATGCTATTTCCAAAAGGCTTTTGAAATACAGCGGTATTTGAGGAATTTGACAACAGAGAATTTGCTTTTTATTGTGGGCAAAATAATATTTTTCTCTTCAGCATCCATAAAACATGGGACACCGAGGAACACAGATGTTGGTTACCTGTTCTTGAAGTCAAATAATGTTGGTCTGGGAGGTTATTCTGCTTGTTTTCACCCTCTAGTGCCCCGAGTAGCTTCAGAGGAATTATATCCTTGAGATCAAAGGTTAGCAATTTTAATTCTAAAAATATAAGTCTTCATTGGAGAGGTTTTGCTTTTGGCTTTTACCTTGGAGAAAAATTTAAAATTCCTTTAAAAAATGTAATACTAATTCTCTTTTATTCACAATATTATTGCTTTATTTTTACAGGTATATTTTAGGATCTTCACTGATCTAAGCCAGAAAAGGATATTTTAAGGGTAGAAAAGTGAACCACAATGAATTGAAGGGCATTGACTCTCACATATCTTTGATAATGTTACCTTTTATCTTTTCTGCATTCATCTTTTATTCTCTGGTTCAACATGACTGGTAATGACGCAATTACCAGTGTAAGATGCAATACTTGAAAATATAGGGTTACAAAAATGGGTCCATTTAATGATTAGGTTAAAACTGATATAAAAAAATCAGTGTTTTAATATCCTGTAAGAGCAATTAAAATCTGTATTAACATTAGCCCTGGTAGAAAGAGCTTCAGAATTATTTCTTGTCCACATTAATGAGCCTTTATTATAGAAACCCTGAGGTATTTTATATCTCACATGGAAGAATATAATTAGACACAAATTGATAGGCCTGTGCCTGGTACAAAATTAGAATTTACAGCAGATGATTCTGAACCTGTTGTCTGCCCAGTTTTACCCCTAGCAAATGCATCTGCAAGCACTGTAACTAATCCCCAGAATAATCTGTAACCAATCTGCAGGACATTTCCCATTTCCTGATATACAAACCATCACAGAGCCAGCCAGGTGCAATCCTTTTACAGTTTTACTAAACACTATTGAACACCTAATGACCTTGACAAAATTATCTGCATTAGGGTTGTGAGTACTCATCTCCTTCATCTTAGTGATGACACCGTGTAGCAAAGCAAGACTTTCAGTAATGAAGACACATAAAAACTATTTTAGTGTGTTTTCCTAGCTCCCCTATCGCCCTACATATTCTTTTTAATTGTGTTTAACATCAATTAAGTAATTTGGTGCTTATTATGGTGCAGTATTCAATTCAGCTTCCTTCCTGAGAATAAAAATAGTATGAGGCAATAATGCATTGTCTTACATACAGCTGAGTTATAGATAGAAGCAGAATTATGAATCTACTAAAATAAAGTTCTTGAAGTGTCTGGAAAATACAAATTGCCTTTAGCTAAAAGGTCTAAAAGTACTCACAAGAGTTTATTTTGGGAGCTGTATGGTATAACTAACAGGAAACACTGAATGATGGTAGATACAAATCTCAGCCTCTTTCTGAAACAATAGTTCGTGGGGAAAATTATTCATCCCTGCCTTGAAAATATAACCCAAGACTGATAGTGTTTCATACCTCATTAGCTTCTGTGATACTCTGAGAACAGAAGAATGAGTGTGGACAAAATGTTATGTACAAAAAATGGCCTCCACTTCTTTTTTCATTCTCCTTCTAAACTGTCAAATCATGATCTAGTTGTTAAGATTATGTTTAGTATTTGAATGTTTTCCCTATGCTAGAAAACAATCTGAGTGCTTGCATCTAAATGTTGACTTATTAGATATGTTAGGTATAGGATCAGGAATTCAGCAGAAATTGCCTTCTGAATACTCTGCCTTTGGAAAAAAAACATTTTCTGATAAAATTCAGTTGAAATCTCCCTGCCTTAGATTTGAGGTGCTGTTTCTTGCTTATTGTCTCCTTGACAGCACTATTAGCAAAAAAATACCTTTCTGAACTGCCTGTAATGAATCTGACATCACAGCAAAGGCTCCAAAAGGGACCCAGATCTGCAGGCTTGGAGAAGGTCACGAGAGAAATAATGCTGTGTGTCGGCTCCAAATACCTACATAAAACATGCAAACCCCATTTGATCAGGTACCTTTTTATTGTGTCATGTATTATCTGTAGGTTGGGGAGAGAGGGGGAGAGATGGCACATTACAGCTGTTGGACAGATGGGCAAATTAAGGGTGATATTTCTGTGTGTGCTACAGGGCTGTGCAGGCCGCCTCAACTGAGGCTGCAGTGCCTTTGTTGACTGTTTAAATGTACTCCTCATTACACATCCTGACAAAAATGCTCATGCTTTTTTGACTAAAATCATTTTTTTTCCTCACCTTGCAGTGTCACTAACCTCTCTCCGTTTAGGAACTTTTAAAAAGAGGTAACTCAGTGTCACGTTTTAACATGCTGTAAGCGGGGAGGCCTCAGAACAGCAGTGTTGATTTGGAAATAAGCATTCCTGAAACCTCCTCTGGTTTTCTGCCTTTCTCTTGAGACAAGAGCACACCATAGGCTGAGATTTGAGGTCCTGCTAGGAGGAAAGCAGCATTTTAATGGCATTAAGTGCTACTCCTTTAGCGAGTCAGTGGTGAATTCCCATTAAGTTTAAAAAAAGAAAATAGTGGATTTCTAGACTAACATGATATATGTATTTCAAATGAATAGTGAAAATCCTATAAACACCTTTCAAACTTATTTTTCTTCTGTTCGACCTGGTTAAAGCAGAATTCATATTTGACAGTAATCATAGGAGATAAGGTTGTCCAACAACTGGCATTATATTTCAGTTCATGCTTAGATAACTAAATACACATTTTTCTGTTAACTTTGATCATCATTTATTTTTATGTCAAAAATGTGGAAAACTTTGGGTATGTGAAACAGCAAGTTTTCAAGCCAAGCTTTATAAAAGTTTGAACATAGATTTTTATATATTTTTTTACTTTTTCACTAGTAGGGAGCAGCAGGATGAAATCAGTCATTTGCCACTGAGCCGTAAATCTCAAACAGAAAAAGTTCTCTTTGCTCCAGAAAATGAGGGGGATTTAGCACCCTGATGCAAATTCTGGGACCTAATCCCAGCCATAGTCTCTGGAATATTTCAGATAAAGAATGATATTAAAACCATACGTTTAGGCAATCACTTGGTCTTGATCACATTCACTTTAAAAGCCAAAAATTGAGAGTTGAGTGCCGAGGCAGCTCACAGGGAGACTAATGTGACTTTTCTTATTTTTATTACTGTCTCCCTGGTATTTTTGGAGACAAAAAGTAAAATATACACAATAATCTTCATAAGGTTTTCCATCCTGATTAAAGCTCCATAAACAATTCTGAAGTTAGATGGAACATTCTGGTATAAGCTGCTTTTGGCTGACCACTGATAATCACAGTGTAATTCCGGTGCTGTAAGAAGTGAGGAGAAGAATTAACAGTGCTAACAATTAATCTCTTTAGCACAGCTGATGAAACAAAGTAAAATATTTATGAGAGATAAAGTAGATTTCCTGTTTCAGTGTTTACCTTCATGTTTGCTTAAATAAACTCCTACTCCCTTAAGACATAGTGACATTTCTGACTAAACTGAAGCTATTGATCATGGAATTAAAGTTTATGTCATGTCCAAATATTTTAAGATAGAATGGAAAGTCAATATTAAGTACAATTTAAGTCCAATAAGTAGCTTACAAATATGGGTTTTTTTAATAAATCATCTAATACTAACAGCTAGAATTAGCTAATTTTTTTTTTAATTTATCTGAAGATCTCTTTTGCTTAGCTTCTTTAATGACTATTAACTTCATTTATGCAAACAGAAGGACAGAAGATCCAAAAATCATAAAAACAAACCTGTTTTGTACTTCCAGGACTCAATACCTCGTGAAGATACCTGATGTGTCCATAACATGGAAAGGAAAGAATGCTGCACAAAATTTAAAAGGTTTCTTATTCATACAATGCAATTTCTTTTTCCTGGTTTGGATTCCACATAATTTAATTTGAATTCCTGTCCTAGCAATAAAAGTCATACTAGGTATAAGAAAAATTAACCTTTTTTTTCTTTGAGCTTCTGAATTGTCACATTCTCTTTAATATTTGAAAATTTACAAGCCCTAAATCATGAGACTTAAACTGCCACCCCCCTCTGCCCAGAGATTTTCAACTTTTAGAGTTTTTAGATAAAGTTTCCATTGATAATGCCAACAGCTTTAATGCTGCAATGCAAATATTCTGTATGGTGTGTGTTGGCTTTGTTCCACATGAAATTTCAAGACACTCAAATGCACTAAAATCGACATGACACATATTGGATGCGTTGGAAAGAAGTCAAGTGACAAGCCTGAAAATGAAAAGAAATTGCTGAGCAGGTGTGCTCCCCAGGTCTTAGGGGGGCTGTCTCTTCTCTTACATGTCTGTTATACAAAAACGAAAATATCCCTTTCTAAATTTCTTGGTACCCAGCTTGGGAAATGATAAATAAAGAAAAGGCTCGATTATGAGTGTGTGGGATCTCAGTGAGCTGGACTAGAGTAGAATGCAAATGCTTTAGATCCCAGAAACACTCATAGCAAGCAGCTCTGCAAAGCCTGTATTTGATATCTCTTGTGCTCATCAAATCTCACATTCCTTCCTCAAGGCTGTTTTATGTCCCTTTGTTCAGTTTCAGTTTTTCATCATCTCTTCCACACCAGGTCTTTCCTCACAGCTCTCTCATACTGAGGTATGACCTTTCAGCATCTCCTTCCAGCAGGAATCTCCATTTCTTCCCAGCTTGACCCACAGAGCTACAGGAAAACAACATCACACAGAGAACAAACCCAGACAAACTTTAATTCACTGCCAAAACCAATGGCCAAAACTAACAAATAAGCCCATGATGGTGGGGTGAGGGTGCTCCTGCCACACTGGCACCAGCAGAACATCAGCTTTCAGGCAAAGCATTTTAGCTATGCAGTGTCACCAGGTTGGATTTGATATCTGAATTAGAACAAAGACCCCACCAGATTGGCAATTTCTTTTCCTTCCAGCAGTTCTGGGTTCCAAAAGGGACTTAAATGTTTTAGTGATCTGGTACCTAGCAGACAGACCTGGTGCCTGAAAAACCAGCTTTGTAACAAAATTGATGTATTTGTCAATCCTAGCTCTCAGAGTAAGCCCAGAGCCAAGGCACTTTGTACTGGATAAATACAAATAATTTCAGGTAAGGTATCAGTATGAGGGATGATATCAGCTGCTGATAGTAGTATAATAATTGTATACAGAGTTATCTAAGTGAGGGAATGTTTTGGTGGAAATTTTAGAGAAAAAAAGAGCAGGTATTTGGGTAGGGAACAGTTCTTGTAGACACAGACGGGACCAAGGCCTTCCACAGGGTTTCACAAGGCACATTGCTGACTCTAGAGAAAACACAGGAGAGTTGCAAGGACAACCATCATCATTTTTTTCTGTCATAAGATGTCCCTTTTCACGATGTGCTGTTGCATTTCAAGTCCTTTCATAAGAAAATTGAGAGGTAGAGTTGTTGCAAAGGAGTTGGAACGTGCACTGGTCCATGTCTGTGATGATCAGCGGGAATGGGGCAGCCAAAGGTTCTCACAGCTTTGGTTTGAGTTTTGGAATGGAGAGAAATGGGATTACACTTTTGCAGGCAGAAGTAAATTCTCGACTCTCTCCAATCTTTAATAGTTGCTGGTAGGTGCTTATAATCCAGCTTCAGTGTTTGCACAAAGGTTTTTTGTCAAAATAGGACACACAGCCCCCAGAGAGAAGCGTTTTTGTACAGATGATGTTTTGCAGAGGAGTTCTGTATGCAAATCCATACAAGAATTTTAACCCAAAGAGGAACATTAGTACTGTAATTATACGGAGTCAGTTAAAAAACACCTAATTTCGTGATAGTTCTGGAACAGCAGAAACAAGCATTGCCCCTAAAGCAACAAGGGAATTAATTGGAGGAGTTCTCAGTAATTTGCTTATCACTCTACGAGTTCAGATACCTGGACCCAGTTCAAGTTAATTCAGTCATGGCTGTGGGAAAAATGCCTATTTATTACTCTCTCCCTATAGCTTTTGTGTGAAATGGGTTTTTTCTTTCTTTCCACCTTATTAAAAGCCTTTCATCTCCTAAAATCAATGAAGCTATCAGCTGGGAATTGTTTGGCTTAAGTCAGGGTTTCCTTATAAGTTTTGCACACAGTCTTTTGTGTGTTTCCTTCTTAAAATTCATTTCATTTGTTTTGCTCAGATAATATTTTACCCTGGAATATTTTTTTTACCTGTTTGACAGATGGACAGCCAGATTTATCCGTGCACGTGTACAAACAGCCCTCTGCACAAAACTAAACAGCTGACCTGTGCAAAAAAGTCTTACCTTGCCCTTTCTGCCCATCAAAGATCTGTTTTTCCATCTTCCCAGTGATCCCACTGGGAAATGATCAGGATGGAGGGTGGAGGCAGTGGCTGGCCAGTACATTTAGGTGGATTTAAGATCTACTTGCCTTTTTTCATTGCAAAGACTAATTTATATCTCCTACTCCTTGTAGCCACTGATTTCTATAAAGCTCCCAGGACCTTTTGTCTTTGAGAAGTCTTCTTTTCCAGCTTCTAATGTGCTTGATATTGGTGAATAATTTCAGAATTATTTTGAGGATAGATCTGATAAATGCACTTACGTTGTTTTCTTAGAGAGAGAAGATGAAAGTATGAAACAAATACGCCAAGAAGCTCTTCTCTTTTCTCAGTCTATTGTATTGCATTCTGGATTGAGATACTGGTACTCCAAGAACAACTGAATTAACATATTGATTGTAAAGCCCAAGACAAACAAAAGCAACAAAAAAGCTGAGACCAGAACCTTTGCTGATGAAAGAGAAGAGGAAAGAGGTGTTCATTTCTGAAAATTCTGGAGACAGGAAAGGAGTGCATGCAGACGACAGTAATTAAGTTACTAATGAAAATCTAATTAAATATTTAGAGAAGGGTGGAGGGTATCTTGTGTTTGAACAGTCTCAAACGGCAAACAAAACACCAAGGGATGGTGGGTGAAATGAAAAGAAGGGAGTTAGGCCACCAAGTCAGTGGAGAAAGAGACACAATAGGTAATGAAAGGAAGGTTGATAATGGTTTAAAAAGAAGAAAAATAATAGATAATCAATATAAAAAGCTAAATAAAGGTGTTTAGAAAAGCCTGCATATTTTAGGCATTTTCCCACTTTTTGTTTATTTTTTAAAATGCTTTTAGATGTGTATGTAGTACACTTGAAATTCTTATGCATCAAGACGTTTTGTGTTCCCAGAGCCTCAGGATGTCCTCTTTAATTCTGGTTAGTGGTTATTAACACTGACACCATTGTCATGCTAATTGAAAACTCAAATTTTAAGCCTGAGTACTTAAAGAACCTTTGGCACTTTTGTACGTAACTCTCAAAAACATTGCTAGAGAAAATCAACAGTGTTGAAAGTATTTTCATATTAAAAATGATTAGAGTGAAATAATTTGCTGTCTCTACTGAATTGAGCTTTGTTACTTCTGGTGAGCTTTGCTGTGACTGTTTGTACAAAGCTGTTCTTTAACTATAAAGTACACAAGTAAATATTAAGGCAAAACAGCAGCTTGAACATGAATTAACTTAAACAAGGGCAGGACTGACTTTGACTCTGTACAGAGGTAAAAATACTGATGCCTTCCCCAGGATTTGACAGTGACATGCTGTTAGGTATTAGTTAAATCACTGGGGGAAAAACATGTTTGTGTCTCATTAGCATCAAAAACAAAGCCACGGTGTCCTTACTTACCCTCTGCTGGGCCCCACCTATAGCAGCTCTTTAGAACTCTGAATTATTGAAGGTACAGAGGAACAATTCTGTGTGAAGCCATAAAGCACAGCCAAAATGCCTTGGGGTGTAGAAATAACACAACTGGATGTTTGAAGCTCAGAGCTTGAATTTATAAACCCGTCAACCTCACCTGATGCCACACGGGCCAGGATTCTGGATCAGGAACATGGAGGATGTTTGGAGACATCTGAGTGTCTCCTTTGCACTGATGCAGTCAGGGCCCATGCCCCTGCTTTTATTGTTACATAATCCTATCCACGGCAAGAAAAAGAAAGAAGAGGCTGCAGACCTGTGCTGCAAACCAGACCTGTGAGTGCAGCACGGCGGATTCTGTCCTTAAGGCTGGGACAAAGAGTGTGAGACAGGAATTCTTTTCAGGATTCTTGAGTGCAGTCCCCTGAATTCATTGAAACCTTTTCCATGCAGCCTCACAGCCTGCTGCATTGTCAAACAAGCGTTTATCTAACGCTGATGAAAATACATCTCCCCCAATTTATTACCTTTCATTGCTGCTACTCTCCCACTGCCTTTAAAATGCCACATATCCCACAGGCTACAGCTCTTTCATTCTTTTATGTTTGATAATGCAGAGTGCCTTTACCTTTTTTATTTCTCATAAATGTTATATTTGCTTCTATTTTCATTCTGTTGTAATCTGGATTTTACAGTGAATATAAAAGCCAGCGTGGAGTTCCATGAACACTTCCAGACAGCTTGTGGCTTTTTTTCTTCTCAGAATGTGTGGTTATTACAAATGGGGATGTTCTGGGACCTCATTAATGAACAGTGAATGCAAACTAAGAAAACCTCCTTTTCTCACCCTATTAAGCCCCTCAACATCTGAGATTTGCATTTAAGATTTTGATGGAGTGGATATTTTGGGGCTTTTTTATATATATCTTATTTTTGTATTCAAAAAAGAAAAGGCCCTGAAAGAAGAACTCGTGTGTGAAGCAGAGAAAGGAGAATGTTTAATGAGAGAAAGGAGCAGGCATAAGGTAGTAGTGAGCAGAATAAGTGGATTTCTGTCAGAGGTTTTATAAGCACTGAGTTTCTATGAGCAACCAGTGATTCTTATTGCAGTGGAGCTGATATACTGTCAGTTGTCATTATTAATAAAAAGAGTTATAAATTACTTGGCTGAAATACAGATCCTGTACTACTAAAGTCAATGGGAGCACATGTCAATTCCTTCACATTCCACAGTGAACAGTTCTGGATCCACAATGCAGAAAAGTTAATTTTTCTCCCGTTATTTTTGGAGAAAGACTGTGTGTACCCTACATGTCATTTAAACATTTTATGTCTTTAATTTGTCATACTCTGGTGCAGAGACAGGGTCAAAGAGGACATTTAACTTACTCTTTCTGCTGGTGCTCTTCCAGACACTGAGTAGAATAGCAGAATTTCATAGTTTGTATTAATTATGGGTCTAGCTAGGGTGCTATTATCACCATGACATTCAAATAATATTTAAAATTATTACATCAATGTTATTTATAAGGTCAGGCATGTCACAGATCTATTTTTATTAAAATTAAAGACACCACTGCTGTAGGGTAATAAGCTTTTAGATTGCTTATTGTCATTTAAGGGCACATATAATTGTGGCCTATGGTACTTAAACCGGAAATATTATCTTCATGTTAGGATTAGAAAAATGCTTTGTGATTACTATAAATATTTCCAAATCTATAATACTTCACCATTAGCTGGAGATATTTGGTTATGTCTTGTTAGGTATCCATTGCACAGCTCTTCTGTCTGTTGGTTGCAAGAGCTGCATTTTTAAAGCGTCTTTTACTCAATTTTCTTCTGACATATAATTATGGTAAACAATTTTTAGAAGCTTATAGTCACAGACTGTGCTTGTGACAAAGATGGGAATTTTGGTTTCTCTTCCTTCACTTTCAAGAGCTGCTAATTCTGCTACAGATTTATTCAGATACCAATTTTGCTCCTGAAGGAGCTTCGTGTAATTGCACTGTTTCATCCACGTATGAGAGGTGTCTGATGGAAGAGCTGATCATTGCACTACATAAAAATCAGTTTTGAAGTTCTGTCAGTACTTTTGGACTGACCAAATTGTACACATGGATGATTGATATATAAAAAATATTAAAAATCTTACTAATGCTACTGTTGTGAAACAGACGAATAATCTATTCCTTCAATTTTATCAACAAAATTGACTCAGGGTATGTTTGAAACAACACTTAAAATCAAATTGCATTGCTGTAAATACATGAATTTGCCACTCTTTACTAGAAGACAGTCCAGCTCAATTCTATGGTTCCAGTTTAGGATTTCAAGGCTGAGAAATGCATTATAAGTTATTTACAAAGGGTGTAAAAGCAGTGGAAAGCAAAATTCAGGGAACATCTCAGAGCAGAGCTGGGTTTTAAGGCTCCTGTTTCCTCCAAGAATAGGATCATTGATAAAGGTGGGGTTGGGTCTCCTCATTGCAGCTCAAGTGTGGGGTCACAATGACCCTTGGGTCACCCAGGGTACAGAGAAATTTTCCTTTATCTTTAATATCCAACTGTGAAGCAGTTGCTGGGATTGAGGCTGAGACAGGGCACTAAGGAAACAGGATGTGCAAACACAAGGGTTCCTGAAAACTGCAGCCTAGGATTCACTAATGCTGTCACATGGGCAGTGCAATAAATTGAACCTTTGGGTATTTGCTTTTCTCTTTAACTTGTGCTACATATTTTCCAATTTCAGTTCATTTCGTGGGCTGACATTAGAGTAGTTTATTCATAATTGCTTGGTTTTGTTCCCATCACAGGTGTGCTGCTTTTCAATGTGGTTGCTGATTTACAAGCACTAAGCAAGTTTTCAAATGAAAAAAAAAAAAAAGAAAACCCCAAACCATACCAAATTACTTTTCAACAATGGGTTGCTTTTCTACATCTTCTAATTTAATGTTTGAGCAAAGTTGCAATCAGAAAATGGAATTACTATCCTGAACTGAGAAAGATAAAATCAATACTTGTAACAGTTATTGCTAACCATGTAGTGCTTATAGATTTAAATATAGAAACAGTTTATTCTGTGGTATTTACCAGTGTCAGAGCCAAGAGACTTCCACAAGCAGGAAAACAGTGGGTGACTGACAATAAAACCACAGATACCTGATGTTTTGTAATACTGTGGATGTGGTTGAACAAGAAATTTAATTGTAAAATACAGAAATAAAAACGTAAGCACAAATAAAAATAAAAAGCTCCTTCTAATTTTTCTGTGCTTGCCTCCCTAATGGAGCTTTAACCTATAAACACACAGAATCCAGTCACTGCAGCTCAAGGTATACAACTGTTGTTCAAACTTTTATATTGCTTTATGCAATAATAACAGGAAGAGCATTTCCTGAGCAGAGCAGAGGCTCAGTCTGGAACATCTGTAAATCCAAATGCATTTTGCTAAAAATGGGCTTGCTTGACTTTTAAAAGCATATGGTTGAAAAGCAGCTATTGCATCCTGCATTGCATAAAAATGCAAATACGATGTGCTGGATACAGTAGGTAAAATCCTGGCAGAGCTTTCACTGACTTCATCAGTTTTGATGCTGAGAATTTTGTTAGTGACTCTAATCAGATGATTCACATTATTGCTCACTGTAGCAATAACACAGAGTGCAGGAGATAACCAAATCTGGCATAGATGCAAGCTATATTTACTGCTGGTATGTCTCTGCTTTTAGCACTTTGCTGTAATGGCTTGATCATTAGGTCATAATGATTTGAATTAAAAAAAAAATCCCTGTAAACAGCTTTGTGTGCAGCTTTCAGTACAATTTAAGTGACAGTGCCAAACTCGAGGGGTTTGTCACGGACAGAAGCAAACTTACTGTAAACAATTATGAGATTCACAGATAAAAGGATGAATAAACTCTGCTTCTCTTTCCAGAATTATTTTCCTGCAAATAGAACCATCTCCTCTCAGCATTAAAAACCCTAGGAAAGGTGGTGTAGGCTCTCTGTTGGATCCATCAGCAGCCAGTCCGCCAGCACTGCCCACCTTGGCTGCCTGTGGGAGCTCCCTGCTGCTCCTGTTCCATGGGAAGCAGCCAATTAGAAGTAGATAAAAAGGAAAATTTTCCACAGGCAAGTATCTCAAGCCTGCCTAACCAGGAGGTAAGTCTTCAGAGGGAGGAAGAAAATTCCTCCTCGAGTCTGAGAACACTGTCCTTTTATCGTGCTGAAGCTTATAGCCCGGAAAGCTCTCGTAGGACTGGACATGTGCTAGCACACTGTTTGATACCACTACATCACCACAGGAACCTGGATGTTGTTCTTACCCACAAAAGATTCCTGTTTTCGACTACTGTCCAATCTATTCCATGAAATATCTGCCCGGAGGACCCTTGTTTTGTAGTTTATAGATATTATTTAAGAAGGGAAAACACAGATGTGGGACAAAGAAATTAATATTTAGCACATAAGCGCTTTTGATAAAAGAATGGAATAAATAACTGGTTCCTGGAGTTTTTCAGAAAAACAAATTAACTGAATGCAAATACATCACAAATTGTATCAAGGGTGTAAATACCAAGAGACTTAAAATGAAATTGCACATGAGAAACAAAAGAAGTAAGCTTCATTTAAACAGAAATATTTTACTTACTAGTGATAGACATCTAATCTGCAAAACACTGATCATGGCCAAAAGCCTCCTGACATCTCCCAGGTAGAGTGTTCTTTGAGAAGAACAGATAATCATCTCTGCTCTTTTATCTTGGTGCTGCAGTGGTGCCCCAGAGCCATCTTGAAAGTTTACAGAACACAAGTGAACTTTCCGCTTGCATGATCAGTTTGAAACCCAGCTCGTGTTACCTTTGATATTTCTCTCTGTAGTGTTTGTACAGAGCAATGAAGCAGGAGATGCATGTTTTGTTTTCCAGTAGTTCTTTCATTATTATTCAGCTAAGCAGTGCACAGTGCAGTCAGGTCGAGATTATACCCTTAATGACAATAAAAACACCAAAAAACCGGTCTCAAGCAGAGAAGGTTCTGGAAATTATTTTTAAAAATAGGTATGATGTGTTTTCAAGCAAAACTATTGATGTAAACAGAGAAATTCAAATTGAAAATTTAATCCTATTTGTGTTGATTTTAGTGTTTGATTAAGAATTTACATAAAATTAGGATATTCACCTTAAATAGACTGATTTTGTCATTACTGATTAAAAAAAAAACAGGAGTTGAATAAAGTATTTCATTGATGTTGGGTAGAATTTTGTATACAAGACAGTAAAGACCAACATTAAATAAAACCTGAGGCATAGACCAGTGCATAAATATATATAAATGCCTTTTTCCCTCTGGGAATCAGTAAATTGATCTCTGGTGTCCATGTTTTAGACATATGAAAAAAAAATAATCCTAAGAATACCTAGAAATAGTAAAACTATAAAATACACAAGTTAAATGAGAAAATTAATATATTCCTGGATGAGTCTTTGAAATGGGAGTTAAGAATAGTGTAACATTTGACATTAAAATTGCATGATGAATTAGGTTAATTAACTGGAAAAGTTAATAATCTCCAGAGCCCAATAGCTTTTGGAAAGGCAGATCTCAAAGAGTATCTCAAAAAGAGTAAAATTCCTTATTCATGCAGATGTCTCAATGCAGCCACAGAGAGGTCCGTGGCTGGGCTGGTTTTCCAACATTGCTATTATTATTATTATTATTATTATTGTTGTTATCATTAATATTAATATCATGAATCACTGTAGTTATTATTATTATAGAAACCTCTCACTTATCTGTCCATTCAGATTTTAACATGCAGTTTGATTAGAGTTTTGTATTCTCTTCTTCCCAGAAATATGTAGGAATTTTCCACTGAACCTTACAAATTTCTATGAGTTTTCCAGCTTAATGTGTGCTGATATTTTTAGCCCTTTGTTTTGTCACAAGAAATACAATATGTTACATATCTATTTTCATGAATAAATTTGTTTTCGAATGCTGTAGAAATCTTAGAAATCCCATAAAATTTGGTGAACCAAATATATTACCTCCTATCCTCATTTCACCGTAGAAGGGAGAATTAGAATCCTAATTTTTTCCAACCTCAAAGATTTTTTTTTTTAAATTATTGTTGAGCCCTCAGTGTGATTATTTCAAATGGAGACATTAATTTTATTTCTAAATAATAAAAGAGGCAATAAAACAACCATCCCCATTCACTTCAGTTTTCAGTGCAATCTTAGTAAGGGTCATAACAAGCAAGCATTTAACTTCAGGTGGGGAAAGAATTTGGGCAGCGATGAGGATGTGGAGCAATGTACACGAACACTTAGCCTGGCAAAATAATATGAGCAATATCTGAAGGCACTTTTGTGTTTCATCCTGCGCTGGGCGTACATTCTTTTTCTCGTGCTTTACCTGCAGCAGCTGGCAGGCCCAGCCCCCCTGGCACAGCATTTTAGCAGGAACGACACAAATTGGACTTGCTGGCTGTCACTGAGCCCGCTTCAGTCAGCCCATCCCTCTGCAACGAGATTTACAGGACAGCTCCAAACGGGACGGCTGAGGGCCTGTCGCCCTGGTTTTTCTACTGTTCTGTGTTTTTACTTTTGTAGTAGAAGTTCTCATGCATTTTCTATAAACATAGCTCTTGTTTTTCTAACCGGCCTAGAATGTTTTCTGAACTTCTGGATTGTTGCTCATTCCTTTCTCCAAGGCGGAGAAAGATGATAGACTACGTTCCTATCCTGTAAAATTGCAGAGGTGTTCACCTCATCTACCAATGGGTGGTTGTTTTAAGAGAGGTATAAAAAGGTGAGAATAAAGGTGGGCAGGGTCCTTGGCTCTGCTCAGTGCTCCTGACCTGCTGTTTGAATCCGCGTGTTCGTGTCCGACACCGCGACAAGGGCCCACAGAGGGTTTCCTGCACATGTGTGCTGTCTCTTGGTGACAGGGCGAGGGAAGGACATCGGGGAGGCTCCTGCACTGGTGAACATGGTGGGAGAATGGGGAGAGATGCTCCACCATCCCCTTTTGGGGGATGCCACGTCAGCCAGCCAGCCTCGGTCACCCCACAGCAGAGAGGTTTTTGTGCCATGCAGTCCCATGTATTTGCTTACCCTCCTGATGCTCCATGATGGAAAAAGTGAATCTGTAGGTTCTCCTTGCTGGTGGGTTGCCCTTGGCCAGTGACAGACGCCCACCCAGCTGCTCCCACACTCCCCCTCCTCAACAGCACAGAAGGAAATACCACAAAGTAGCTTTGTAGTCAAGAAAAACACAAGGAGATCACTCACCAGTAACCACCACAAAGTCCCTGTTGTGGGTGCAGGGAAGTATCTGCTCCTTCACACTCCCTCCATGGACTTCAGGGAAATCTCTCTGCTCCAGGCATGGAGCACCACCTTCTCCTCCTTCTCCCTCGTCTCTACTGTCCCCAGGGCTTTCACACACACTCTTCCCCCCACACCTCTCTGTCAGGCACTGTTTCATCCTCCCTCAGAGTTGTTTTCCCTGCCTTGCATGCAGAGGGGCAATTACAGAGCAGGATGGAACCATCTGGAGCAGCGTCCAGCCCTGGGCAGCCCCTGGCCTCTCCTCAGGGGAGCCTTACAGGGGAGCCTGCAGACCCCACTCTGCCAAAACTTGGCCCCCAGACCCAAAACCATCTTCCATTAGCACTAGACCTCGTCTGTGTTCCTGGCAGAACCGGCTGCCTGAGCTCTGCTGGAGCTGTCACAGGGTCAGGGGAGTTCCTGGGGGGCTGTCCCTGAGAAACTGCCCTGGACCTTGAGCCATCGGCGGCTTCACATGTGGCTTCACCACAAGCCGAGCCTGAAAAAAAGGCAAAGAATCACAGAATCACAAAATACGCTGAGCTGGAAGGGACCCACAAGGATCATTGAGTCCAGCTGGATGTCCATCCATCCCCAACAATCCCACCCTGTCCCTGGGAGCGGTGTCCAAACCCTCCTGGAGCTCTGGCAGCCTTGGGGCCGTGACCATTCCCTGGGGAGCCTGGTCAGTGCCCAGCACCCTCTGGGGAAGAACTTTTTTCTAAAATCTACCCTAAACCTCCCCTGACACAACTCCAGGCCAATGTGGCAGCACCGACTCTGGCCAGAGCACCTTTGGCCTCTTTCATTAAATGTAAATTGACTCAAAGGCTCTCTGAGCAAAGCAGCCCAGTTCTTGGCAGGCCACGGTTTGTCTCAGCTGTTATTGAATCCCTGGCCCTTGGCTAGAATAATTATCATCTCAGGATGATTTTTAACAAAAGGAAGAATATAAGTACTATTCCAGGAAATGTAATACATCAAGGGCCCTGTCTTGCTGAAAGTGCGGAAGAAATTAGAACCAGGTACTTTCCTGTGCTAATAAATACCGTAATTAAATAGAGTTTTCTACTTGGGAATTTCAGAGTGGAAACTTTAAATTTATTTTGGGTTTATGTATGCAACATGGAAAAAAAAAAGAACAGTAGTATGCATTGTGGTAGTCACATACTTTTACTTGCAAGTTTTTTAAAAAATCATTGAGGTTTTACAGAGACATGAGTAATACCATTATGAACTTCTTTGTGAAAACTAAGTACTTTTGAAACAGAAGGGAGAATGTAAGCACGTATTAATATTGATGCTTTACTCAAATCTATTTTTGTTAGCAAGTCATAAGAAATGAATTGCTGTGAAACATTGGAAGTTCCAAACGCTAGTGAGCAAGTAGGTTATTAATTGTATTTATTGGGGTGGAGAGATATTATGGGCAATAGAGAACAAAGGTTTTCATCCATAAAGAATGCATTGAGCTGCCTCCAGAGTGATTTAGTTAATTGATCTAAAAGAAGGTTGATTCATGATTAGCAAAAGGACAAATAAATCTCAATTTAAAGCTCTCAGAATGCATTCGCTCAATAAACTGCATCAAGAAACACAACTAAAACACCTGCTAAGAAAGTTGGAGTCCTTTCCTACTTGATGGAAGCAAGCACTGAAATGCTTTTACTTTTCCTGCTTTAATTTGAAGCTGATTTATTTGCACGGACTTTTAATTCCAGCTACCGAAAATATTCACCTGTTGTGTTTGTGTAGAGAAAATAATCTTCATTTCTACTTCACCTTACAGGGGTGGGTTTAGCAGGTTGCCCAGTGAGTACAGAGGGGTCGATTTGCCACTGCCCAAGCCCACAAGGACCACACAAGGATCCCTCAGCCTGGCATGCCAGATTTGGGCAAAGGTCCTTGGCAGGTTCTCTAATTGCAAAAAAACAACGTATCAGGGAACTGTGACAAGACGTAAATGATCTAACAGCAGGTCCTTGCTGGAGTGGCTGGGACTTGTCTCTGTCTCCTTCCCTGCCCCTTCAGCCACTCTCTGCATCCTTCAACAATGAGAATGAAGGTTCCTGATGTCCCACCTTTGTTAATCTGCCCTCCTGGCCTTCGATGGCTGCTTACACGACCAGGGAAATGAAATGTGGAGGATGGAACCTTCTTCACAGCAGCTCTTGGGGCAGAATCACTCGCCCAGGAGTGGAACCAAGCAGGGAACAGCCCCAAACTATTGTGAACCTCAGGATACTTTTCACTGGGGCCTCTAGAAAAGCAACAGCAGGCAAGAGACAGACATTGAAAAAGCAGCAGAGACATGTCCTTAAACACATTTTTCAGTGCCTTTAATGAGGATCTGTGCAGCCAGAGAATGGCACGTCTCCTGTAATTTCCCCTGAGGCTGACAGTCCTTTTCTTCTGCCATTGCTGGCTCTGTTTATCTAATTTTGCATTTTCTGAGTGATGCTCTTGTGACATCAAGAACACGGCTTCCTTTCTGGATACCTTGAAAACACATTTAAGTTTCCACCTGAAATTTGAGCTGCTTAAGTTACACAAATCCATAGTCAATCTCTATTTTGACAGAGAGAAACGTGTTTTCCTTCATGCAAACTACCTACAAACACTTTGAGAAAGGAATGGAAAAATATCCAAGAGGAAAACTCAAAATAAAAATAGTTATACAGAGAAATGTTTGTTATTGCTTTTAGGGTCTTGCCAGAGAGTAAGATTGAAGATGGAATTTCCTAGGATTTCAATTGTCCACTGCCTGATGGTGGAGAAATTGCTTTATCTATTTCCAAAAAGGTGATTGTGCCACTATTCCTGAGGTAAGGATGGATGAAGGCTGGAATGATGTGCCAAGACAATAGAAATTATAAGGAATTAAAATTATAGGGCATACCTTAAATGGAGCTACCTGCAGGAACCCTTTTGAGGGGTTTAGCAAGTCCTGTTTGCAGAATTCTACACTCTCTTGTGTCTTTTAAACTAATTTTTTGCCAATTAAGGTTGTTAAATTCATTAATTCATTAAATTTTAATCTAAGTAAATCTGCTGAAGAGTCTTGATCTTCAAATTCTTAAATTACTTGCAGTCCAAACAGAAATGGGATGGCATATCCTATAGCATATAGAGGGACTATATCAGAGGATTTAGAGTGTATATCGGGCATATGTTTAGTTTAATCACGTTCCTTAAGAGCTGTGCCCCCTGCATAAATTCACCAGTTGCACCAGGGTGTGTTGGACTCAAATCTCGTTGTGGGATTGACTTTTCTCCTGAAGGGAAACAGTGCCACCTCCAGACACTGTTGCTCATTTTGAAAAGAGCAAGTTGTTACTTCATTCCAAGGCGTTACAGAAAACTGCTGGGTTTGAAAATAATCCGGTATTTCTATTTTTCATAAACTGCGTATAAAATAGCCCTTGGAATAACTGATGACACATACTTATAGCACCTTTTTAAGGAGCCACATGCCGTTTTGACAGTATTAATGCTTAGTTTATTAAGCCTAATGATAGATAAAAGCAATCAATATTTACCACTGGTTAATTTTCATTTGAAATTACACAAAAGTCAAGGATCTACAGCTGTAATTACTTCACAGGAAAACTGAAAAGAGCTATGTCATTTTCTTGACTTTATTTAAAAAGACCTTTGTTGAAAGAGCTACTAAAAGGAAGGTAATAGCATTTTACACTCCTTTATCCTGCACCCGAGGGATAACTTTTCCTGTTCACCAGTAATTCTGATAATGTTAACAAGCTCTGTGGAAGACTATCACATAACTTGCTGTTCTGTTACAACAATAACCTTCAGCCACTTTTGGAAATGTGCTGTGGGTTGACAAGTATTCAATCATAATGTATTACCAGAATGAAAAAATACATATACACTTGCTATCCTAATTAAATATAGCTGGGGACTGTGTTCTGTGCTGGGTTCGTGTGGCACTATCTCAGCTATCAGAGCATCTGAGGTATTAATGCACTCCAGGGGCAGGGAGGCAACTCCCAGTGAAGTCACTGAAAATGAGGACTCAGGCATTTCCATTCCCTTTGCAACTTTCGTGTTTTAATCAAGTTAATGCAACAACTCCTTAAGATAAATCCAGAGAGCGCAGCAGGGTATTCAACCCCGTGCCTCCCCCAGCACCTCTGTCCAGGGCACTTTTCAGAGCTCATCTGAGAGGATGGTGCCTCTCTAACTCCTGACCCAACATTCAGGGCCTAAGGAAAAAGTTTTGATATCTTTAAATGCTGTGTAAAGGATTGCAAAATAATGAGGGGGTTTTTAAATACTTTTAATTATTAAAGAAGCAATTTTAAGAGAATGAACACACGTTAAAAAATAAAGTTATAACATTTGTGACTGAGCATTTAGATGATAATTTCATGTTGAGAGTTAGTTTCCTGGCATTATAAATAAAGCCTTAGAAGCATACTTGGTAAAGTCTCACTTGATGAGACTGTTCAAGTGTGCAAAATTAAGTGTTCACGATATGTGTACTAAAGAGATGAGAACATGATTTCTAAAGTAAACCCTGCCAAGTGAATTCTGGAGAAGTTTGAAGATAATTCGCTGAGTTAGATGTGAATTTCATCAAATAATGGTTTTATTACATAAAATATTGCATAGAACTTAATTTTGCCTTTTGGAAGCGATTTAAACCCAGTAATTAATATCAAGAAAGGTTGCTCTTGGTAGATAATTTTAGTTATTGGAAGGACCAGAGGAAACATGGCTCAGAAGAGAACACACCAGAGCACTCCAACAGGAAATAAACCATTCCCATTATGCTGCCATTGGCTGTTAAAACACCACCATAAAGACGAAAATATCATTGTGGAAATGGTTTATGCCTTAAAGTACATTTGTGCTGTGGGAAGAGGACAGAACTTTTCCCCTCCATCTGCCAAATAAATTCCTTTAAATCATCTCACTTCTACCTTCTTCTGTGTTGTTCTAGGCCTGCTGAGATGCACCTGGAAAACCCTGCATGAGCTGACTGCAGCTGATTCCATCAGTGGTCACCCTTTGGAAGGCCCAAAAAACAGAGAGCAAACTTCTTGGTAACTGAGTATTTAACTTGTTACTGTTCTGGGTGGTGAAAAAACAGTAGGAGTGGAAAAAACAAATAAAAATGGTTCTCCCAGCAAAGCCGTGCGTTGGAATGAATAGAGCAGCTGAACTTTGTGTAAACCTGGAAAACTGATGACAAAAAAGACTTTCCCTTCTCTCCAGAGCAATTAATGAGCTCCTCTCATACCTATCCATGACAGATATGTACAGTCCTATAGGAACTGAGTTGCTCAAAGCCACAATTAGCTTTCGGGGCAGTTCTCACAGTAGAGGACAGGATGGTCATCACCTCAGTCCCCCCAGCCACAATGAAAAACTGAATAAAAAAATCAGCCCACGCATGCTGCCCACAGTTAAAAACCACAGTAACTTGAATTGTCTGTGTTGGTTATACCCACACATTAAATCTACATTTCAAATGTTTATTCACTTTATTCCGATTTTCTACTAACACCTGATCTTCATAGTGGGAAATGCATGACCTACAAGGCAGCAGGTCAGCAGGGAATGATGAAGGGCTTAATTACTTCCCTCCGTTAGCACCAAGCTACCAATTAGAAGCAGCTTCTGGGAAAGCCTGAAGCCCAAAGGGCAGAAAAGGGAAGAAGTTCCTTAGGAGGATTTGAGTTTGCCATGGGAAAAATGTATGAGGAAAGACTGCTGATAGTGAGGTGAGTGCTAAAATGTGTGGCTGTTAGAGAATAACTTTGTTAAATTAAGATGGGAGTGTTTAAAATGTCTGATATTAAGTTGTTATGAGGTAGTAATTCCTTGATGATTTATAGTGTTTGCAGTGAAGTGACTTCCAATATATTTTCTGATGCTGTCTCAGTGATTTCAAGGTCTGTGAGATGTTTTTTGTCCTAATCTCTGCAGTTTATTTATTGCTTGTACTTTATTTGTTTTAAAGTTTCAAATGTTCTAAAGCCACCTGAGCATTAAAGGAAGGGAGGTGTGTTTAATGTGATCGTTCAGCTGGCAACTGTAGCAAATTTATTTTTGTCTTCTCAAATTCACATGGAAATCTGAGGTGCTACACCCTATCAGAAATGGCTATTAATAAACATTAGCTAGCTTGATGATTATGAATAGTGTCACCAAGCAATTAAAATTTAATTGAGCATTAAATAAAGTCCATTTACTGTAAAGTATCGCCATTTGAGTTTGAAAAACAACCTTAACAACAATTTTTTTTCACAAAGCTTTAATTGGCTTGTGGTTTCTGGTTTAAAAACAAAGGAAGGTATTTTCTGTGGAAGATTATTTAATAATCTAGGGAGATTATTAAAAGGAGGATGAGGTTAGCTTAGGCACTTTGGGACCCGTTTTCCGTTCTCTGCTTTAGCTGTAGTTTTAAGCTTCCCCCCTGCTTTGCACACCTCAGCACGAGCAGTGAAAATGAAGCTGGCAGGCCTCAGCATTGCAGTTCAAACTTTACACGCTCGACTCTCGTTTCAGCTGTCCTCAAAAAATAACTGCTTCTCAAATTTTTCATAGACTTTATCTAAGACACAAACTTGGCTTCCAAATTGGAGGTGAAGCACGTGGGGATGGACTGGTACAAAGTGCAGGACCACGGCAAAATAAACATTGCTCTCTGTGGCGTTTGTTGTGGGAGCACCTGGCTGGCTTCACCCGCACGAAGCAGAGAAGCAACGAGCTGCACCCCGGTGCCACTGTGACCTTTCCTGCCTCCACCTTCCATCTCTATGGAGCACTGGTAAAACACCCCGGGCTTATGCACTTGTCTGGGGAGAAATTTAGCACGCACAGAGTGAAGGTGGACAGGCTCTTTCGGCCTGTAAATTTGAGGGGTTTAAGTAGAAATTCTAAGGCAAATGTAAACCTAAAGACTCTGCTGTTTAGGATATCTGACAGCCGGCTTTCAAGGAGCATTTCTTTTGCAAAGCATCTCTCGGAATATGCAATAGCATTGGCTTCCTAGGAAGCCACTAGCTGGTCTTTTCTCCTCTGACTACCCTGTTTCCAATACATCCCCTTCCTGCACAATAAATGTTTACTGAGTTGACCAGTAGGGTAGAAAAACTTAAATTGTCATAATATTGATTAAACCATCCTCATTTTCTCCACTGTTGGAGGAAATAGCATACTCTTACTGCTACTGACTTCATTCTGTGTGCAGATAAAGTCCAAAGCAAGGTCTGGATTGCACATTAATTGACTTTTCTCTTGTAATAGATGTTATGGCATCTACACAGAGCTTTACAAACAGCAGTCCCTTCCTGTAGCATATTTCAGAGGAGAGACTGCTGAACTCTTGCAGACATGTATTGACTGCCTTGGGTCTCACCATCGGTAAATTCTTGTTTTCCTTCTTGAAGAGACAAAATAATGTATTCTGGCACAATCCCTCAGTTAATCTTTTTAGGGGTAAGATGTGAATATTTCAAAATTTTTCTTGGAGCTTGTATTATTTCTGCTTTGTAGTTGAAAGACCTTAAGTAAATTGGGCTCATTCCACTGATTGCAGCAACATTCTTATCTGGTGATGCTGGGTGGAGCATCTTTCACCAGTATGGGCTGTTTGAGATATTGGAGAGGATTACTGTGCAGCTGCCAAGCCATTCTGTTCACTTTTTAATTACTTTTCTGAGCAGAAATTACATATCTTTTCTTTTTTCCCAGAGTAAGTTTAATATTTGTTTTATGATAGCTGAATAAACTGGGTATTCTCTCTGCTTCTAAAGGTTATTAACATTGTTTGAGATGTATTACTATCCTAATTGCATTCTTTCATCTCTTAAATATTTATTCTTCTGAAACTCATTGGAGTGAAGGTCCCCATTCCATTGAGTCAGGTGTCCTTATTTTTACTGTGGGAACATCGCAGACCAGGGCAGAGTCCTCAGGGTAAGGGATTGATGGTGCTCTCGGGTTGCCAGAGCCCCAAGAAGTGTACAGTTGGTGCAAAGGAGGGGGAGATGATGAGGTGTGGGTGTGATGGGACCTTTAGGAGCACCTTGGCAAACCCTTTTTCAAAAATGAGCTCCCAAAGAAAGGTTTCTAAACCAAAGCAAGCAACCACGAAATAACAGCTTTCCTTCTGAAGCATGACCTGACATCATTAGTTTTTAGAAGTCAATAGGCAGAAAAAAAACTCTGTAGATATTTTACTTTTCTCTTTCTTGTTCTCAGTTAGCCAGATACTATGAATATAGTTGTTAATAAGTTTTAGGAGTCAACTGCTTCTAGTATTTCTGGTTTTCATCTTTAAATTTCATTTGTCAACAAATGTAATCATTGGGCTGCTTTGTACTGTTCATTCTCTCAGCTGACTCCCAATAGAGGTAACTCATGGTACCACTGATTTCTTAGGGTGAAACTGTGCTCCAGGTACAGATAATGGTGACTGTGGGGTTTTCTCAAGGACAGCTGGGATTCCATCTCCATTGTGGAATTGTCAAATTTCTATTCTATTATTCTGTACTGGTGGGTGAGTAGAGAGCCTTTTTCCTACAGATAATTTAAAACAGTTTTTTAACCAATATTATCAGTTTGAAAAATTCCATGAAAATTAATTGAAGATTTTGAAGACAATTTAAATTAATATCAGCTTATTATGAGAAGCAGCTGCAGCTCCATTTTGGATGGCTTTTTCAGAATAGCATGAGGAATGGGTTGGGTGTTTCTGGGATTTTTAGCAACACAAAGATAAGCTTTTGATTAAGTTATCAGAGTCACATTTGACTAATAATGTCTGAGGAATGAGAAGGGACATGTGCGTGGTGAGAGACTTCTCTGAGTAGTTGGCTGGTAATCGGTTGTTCAAAAACAAAGCACATTTTTTGAATATACACAATTAATTGCACTTGTTATTGATTTTTGTTTCCCTGTGAAGCCCAGCCTTAAATCATCCAACCAAGCTTCTGATAAAAGAAATAATACTCAAAATTGATGGTTACTTTGGGTAGTGGATTCCAAATTTTTAAAATGGACTATATGTTGTAATGACTTTCATATCATGTATTGATATAAAATTAATCAAGTTTATGTCCCCCGTCAGTACTCAGCCATAATAAATGACAGGCTCTCGTGGTGCCAAACCATCCAAGAAATTATTTGCTATAGGCTTTGTCAGAAATCTGCTGACATTCAATGAGTTCTTGACTATGGCTCAGATATGAAATTCCAGTTTTGTGTCATACATGCATGAGTTCTTCTTTCGGGCTGTTTTGGCTTTCTGCAGCTGTTAAAAGGTCAGAGGTAATCAGATAAGCCAGTAGGATGCTATCTGTCATTATAATTGACTTGAGCCATCATACAGAGGAAATCATGCTGAATAACAATACTGACATTTAAAGCGATGGTGTAGTGGTTGTGTTATTGCAAATGTAGCCCCTGTTTAGTTACAGCAGATCCTGAAATTTTTCCTGTGCAGAATCAAGTGCTGGAAGGTATTAAATTTTTATGTCTGCTTATCTGTTGAGAAGCATCTCAGCTCTCCAGAAATTATGCTCCCAGAATGATGTGATTTGGTTAATTCAGTTTTGAGACGTTGCTGTGCACAAGTTCTTTTATTTTCAGGCGCATGATGGAAGTATTAGTAAAATGTGACTTTTGAAGCTGGCATTTTCGATCTTTCTGCCAATGAAAAATATTAATAAAGCAGTCAAAGCTGGTTTTCCACAACACTGTTAAATGTTTGTCATATGTCTAATTGAGTTAACTCCAGGTATTCATCTCTCTTGCTCTCTGGTGAACACATTGCTTAGAATTTTCAAAGTAGAAGTCAGGGTTCTTGATAGTGATTCTGTATGCTCTCCTCCAGAGCAAACTGAGTGTGTACAAAATGTCACATGTACCCATATTTTAGCAGCAGAGACCTTATTTATTATTATTATTTAATATTCTTATGTAAATTTTAGTGCAGAAAAGTACAGCTGAAAAGTATTTGCAAGACTCACTTGAGAAAAATCACTGGATTTCCTTTTAGTGTTCAAGTTTCTCTGTATATTTTTATACAACTGAGCACTGCTGATGAAAGGATCAGATTCCATCCCCTTGCCACTGTCCTTGCCAGTCTAATGTGAACACAATTCTATACGAAAAGTGCTTGGAGCAGTGAAATATTTAAGAACCAAACCATCAGATATTTTGAGGATTTCATTGACTACCGTGATGGAGAAATCTTTTTCTTATTTCCATACAAAAATGTTGATTTGTCTGTGAGTGTAACAACAGACACGTGTCCTTGCAGAATGTATCAGCTTTTGTGACTTATTCTTTGTGAGTAAATTAAATATTGGATTTTCATGGTTTGCTATAGCAATCAATTCTTAAACCTGAATTATATGCAGGACATGCAAGCAATTTTAGGGCTGTGGGCATAACCTTCTACTGCTCTCACTTTTAGGTGCTGCTCACTCATAAAATGTCAAATTATTTATTTTAAAAAATTTTCAGTTTTTGTTCTAAAAGGCTGATTTTATACAAATGTTTCAGCAAAGCAGCTGAGTTCTCACATGAAACATGAACTCAAAATGAAACAAATGAAATAAAATTTCAAATTATTGCCAACAAGAGTGAAAACATACGGTATTTAAAGAGTCATTAAAAGTCTGGAAATCTAATCCAAGGGCTCCGAGTGGGCAGGAGAGGGAGGGTTTGGTCTGGAACAGTGACACTGTTTTCAGTATTGCCAATTACCCACCTTTGAAGGATGTGCCTGATGGGCTGTGGTGCATGAGAACAGGGATCTAGTAAAGCTTAAATAAGGAGCTGCTCATTTTCTCATGGACGTGGTTTTCCAGTCGTTCTAATCTATCATTCAAACTTCCTTGCATTTTTATGACGGTGTATTGACATGTTCTGCATAATTTTATGATTTTATTTATACATCCTACTGTACCAACTTCATCAGTGGATGACTGGCATTTTTTGACACTGGCCTTTATCTTCTCCCTGACAGTTCTGTGTGCTTTTCCTGGAAGGGTATCCATATTGCAAGAGATCATAAATATCAGTGTGACTCACTAAAAAGAAAAAATGGTCCTTAAAATTTAAGCTTTTAAATGACAAGTCACATCACATTTTCATTTATGCAAGGCCTCTACTCTCTTCCTTCAAATTGGAAAGGCTCTCCTGTGTGAGTTAAACACCTCACTAATTAATCCCCAGGTAAAACAGGCTTTAGATGATAGCATTTAGCTGGTGCTGTAAGAGCAGCTCTCAGCTGCGTGGTTTTTCACTGTATTCTGTGCAAATGAGAATTGTCTGTACTCCGTGTGTAAATAATGATTCTGCATGGCCCTTCTTCATCAAGGAAACATTAATGTTGGAAAAGACCTCCAAGAACATCGAGTCCAACCTTTGACCAAACCTCCCCAGACAGTTTCTTAGGGGTTTAGGACAAAATGTGAGATTCTAACATCTAGGCCCAGGGCTAAACTAATTCCAGTTTTTTCCTGAACTTCTTCTTTTTTTATCTGGGAAAGATTATGGTAAGGAACTTTGTAGCTCCGACCAGACTTGTAACAGCTTCACTTGAGCAACTGGTCTGCCACAGTCACCCCTGAGCATCTGCTCTCTGCTTCTGGGCAGGTTAATTCCAAGTTTGTGAAAATAACAGTTTTCCTTCCAAGGTTCATCTGGGGGGCCTCCGATGGCAAAAGGTTTGACTGCATGGAGAATTGGTTTGGAAGTGTTAATTAGCATGAACTGGAGACATATGCAACAAAATATCAAGTGATCTATGATGGCTGTGTATAATCTGACTGTAATTTGACACTGAAAATAGTCCAGGGCCACAGATCACTGACTGCCTGAAAAGTGGTGTAACACACAACGATACATGGGTTAGCACCATTCTGTCTTTGCAGAAAACAGGGTAAAAATAATAAGGCATTTTTTAAAATGGTTCAAAAGCCTACTTTGAGGCAGACTTTTCTAAAGAGTTTTATTTGAAAGTGCCATCAGCAATGCTGAAACCTCAGTGATCTGAGGACTGGCCCAGCGTATGTCGGGGCATATGGCAGCAGCTCTGAGTGTCGTGCAGGACACTTTGGATATGAAGCTAAGAGACTTGTTATAAACAAATCAGCATTGTTCCTGCTCTGCCTCTCTGGGGGAGGAAGATAGGAGGTGCTGCCTCAGGCCCTTTTGCCTGGGTCAGCTGAAGCTGTGCAGTAACGTGGCACTACCAACACTGCAGGGAGCTGATTGGGCTGAGCTGGGACAATGATGCACTGCTTTGCCACTACTCAACACAACAGTTGATAAGGGCTTTCTTTTATTTATCTGTATTTTTTTTTAAATGATTTTTTGTGCTTTTTTTTCCCTCTAAATATTAGCCCTGAAAACAGCTGATAAATTAAATGTCCTACCAGTTGGTGAATCAAAATGTTGATAGGCAGCAAGAGCCAGAAACAATCTGTGTGAGACATACCAATAAAATATGCTGATCAATGCATAATGAATATTCAGCCAGAGACATAACAAGAGAAATTCATGAAGACAAATATGTGCTGTGCTTTGTAGCGTCATCTTTCCATCTGGAAAACCCAGCTACTGCTAGATATACTAAAAATAAAACCCTGCATCCCAAACGCCTCACACTTTAATAGTTAAAACTCTGGGGTTTGTATTTCTGTTAACTTCTAATGGAGGAGGAGTTGAGGTTGGGAGAGGTAACAATAATGTGATGAATGGAAGGGGCAGAGAGGAAGTGCAGCTTTGAGAGTGCAGAATTTTCCCTCAAAAATGGTGAAAGCTGCTCAAGTTGGACCAGGCACGAAGGGGTAACAGCAAGAGGGAGCTGTGTGTGCTTGGCCAGGGTGCTGATGTGATCCCCTTGGATATCACACAGCCACAGACACTGCAATGCCTCAGTCACCCTCTTCAATAGGTATTTGAAGTCTAGCAGACCTCAGTAAGAGACCTCCTTGACTTTTTTTTAATATTAAATATATTTTATAGGAAATTGGGAAAGATTACATGAGTATTGAGCTTTGAAGTTCCATAATATATAATTACATTGCTGCCTTAAAATACCTGGTAATTTAATTCGTGAACTCTGCCTCTTTGGCTCCATTTGCTCTCCTGTCCCATTCCTTCCCAAGGAGCTCAAGAACACAGTGATTGTCTGAAGCTTTTTTATGAGGATAAACCCAAAGGCTGAGGAGTGGGAGCTCTGGGGGGCTGTTTAGAGCAGCTGATGGTTTCTTGAATCATCCCTTAGCACTGGAAAATTAATTTAATACATAGCTCGGAGAAGTCAGAATAAAAAAAAGCTGCTGTTTGAACCACTATTTAAATATTCTTTGTCAATAAAGACTTCAAAAGATCAGCAGATACAGACTGTGAATAGCAGTCATCACTGTAGTAAAGGAATTGATTTTTGATAAGGAAACAGTGTTGAACTCAGTAGAATACATCAAGCTAAGTTCAGAATCTAATAAATATTATCTGAGTAGCTTAAAAATCAGGCGTGGCATTTGCTTCCCTGGTCATCCATATTTTCTGGCATTTGTATGAGGAACCACTATTAAGTTGTGACTTCCTTTAATGTTCTGAGTGGAATTTCAGGTTAGAGGCAAATCGAAACCAATGTCTACTTCCAGATTTCATTATATTGAAATAATGAGATTTTGACCTTAAATGAAAGAAATGTCATGGGATCAGCTGACTGCAATGCGATTTACATCCCTTCCTGCCCCTTGTCATGGATTACAGAGAATTCCCAAAAAATTCATCATAGAACCAACATACAATAAAAAATGTAGTCCTTCTTAGTTATTTTCTGACAGGTAAGTGTTAAATTTACATCTTGAGGTGGTAGCTCTTTGAAAAGTGAAGTTTTCAGATCTCTCTTTTGCCTGTAGAAGCGTGCACAAAACTGTTCCCTGCAGTGTCACGGGTGGTGCTGTCCAGAGGGGCAGCTGTGATGGTGGCTCAGCCATTGGGTCACTCCAGGCTCTCCAGAGAACGGGAACGTGCTGCTCTACATCAGCAAGGGATGTGCTGTTTGCTCCACCACCTTCTATTTATTTACAGCTAACGAGACACGTCTGAGAGCTCTGCTTGGAGCCTGCTTTGAATTCCTGTAACTTCCCAAGCCTGAATATCCAGAGAGAACACTCAGCTGTCGAGTGCATTCTCAGCTCGTTTGGGAGCCACAAGTCAGGAGTGTGAAATAATGAGGCTGCTGGCGCAGGTCTGCAGCGCTCTCTTGGTGTATATTCCAGCCAGAATGCCCATTCACCGTTAGCATTTGATGTGGGAATGTTTGATATGCAGGAAACACGTCCAGAGTTCACTAAAAGTACTTGTAGGTGTAAGGATGATGTTATACTGCTGTAACAAACTGCGTGTCCAAGTTTGGTATAAAAGGCTGTAAAGTGCTTGAAGCCCAAATCATTTTTTCACTTATTACTTCACCCTGCAAGTTCATACACAATTGCATCAGAGATTTTGCAAACCCTCCTTGTTAGTGATTTGCATACTAAATATGGGTTTAAATGAGGGTGCATTTGTCCTTTGTAATTCTATTACCGATTTAATGAGCAAGGGAGGAGTTCAACAGTATCCTGCATCTTGCAGTTCAAAAATACTGTGGTATATATCTTATGTAATTTAAATTTTATTCAAATGGAATACTAAAAATGATCCATTAAGTTTACTCCTTAAGCTCACCTTCTTCTAACCTCTCTGAAAGAGCAAAAACTTACCCTTAACCTTTCAATTCACAGGACTTTTCCTCTCTTCTCTTTCCCTCCCTTAAGAAATTAGGAAGTAGTGAGAAAAAAAAGGTGTTGGAATGAAATAACCCTCCATGACTGAAGCTGATGTGAGGATGCATTAGAATCCTGAACTGGAACACAGGCACTGAACTATTTCTTGAATGGGAACGGTTTGCTATCCCTTTTTTTTGGTGCTTGTCACAAAGGCACAATCCAGTAGTAAATAACAGGCCAAGGTCACTGTGGCAAACAAGTAGTTCCTAAACACCTTTATTTCTACATTGTTTCTCCAGTGCATTATGGGGATATGAAGCCACATGAGTTAAATTATTCTTTCCAGGAATATGGAAGAATTTCTTTCATCGCACAGTAAGTGCAGAGTTTATAACCAGTTTATAACTGGTGTCCCCTGCTCAATACAGATGGATGCAAACTGGAACATTCACAAACTGAAATACATACACAAAATTTTATGTAAACAGCCTAGAAACCAACGATTTCTTTAGCCACACAAGATATGACTGCTTGTCCTGAATACTGCAGAAGCTCAGAATAAATGTTACTGATCAAATGAGAAAAATAAGTGGATTGTCCATGTACAAAATCTCACTAGAAGCCAAAAGATGTTTCTAACTGATTAGTAGTAAGGTTCTACAGCTTTTCACTGGAATTAGTGAGAGCCAAAATCCAATTACCTTTGTGTTAGTCTGTGGCCAAATGGATGATGTTATTGCATGAGGCAATAACAGTAAGGAACTAGATTAGGTATATTCTGCTTTCATGAATTTTCACTACATCACTTTCCAGGGAAAGGTACCAGTGGTGTTTTGCTGGTACAAAGAATCTTTAGTTGGACAAGGTTTGTAGGCAGAGCTAATGTCTTCGATTACACCTGATGCAACAAGGAGGGACGGGGGAAGAAATGCTAAAACCAAATGTAGACATAAATTCGAAAAGAAAAGAACGCTTTAGCTTGTAAAACACAATTTTAAAATTAATTAGAGTGAATATCTTGAAAGCAGCAATGATCTAAGTAAAGACTTAAATAGGAGGGAAGGTCAATAAAAGATCTGAAATGGATTCTGTTGTATGGTTGCCTGTTATATCAACAGAATGTTTTCAGTCATATGTATCTAGAATGAGCTACTCAGAGATTCACATCCGAAATTTTCATTCCTTTTAGATGATATAATGATCTCCTAATTGAGTCAGGAAATGAATAGCTTACAATAAGCTCTGATATAAGGTTTATTGCCTTGGTTTGCAGCTGTTACACGTGTAGTCGTTAGTAAGTCAGGGCTGGACTGAAAACTCTCGGATGTCTCTTGGAATTCTCTGTCCGGATACCCACGGAGCGTGCCCAAAGGAGAGGTGTGTGTCTGCTGGTGTTTTTCTCAAGTGCTCCCCTTCCTGGCAAGCACTGGGAATCTCACTGCAGTAAATTCTGCAGCTGCAGTACCAGAGTCAAACCTGCCCTGATCACACCAGATGACTTTTTCAAAGTCAAAGAGAGTTTTCAAGCCCTTTTGATAGCAAGTGGACCAGGAGGCAGGGAACTGTTTCTCAGACCGCTTTGATTTGCTACCATATAAAAGTTTACCAGGGAAAAGAGTAGCTTTGTGGAAGAAAAATGAGGCTGCTGCCATCAGGACTGGCTCTTAATCACCTTTCATCATTAAAACAATTTCTCCAGACTCTGCAGGTTGTGTGCACTAGCACTAGTTCTTGCCAGCTCTCAAAAGCTGAATCTTAAATACCTTATTTGCTACCAACCAGAAACAGCCTGAAGCAAATGGGTGTTCATTCACCTGAAATCAAACTCTTTCAATCATTCCTGTCGAGGTTACACAGCTAGTGAATCTGAAAAAAACTACAAATAAATCTTTTGCTTAATGACCTGAGCATGCAGGCTTGACTGAGGTTCTGTTTCCTGGTCCAATTAATGTTTAGAACACACCTCAGAAGCAGGTTCTGTCACTGCAGCTTTCTCATTCTTCTTCTGTAATGTTTTCCCTCCCTTTAACCAATAAATCAGTCTTCTGCTTCATCTAATGTTTGCTGCTTCGCTTGGTTCTTGCTGTAAAGGGACAGAAAAAGAGTGGAGACAAACACATCTTTAATCTGAGGCTCAAGAGAATTAATTCCATGTGATTTTTTGTTGAGATAAGGAAAAATTCAGCAAGCTGTAAGGATTAGAAATGTCACATGGTAGGGATCCCAAACGATGCCACCTCATACACAGGAGTAATGAAGAAACTGTGCTAATGATTTTGAATAATAAGATTAAGTGTGTTTGCCTTTAGTCTTTGGTTTGCCTTTAGTTATCATGTGCGTGGAACCAGGAATTGGCAATCCCTCTCAGTGGGAACTGTAGAGGGAGCGTTGATATCATTGGGGGGGAAAAAAGTGCTGAGTCTCACTCTACCACCAAAGAAGTGGCACGTGGTTTATCAAAGAGAAAACCTAAGTGATATTCTTACGGAGAGAGTTTGTGGAAATACAAGCTATTGAAGTGAATTTTAAATTTAATTATCTCTTAATTTCTTTAATGCTCTGATACAGTTTACTTGGCTATCTTCGTGCCACGTTTTTTTAAACATTACTTATATACAGGAATATAATACAATATTGCCATCTAGTGAAAGGAGGAAAAATATCCAGCCAAAATGATCCTTTGGTGCATAAAAATGTAAATATGATACTGACAAATTAACACCTCAGAACACTGGGATTCTGCAACTTTGATAAATCAATGCTGATAACTTGTAGTTTCATTTTGTTTGCTTTGGGGTTTGGTATTTGTATATTCAGTGGGATTCTTTGCTGCTTTTCTCCACAATTTTCCACCCTCCTGTACTTCCACACGAGTGTTTGTGTTGCGTTGCCTGCTAAATCTCCCATGTAGTTTCACTGTAATTCCATGAAAACACACTCACATTAATATCCACACTCACTTCAGAATAGCTCCAAATCATAACAAAACAGAAATGTCTTGCAGCAATTTATCAGGGGTTTTTTGGTTCCAAAGGAATTTTCCCGTTTCACAAAACTCTGGATCTGCCCACAATAACCACGAACACCTGAGTCCCACTGAAAGTTTGTCTCCCTAACAGATACAGGTTTGGGATTCTTCACGAGTTCCTGTAGGGTTCTTCTGCCATGAACCTTCTTTGTGTGTTACCCAAAGCCCTCAGTGATAATCATCATGTTTGTTTCCACGTTTAGGAAGAGCCTGCAAATGTCAGATGATGTTTACACAACACTTAGAAAATCTAAAGGCCATTTAGTTGAGTACAGAGACACTTCATGCAAGGGAATTCCCAAGTCATGTGGCTGAGCCTGGCAGTGTCACCCTGACTTTGTGTTTGTGTGCTGGCACCCAGCCTGACTGGGCAGGTCACTTTTTTAACTGTTTGGGGGAACAACCATGACCTTGCATGATTTTTTTTTTTTCTTTTAGTCTAGTAACAAAATATTTAAAAGGCAATAGATACATCTCTCAGTTACCCCAGTAATTTACTACAAAAGGGGATGCAGCAAAGAGAAAGCGCGTTCTTGGGGATTTTTTTCAGTGCAAATCACTGAAGCTTTGTCATCTTTATCACCACTGTTGCCTTCAACGCAGAAAATCCTTTTGCTGCACTCTGGAAATATGCTGGTGCTGATACAGAAGCCATAATGTAAAGTTTCTATTAAATGCAGTAAGAGAGAGTAGAAGCCAAGTGTAACTTAAATTACAGCAAAGTAATATAATTAATTGTGTAAACAACACGAGGCGAATAATAGATGAGTTTGTAGTACAGGAGTTCAACATTGCCCTTCTGCACTCCTCCAGATCCCAGTCCCAGATAATGAATGACTTTATTCATCTCATAGAAATTATGGGGCTGTTGGCTCAAACCCTGGGTAACACAGTGGGCTTGCAGGCACGTGCATTATTTATTTATGGCTCTGTCTCTCAGGCCCACAGTTTTGTCTGTTTAGACCAACTCGAGATAAATGTAAGATGCAGTACACTCATGACATTAAAACGTGCTAATTTGGTACAAATGATTTTCCTTTTTTCCTGGATATATAAATCAGAGAATTACTGAATGGTTTGGGTTGGAGGGACCTTAAAGCTCATCCAGTGCCACCCCCTGCCACGGGCAGGGACACCTTCCACTGTCCCAGGCTGCTCCAAGCCCCGTCCAACCTGGCCTTGGACACTTCCAGGGGCAGCCACAGCTTCTCTGGGCACCCTGTGCCAGGTCCTCCCTGTCCTGCTACAGATGGAGTGAAGGTATTTGGAATAAAACCATGCAGGATAAAAGGAATTTGGTAAATATCAATCATGAAGGGTTGTATACTCATCTAAAGAACTAGCTTCTTTATAAAGATTCTACTTGAAAAACTACTTTATTTTTATTTCCCAAGCAAAAAGACTGCATCGTATGCTCCATCTTCTGAAACATTCCTTCCTTCTTCAGATGATTTTTTTTTTTTTTGCCAGAGGTATTCATATTTTGAGTCTGGATTTAGAAAAGTTTTCAAAATAATCCATAATAAAGATGATAAATCGCATATACCTTTCATGCAATAACCATCACTTTTCCAAAGCACTGATTTTTTTCTAAAATTATGGTTTTACATTAAGAAGTGAAGATGTCATTTCTTGAATTACACTGCATATGTTGGCAATGTTTCTTAATGTGAATTTAAAAATACAACAATTTGTTTAGAGAAAATGTTTTTCAAAAAAGCTCAAACAATTTTTGTCAGATGCTGACCTCAATTGCAAAAGACATTTTCAATTAAGGAAAACATTTATATAGTTAGCAAGCTGTCATTCAGTAAAACTCATTTTTTTAATTAAACAGATGGTGATAACAAAGAAATTAATGAACACATACTTGCTTGCCTGCTATCCTAATTTGCATTTCTAAATTATTCAGGTTATGCAGCAATTAAGCTTTAATTCCTTTTAGAAAAATGAATATCTCAGAATGAATGACAAATTATGATGAAATTGTCCAAGAAGCATGGTGTATTCTAATGCACATGCTATTTTATTTTTGTGACAATTTTAGAAGCCCTAGTGTGGGCCTAGAACGTTGCAGTGCAGATTTCCTGGGCTGGCTCTTTGGTCTTTGTGCCACTGGCCTGGGCAGGGAAGAGGAATGGAAGATGCAAAATTCCCAAGACTTCCAAAACCGCAGTGGGGTGGTTTGGGTGGGGGTTTAGTGTTTCCAGTCCTCTGCTCAGGAAGGGAGGGATGAGGAAATGACACGTGATCATCACAACTCTTCCAGTCGGGTTTGTGCTACTTGATGCATAAATATTTGAGAAAGAATATGTCATTTACCTAGCTGGTTTAGAGGGGGAGTGCACCAAAAGCCAGATTTTAGACAGGGAACTCGTACAGTGTGAGGGTTAGTCTGGCCCCAAAGAAATCATACACAATTATAACACACTGGTTTGCTTCTTTCTCTCATTTGTGACTTCCTGCCTTCTCTTTGGAGCAGCAAAACCTTGTGACACCATTGTGGTGCTTTCTTCGTTCCATTTCTATTGATGAAACCAGCAAAACGTCCAGCTCAGCATCAGTGGGTATGAGCTCACTGCACTTGAGGGAAACAGACTATTTTATGGCTTTTTTATGCCCTAAATATAGCAGATAACGGCTTTGTGCAATAAGTTTTCAAGTTGGATAGTTTAACTGGGGGCTTGGAACTAGATGTTGTTTCAGGTCCCTTCTGACCCAAACCATTCCATGTTTCTGTGGTAACTGGCACAAGACAGATGAGTGAATGGATTTAAATGTAAAAAACAAAAGAAAAGTGCTATGATTGTTACACAGTCTATTTCTTACTAAAAGGAGGGGACTTGACAGCACTGGACCCAATAAATATTTCAATTACTTTATTTTCTATTTTAATCACACTTTTAAACTGTCCCTATTACAAAACTAAAGCCAAAAAGGAGAAGTGTCTCGATATATTGAGTACAGACTGTATTCAGAATTTTGCTTGAAGACTTCTTACCAACCCCTAAGCATTTAAATGGGGCAATCATCTAAGAAAACTATTCACTCTGTATTTTCATTATATTTAGTGAAGAAAAGCATGAGCTGAGCTAGTCAATCCAGTTTAAATAAAATGGAGACTACCTGATAGCTGTTTCCTGCTGATTGCAGGACCATAAAGTTGAATGAATCAACACTGGGTTTTCTGTTTGAAGGAATAAATCTCATTTGAAATCACATCAGCAGGACAGCTGCCTAAAGATCTAGAAATAATCAGGTATTGGTTGAGGCCTGTGATTCTGATGGAGAGTGATAGCTGCCAGAGGGGTAACAGCTTAGAAAATGTGATAACCTGAATAAATTGGGTACTATCATCTGGACAGCAAAGCACTGTAAAAGGACTTGCAGCTTGTCACTTAAAAAGAATTGCGTTGACACAGCAAATTATTAATTTATTCTCTGTACATCATTTTTAGAAGAGGAATCGATCTCTTTAATCAGGGCAGATAATAAAAAATAGAGGGAAAAATATTAAGTACTCAACAAGACATGGAGGTGTCTTCCTGTTTAGTTTAGTGGTGTCTAAAGCAAAAATTCGGCTTTTTTCATAACATGTATGTCAATAACATTGAGTGTCAATTTCTGTTGTTCAAATTCACAATATCAGATGTATCAGGAAAATGTAGTCTAAGATTTAGAGGATTAATAGTGACACTTTTTGTGGCTGATTTCCATTCAGATCACAGAGAACTGAAGAAGAAAAAACTATTTTAACTGTTGCCTTATCTTTCTTATTTAAAAGGATTTATTAAACATGAAAAAACCTGACCTTGCTATCCATACAAATGAGTCACTAATTATAGCATGCCAAAATAGATATGTTCTCTGATTTTTCATCTTGTATATGAATTCTGAGCTTTTTGGAGGAGATCTCACTGCAGACATTTCTCCTCTGTGTAGATACTCCTTGCCTATCTTTGAATATCATATTAATTTTCTTCTCTTTAGGATGCTGAAATAGAATACCTGAATTAACGTCATTAAGGCAAAAATATCTAATGATTGATTTCAATTAGTGCAGCACTACTATTTTGTTACCAGCACTTTTCCAATATTTTTATACCTGCCCTGTGCAGGGCATCCATCCATCCTGTAGATACCTTCACCCAGAATGATCTACAATGTTATTACCTCATCAGAAAAGGAGAAAAAAATCCCCTTTTATATAACCCCTTCTGTCTTTTAATGAGTATATGTGACAGATGACAGGGAGGGTGTAGGGTTGGTGAATATACAAAGTATTTGCCCAGAATTTATTTGTTTGCACAGACCCCACAAGGCACTAATATTCATTCTTTGGAGTCTGAAAATTTTGGAGGCATATATTTATTTAGGAGCTATCTGGGAAAACAGGAAATAGCCTTTCTAAAGTATATTGGCACTTCTGCACACCAGGGCAAGCCTTAGGAGTGTCACTGCCTCTTTTGGCATCGTGAATTTTGTCCCTATGCCTGAGCCTGCCCTTTGTGACTCGAGCCTTAAGGCTCAGCTCCTCAAAACCTTTTGGAAATATCAGCGATGTTACTTGTAAAAATTAATCTCTAGATCTGGTCTAAGCCTCTGAAGACCCCCAAGCCTGATTCTTGTGTCACCAACGGAGCTACAGCTCTGTTGTAGTTTATCATCCGTTTCCTACACAAAGCCCTGTGAAGGCCTCTCTTGCCTGTTTTCTGCAAGCAGCTTTGTTTGACAAAAGCATTAAGAAGCCTTAAAAATTAATTGCTTCATTTGCCTCCAACAAGAATTCCTACATCCTCTTCATGTATAAAACTTTCATGCAAGTGTTATACTCAGATAGTAACCACTGCTCTGTTTCTGGTATGACTTTCCATTGCTTCTTAATAACACATATTTATTAAATTACCAATGTTTAAAATGGACTGGGAGCGCACCCCAGCCTAGAAAATATCTGCAGCTGCTTTTCAGAATGTGAAATCAAAGGTGCATGTGCTAAATCATGGCAATTCTTACTATTTCGTTACTGCAGAGAGTTTTTACCAAGATATTGACAGCTAAAGCAGCTTCACATCTCCTACAGATTCCTTGAAAAATATTTATAAAGAAGTTAAAAAATTCCAGTAAGTTTTTTCCCAGATATTTTAGAGTCTTTGAATGCAATTAAGCTAGTCTATGTGCTTAATGTGAAATACAAATTAAATATTTGTATTAAGTTAGGCACTTCTTTCCAGGTGGATACATGTTCTATATTAAAATTATGGTATTAGTGATCAAGAACGTGGCTGAATTAGCAACAGATTAAATGCAAAACAAGTTATTAGATTTTAGTTTTCCACTGGTTTGAGTAAAACAAGCTCATAAATCTTAAGGAAAAATGACTGACCTGGATAAATAGAGAAAAAAAAGTTGTCTGAGTCATAATGAATACTTCCCCATCAGCCATTCATTATGGCTCAAACACATGGTGCCTTTAACACAAGTGCATGATCTTGAATATTATTAAGGTTTAAGGAAATTTAAATGTGACAAGCTCAAGATTAAACGTGGCACAGAAATGAGTTTAAACAGCTAATTAGGTTTTGTTGGTCCATCCTGTGTTTGACAGATATGTAATAGCAGTAATACTAATTAGGGGGAGCACAGCATCCAACAGATATCAATTTTATCCTGGAACTGCAGTTTGTACCACACATTCCACAAGAGCCACTTCACCCTGTCTGAGACATTTTGAAAACTAAAATAATTCTGTGTGTTACAGATTTACAGCCACCATCATTTTATATGGAATAGGTCTCATCTCCTTAAGAACCTAAAGATCAATTCTTCACTTTTAGAAAAGAATTCCATCAGATGCATAATTTGCCTAACTACAAATCTAATTTCCAAGTGAGGTTTATTTTTCCACTATATATTTTTGATTTTGATTTCACAGTGCTGAATATGGGCATTAAAATTAGTTATCATTTACAGCACTGATTTTAAAAATAACTGAGGTAGAGACTGTGTTTTTAAAAGGGGATCAGGTATCGTAAAGAATCTTATGTTAATATACAATTTATCTGATACAGTAATGAAAATTCATTAATGCCTGGTTAGCCATTTAATCAAATATCTCTCAACTGGTATTTATAGCTAAAACCAGAAATTAATTCACTGGGTGATAATGGAAAAGAATGGGAAACATCATTTTTCTTTTTAAAGCATATTCTTATGGTTAGGGCAACCCAAGTAAAAGCTTGTAAAATCTATCCTATTTGAAGTAAAACATTTCCAAAACTTGTATTACCCCTCTTACTGTAAAATTCTAAGTAAAGATGATGCAATATTGAATAAAATAAAATAAATCTAAATCCAGAAGCATTGTCAGCAGGCCGTGTCCTGAGTCACGGAGACGTTGAGGTGGGATCCGTAATCCCCACGCTCCATCACCTGCCAACAACAAAGTGCTCCAGCTTGGCACAGGGAGAAGTTATGCTCAGTTTCTTTGGGTTTTGGTTGCTGAATTGTATCTTAAGCAGAGAAATCTGGTCTTTGGCAGAAGCGAGGGGGAGACGAATTTAAAACTTGTGCCTTATTATCCAATCAAGCTTCAGTCTTAAAAGATTCTGCAGAGTAAAGCTTGAGCCATCATCACAAGAACAAAAGGATGGTGGCTGAAACAATCACATTAACATCTATCAAATCCTTGGACAAAAATTGACTTTCTGACACAAAGCTGCACAGGTTAGTGAATGAGCAGATGCCATGGAATGAGAGATTGATGCCTCAACAATTGCCTGAAGTCTGACTAATAATCCAGAACCAATTTGTCACAGGTGCCAACTCTAAAGTATTGGTTAAGCCCTGAGCAAAGAGTCTGCATTTCAGCACCTCACAGAGGTTTTATTTTAGCTGTATTGTTGTAAGCTGCTATTCCCAATACTCCTTTAAACCTTGTGTTCCTGGTGCTTCTTTTTAGCCTGTAAGTGAATTTATTAAACTAAGAGCAAGCTCTGTTTCCTCCAAAACAGAAATACAAATTACCTACAAGCATTTCAAGCTCCTCTCTTACAGTGAGCTTTGGAGAATAGTGCTTTAGAGTTTCCAGGTACCATACTCAGATCAGGATTCCTGTCTTAACTGTCTTTCATATTTCATAACATTAAAATCTCATCACATGAGATTTTCATCTTTTAGTTCCAGACTGTGAAATAGAAAATAGCAAGGATGAGGAAAGATCTATCATTTACTTCTATCTCCTCCTCAGAGTGACTAGATGGAGGTCAGGTGAGGGGAAACGTCTCTGCTTTCAAAGAAGTGATTTATTTACACCCTGTGCTATACCATACAGGCCTTACACATTTTTCATTTCTGCCTCCTGACTGTGTTCTTCTTTCTCTTCTAAAACGAATTTAGCGATTTAGAAATTATAACCATCTTTCTTCGTCTCTAAACCATGAATAAGATATTCCTTAGCAAAGCACTCATTGCAGAGCAGTGCCTCAGTGCTCTGTACCACTTGTGATAAGAAATCAGGATACTAATTCTTGCACATTACTGTAGCCTTAATATATTGAGCTAATAAAAAATAATCTTCAACGCAAGCATAGGAATATTCAGTGAGATTATCTTCTCCTAACACAATTTGCTCCTAGGAGACTGATTTAATAAAGCTAGAAAATCCATGTCTTCTAATGGTATTCTATCAATCTTCATTGGCAAGCTATTTTTCTATTAATAATGTAATTTTGAGATGTAATTTTATGTTAATAAATGACATTTGCAACTATTTTTGAGTTAAAAAAAAAAAATACATTTGGAACCACCAGCATAGGACTCCAGACTTCTGTACTCTTTATCTAATCAGTAGATAATGACAATTAATAGCACTTGGAAGAGGAAAACAAAATAAAATAACCATAAACTGGTTAAATGGCTTAAAAACAATGATTGAGAACCTCTGCTACATCTCTATAGCACAAAGATACATTGGAAAAAGAAGGAGGTGTTATTTGTTAATGAAAATAGCCTTAGTTCTGCTGCCTGGAGCCTTCACACTTTATATTGCTCAGCAAATGACTCAAAAATGCCTGAGCTGAGTGGTTGTGCAGCACTCCCTGTGTCTGCCAATGGGATCATTAAATTGGACTCCGATTTGATTCTGTGCATGGAAATGCAGAATATTGGCACTGAGCCATCAAATCCAGGTTTGTCTATTTAACCCCGTCTTACGTGGCCTGTGCTGAGCCATATTTTAATTCTCATATGATTCCCACAAAATACCGAACCTGAGCTCCTCCTCATGGGATCTGCAGCCCCGGTAATCCACTGTTCCTTGTCTGAGGGAGCAGAACGGGGCCGTGTTCTCTGAAGTTTCTGCTTGCAGTGGGTGAGACATTCACCATGAATAATTCATTTGACAGATTTTTACCCCTTTAACTGTTCAATTATTGATCACAGAATAAAAATCCTCCAACGTACTAATTATTTTAAATGATTTGTGAATTATTATGGATATATCTTGCCTACAGATTGTGAGGATTGTCATGAATATTCAAAGCTTTTAGTATGAGTTGCATAAATCATGTGGGATTTAGAAGACTCATACAGTAACAGACAGTATGGCCTGAATTACACTTTGACAATTGACATAATTGTGTAGCTACACGCTGTGACATTGCAGTCAATAAACTTAACTATTTGGCCTAAATTTCACTTTTTTTTGGTCTAAATTTCACTTTTTACAAGTTTGGCCACTAACAACTCTCAATTCCTATGGTGAGCTTAGGAAGTGAGAAAATGCAGAGAAAAAAATAAAACATATTTTGAACTTTTCCGCAGAGAAATTACTGTAATAAACCAAATGCAAGATCCTATGAAAAAGAAATTGATCTTATTATACAGAATCTTAGGGTGAGTTGATTTTACCCACTCCGTGCTCTGCACGTAGCAGGGTGGTTTATGCACAGGAGGAGTTTAGCAAGAATAATTTGTTCACAGCACAAGGGACACCAACTGGCAAGTGCTGTCTGTGTCCTTCCCTTCCCTCTTTGCTGGCAACAGCTGGGCAGCTCATTTATATCCCATTGGAATCCAGTTGGGAGGGGTGGCCCTTCCCCTCTGGAGCTTGCTTAGTTCACCTTTCAGCAATCCTGAGACAGGCTGCTGCAGTGCCTGCTCTTCCCTGGCTCAGACAGGGCTTTCAGTGGTACATCTGTCCCCTGCTTTCCTGTTTTTTGACATCCTCTCGCACCTTCCATCCTGGTGTTGGTGTCAGAACGGAGACCATGGCATGGAAACACCTCCAGTGTTATTTCTGGGGGGTGTCCTGGGAGCAGGTCCTTCATAACTGTTCCTGTAACCCCCAATTTTGTTTTCTTCAGGTGCTTAAATCCAAATTTCCACTCGTGCTTCACTCACAGCAGAGCTGATATCTCTGTGCCAGGCCTCTCCATGCAGATTCCCTTCACAGCAATGCCTGCAGTGTTTCCTTCTCTCAACATGTTGGCAGCATGTCACTGACCTGTTTAGAACCTGTTAATGTGAACACACTTTTGCCAGGTGTCTCAGGCTGCCTGTGAGTTAACAGCTGCTCTGCTGTCAGTGTTGTCTTCTTGGGGAGGGAGGAAAAAAAACAAACAACTTTAATGAGTTCCAGTATTTGAGAGGTGTCAATGTCTGAAAAACACAACAGAAAATCATTTTATTGAAGAAGAATGAAGAGTTAATGAATCTAGCTTGTCAAATGATTTTTCTTTCAGATACAGCTGACATTTTCAACTGTTATCTCCATTTACAATTTCAATATCTGAAATTCTTCTCTTCCAGTCTGAATACTTAGTCTGAGCTGGGAATGTGTATCAAGAATGTTTTTCAATACGTATTGAGAGTATTAAATGTCACAGCTCAGTGGGAGGCTTCAGCTGAGAATCTTCTTGAGGATAAATTGCTGTAAGTGCCCTGCAGAGGAGCTCATCTCCCTGGTGACCAGGCTGCAAGGCCGGGACATTGGGTTCTCTCTGAAGTCCCTAAAGTCCATAGTTTAAGGTAGTTCTGGGGATATCTGTCACTGACCTCTGAAGCTACATCTCCTTTTCCTGTTTTTGTCTTTTTTTTGTAGACCTGCTGCAGTTCATTAATTTCAGGATAAGTGGAAATATAGCTCTGTATCAACCCTCTCCTATGTTAGAACTGTTGACTGCTTTGTTCTAGACAGAGATGCAGCCTTCTCCACAAACATTTCCAACGTGAGTCTTTCCCACGGGCTGCAGTCCTTCACAAATTGCTCCAGAATGAGTCTCCATGGGGTCTTGGAGTCGGCTGACCTGAGCCTTACTGGACACAGAGATGGCTTCTGGCAGCTTCTCTCAGAAGCCACCCCTGGAGCCCCCCCAAAACCAGCCCACACAAACCCAGCCCACGCACCCATCTGAGCTGCTGTCAGACCTCGGTGCCTTGTTTCTTCACCCTCTGACGTTTGCTGAATGTCGCAGCTTAGTGTGAGTGTTTGCATGTCCTCTTTACTTCTTGTTTTGTTTCCCATCAAATATTTACAGCTTAAGAAAAGCAAATTTGCCGTAAACAAGGGCACAAAAATAAAGCTGGTTAAAAATACAACTAATCCCAGGTAGTGTGGGGCAGAAACCGACAACTGATCTTAGGCTCCAAAGTCAGTGAGAGCAGATTTGAAACGTCAAAGTGCAAACACCATTTGAAAACTAACTGGGTGTTGTAGCTCCCCAAACTACAGAGAATTTTGCACCCACTTGGCTGCTTTAGTTTCTTGACCTGTTCACCCTCAAAAGACAGGTGTAATTCACGCAACCTCTGAAGTGTTTTTTAGTATTCTAAAGGGCTGAATATGTTTTGAGATCCCTCGAGAGGGATGTGGTCCTAAATATCGCTGATATACTTGAGTAACGATGAAGTCAGAAATAATATTTTTGTTCTTACGTTGCCATCTTATAACCTATCAACTTGGCACAGTTGAGTTGTTCTGGTCGTTTTCATCTAAAATTTGTTATTTAGTGCTAAGCAAATCCATTTTCTGCCTAGCAACTAGAGTCAAATGTGTGTTTCATTTAATATCTCATTTAGCACTCACATTTCACCTGTCTGCAATTTTTTCTTGGAATCAATTGTAAAAAATTTGAGTTTAAGAAATTGCTAAGGTGAAGCAAAATAAGCCCTGTCTGCAAATAGAGACGGCCCCATCAATGGCTCACTGACAACTAATGGCAATTTTTTCTTGCCCTGCTTAAACTTTGATATGCTGAGTAGATAAAGCACACCAATGCATGAGCAGTGAACATTTAGATAGCTCTTTAATAAAAACAACTCTTTCCAGTGAAATCATTGCAATTTCCCTAATTTATTTCAAAGAAAGGTGCTTCTTTTTAACTTATTACCCATTCCTTGGTGTATTTCTAAAAACAATTTTATTAGGGTTGTTATTTTTAGTATTATTGTTAGCTATAAATAGAGATATTTTTCCAAGTTTTTAACTCAGTGTCTATATAAGCACTGATTTGTTAAAAAAAACAAACAAACAAACAAATTAAAACCAACCAACCCTCGATGTCTTGCTGCTGATAAGGAGCATGCAAACTATTAATTGCTTTTGACACAAAGTGACACAAGAACCTTTGATACACAATTGGGGAGCGATGCAGTTTAACAAGTTTTAATTTCTGGTGCAGCTGGAAGACAATAAAGAGAAAGCATGAGAACAAATTAAACGGTATATAGGTCAATCATTCTATTAGCAGTCTTCGGGGAGCACACATCTAATTTACATAATTGTATTTCTGCTGCAACCAGACAGACTGCTGTGCTAATACGTGTTCTTGGTGAGTCTATAAAAACACTGAGCATGGCCCTTCCTACATTAAAGTATGGATAACCAGGACTGCAGCAGCAAATGCATTATTAATTTTATCTAATCAGTATTTCAAGGTTAGCTTGACCCAATCTACAAAGGGTCCAGCAGCTCCACAGGTAGTGGTCTTTTCAATGTTTCCCCTTAAAGTAAAGATTAAGTTCTTACGTTTCCAACATTTATATGCAAATAAACCAAATTTCTAACTTTTTGGTTTAAGTTTGGGAGAAGATGCCAGTTCTTTGTTGCCTCCTCTGATAAATTTAAGCATCCCTCCTTTGGGAAATTTGGCTGGTATTTTTCTCTAAGTTATGCTTTTAAATTCTCATAGAAGATGTTCCAAGACAGATGTTTGCCAGTTAAAATAGTGTATTTCTATTATTTTTTGTGTTCAGAAAAGCAGCAGGCTTACCACATATACCATATTTGTAGCATAAAATTCGTGATTAAAGCTACAGAGGGAGGTTCCTGGCTAAAATTTGCTTTTTCATTATTACATTTCGAGACAGAAATGTAGTAATGAAAAGCAAATAAATGAGCAGAAGAGGAAGATTGAGTGGTACTGCTCTGTCCATTAAACAGCTTTATGTTAATTTACTTAACATACTTCAATAACACCTTGGTTTCCGGGTTTTTTTCCTTATATCTAACCCCAGTATGCTGGATCCAGTCTCTGTGTGCAAGACAGGTATTTCGCCCTAAAATGCATAACTTGGGGCTGTAATCTAGGAAGGAAATTTATTAAGAGAAAAACATACTTTGTCCTCAAATTTAAATTAAAAATTAACTATAATCGTAATATCATGATGCATACACAAGAAACAAAGGTCTGATCTGATCAGCTTTCCTAATTTCAGGGAAAAAAAAAGTGTAACAATACAATATAAATCACTACTGTAATTGTCAAAATCAAGACAGAAAGTTAAACTTTTAATTCAGACACAGCAATTATCAAAAGAGCTTAACATAGATCATTTTCTCTATTAAATCTCAGCAATTAATGCTTTTCTGGAGACATCATCGAAAACATTGCCAAGATATTGAGCCCATGCACTTACATTCATAAAGAAGAAAAAAAAAAACACGTTGCAAATGCATGAAAGGGAGAACTGCTAAATGAAAAATTTCTGAATTTCATATAATTGCCATGGAGGTGAATCAGTGCAAGGATTACGTTAACTATAGTTCTCACCAGCTGGGGTGGTGTTCTTGAGTTTCAAATCACATGGCTTTGCTCAGGGATCAAATTTCAAATCACAGGACTCTGCTCAGTGATTTTTTTGTGGCATGAACTTAGTGTGGGCAATGAAGAAAATTGTTTTGTAGTTGATGTTCAGCTCCAGGTGTTTTTCCATGTCGAGGCTGAGTTTACGCTCTGCAGTATTTGTCAAACTCATCATTTCATCTTTTGAAAATTAAGAGACCGTTGTGTGATAAGACAAGTTTATGAATTGGGCAGATTAAAGTTGTGCCTTGAATAGTGAATTTCTTTTGGGTGCTGGTTGACCCCTTGGTAAAGAACGGAAAGGGAACCTGCTGTTCCTCTCTGGGGCTGGGCAGGGCCGTGAGGAATCACATTCATGGGCTAAACTGAACTCATGATTAAAACTCATGAGTTCTTTGACATATGCCACAGATCTGGCTTTTGGTCTTGTCACTGAACTTTCATTAGAATTTTCATTAGAACAGACACTCGTGATTAGAGCTCCTTCCCTCGAGGGTAGAAATAACCCTTCCACTTATTTGAATAAGTTACCAAAAGCTGTTACTTTAAAAATAAAAATGGCACAAGCTGGTACAACCTGTGAATTTTATAATTGCGTTTCCTCAGTAGAATTTTCCATGTGGAACAAAACTGGTGTGTTGGGATATCAAATAAATGGAAATCCTAACTACCAGCAAGATAGGATGGAGCAGAAACACAGGACAATAGTTATTGGTGTATATGATCCAAATTGCTTTCACCTTAAGGTGAGCAAAAAGGAGGTTCTGGGTTTATCTTTTGATGTATCATTCTTTAAAAACCTGATGGTTATACAGTAGAATCTTTATCCCAGTATTTTATCGTTGAATATTTTAAAGTGATTCCAGAAGCTTTTATTTTAAAGAAAAATGTTAATGTACAAATGGTACTTGAAAAAAGAACTAAACAAAAAGCTCACCTCATCACCCTGTGCTCCAGGGTTTACTTAAATATTATGATTAGTGAGAAATTTGGTGACCCTCCCCTTTTTAATTGCAACTTTTGGTAAATACAATAAATTATTTGCAATTAAGGACTAGCAGAACCCATGACAAGAGAAATCTCTATCAATTTATTTAAAAAAATCTCTACACTGGAATAAACAGTGTAGAATATAAAAATATTGTGCCAGGAGTGTATGCTTAATTAAACTTACATTAGCCAGGTAATTCTTTATAAATTTAATAGCATGATTTTTCTTCTTTAAGTAGATATCGATTCTGTACTTGTAGAAAGGACAGACTTTCAGCAGATTCCAGTATTTCAAATCTGGCTCATTTTAACAGCTGAAGGAGTTGGAATTTTTAATGGGTTTTTCATTATTATTCACTCATTATTAACGTTTAATGATGAAATTGGTCTAAAACAAATCTTTGTTATTTGTTTTATTATGTAATAAGCAATCAAATTACTACACTGAACTGGAATTCAGTGGGATTTAAGCCTTTTTGGCTTACGAGTAACACTAAACATCTGGATTTTCAAATCCAGTCTGTCGGTTTTATTTGTTGGAAAGCAACAATAAATCTTGCGGGTGATCGTCAGCATCTCGAGCACTTTGCAGAACGAAGCATTGTTACAAGGATCTGTCCTCTGAGAAGGAATGACTCAGTCTAACCCCAACAGAAGTAGGAAAGCTGCTGAGTTGAGTCATGACGCTTTAAAAGGCAGAATTTTCATTAGATTAAAAATAACTGACTTTAAATACAGATTTCTTGCTTACTGCTCGTGTTGGGAAGGTTATTGTTAATAAAAATAGACCACAGAGATAACAAGCACTGATTATGATTTATCTCTTCACCTAATCAAATTCTAAAGGAAGTCTGGTGTAATTTGTGTGGTATCATCTTAGGAAGATTACTTTTCGACTGCTTTTCTTGATGAAATGATGTTAAATATTGTATCTGATTGTATGAACTGGTTTGCATACACTCTTTCCTCTAAAAGAACACTTAATCAAAAAAGAAGTTGATTGTATATAATTTTCTTAATGCATGCATCACTATATTTTAAAGGAGTGTTTTCTGAAGTGACATTTCTTTTGGAAAAGGCATCAGGCTGATTTTTCCAAAATCTATGGCAGTTTTAGGGAATGTGAAATGTATAGTGCATCTGGCAGGTTGCAGGCAGGAAATTTTTTTATTCTTTTCTTGAACCAAAAATTGTGGTAAAGCTGCAGATATCATTTGTGCCTTTCTATACCCAGACAAAGAGGAATTGCAACTTTCTCACTGGGAAAATGAGGCACTAAAAAAGTGGAGACGTGGATTTAAATGGAGACAAGTTTTGAGGGAGTTTTTTTTGAGTAGGGAGTTCTAAACATGTAAATTCAAACATAATTTTCAGTGAGTTCTGGGGATGACTTAGCACTGTCAGTTTATCCCTTGCCAGTGAGAAACTCAGCAATATGGATATTGCCGATGTGCCGTTGGACTTGTTGCCACTCCAGACTTGGCAGAATTTGGAATTACTGTGCTCAGCCTGGGGCAGTCAGCTCAGGGACGAGGCACAGAGCAGCCAGCATGAGAGCACCACATTTCACACACAGATGGAGATTTGTAGTCAAGATACGATTACAACTTCCATACATATTCATATAGATATGTGGTATTTTAATGAGCCTGGCTACCTGGGATTCCAATTAATACTTTTTTTCCCTAAGATATATGAATAAAATGGGGAAAGTATTGCAAACAAAAATAAGGAAGTAATTAATTCGCATCAGTAGCAGTTAAAAGATTTTATTACTGTTTTTCCTGCTCATTTGTTTAAAATCAGAGCAACTTCTTCAGTTCTAGAACCATAAAACATACTTATTTTACTGTCCAGTTATAGTGGTGAGCAAGGACAGCGTAAAATTAAATGCAACACCATTTATAGAGCTTTTCCTTAGGCAACTAATGAAAGTTCAGTGACAAGCCCAAAAGCCTGCTCTGTGATATATGTCAAAGAAATAAAGCATTTGATGTGAATGAAATATAGATATGAAAGTTATTCCTTGTAACCCAGCTTCTGTAAGTCTGCATCTCTGAGATCCACGCCGAGCCATTTGTGAGGAAACATATGAACTGAAACCTCCCTGTGAATTTATGCAAAGTAGGAAATGTCACATATGGAGCTCTTAGGATGGGATGCAGGTTATGATAATCCCTGCAGTCATATCAAAGACTTTGAAATTTGGCATGTTCTGAAGAAATCCTCTAAAACAGGGGCCACACTCCTTCCTTAGTGCCGTGTACAAACTTGGTATCATTTCTGGAAGTGGATTTCCTCTTGGTCCTCATTTTCTCCCCCATAGCAATAGTTCTCCATCTTTACTGTATTTTTCCAAATGATTAAAAGTGGTTGTGACAATGGCACAGCTATTTTCTTTTCCTTTTTACACGTGATTTCGACTTTAGAGAGACGTGAGAAGAGAGCTCCAGTGCAGTACAGGATGCACTTGGGATTCACTGCAGGTCAGAGCTGTTGTTTTGAGCTGTTCATCCCTGGTAATAATCCTGGTCAGTACTGTGACAACATCTGGTGTGTTAGGAAGATCGGTTATTGCAGAGAAATGCTTTTCCGAGCATTTTGATGTTTTCCAGGAGCAGCCTGAAGCTGCCATTTCTGGTTCCAGCCACAAGTCATGTTAGTTGTGTAAGTTCTTCTTGCATCTCTAGTATTAAATCCCAACTAGCTGAAAAAGTTCAAATGCCCAGTTGCTGACAAAGTTTTACCTCCCTCAATTAATGCAAGTTCCTGTGACCAGCTTCTCCAGTGCAGCATGCAGGATCTTCCCTTTTTAGATTTGTGGGTATGTGTCTAAGCAATGACTGCCTTAATATCCTGGGGAGTGCTCACAAGGAATAATTTGATCATAGGAGGCAAAAAAAAAAGGCAGTGAATGACAAGGGAGGGAGAGATATCAAACACAATGAAAAGAATGAGCACCAAAGATAAAAAGGAAAAAAAATACCCAATCATCAAACGAACCTGTTAGCTCTAAATTGCCAGGGGAAAACCTGGGTCATCACAGAGATGAGAACAACAGGCCCTTTCTGGCTCAAAATTTAAGTGGAAATACAGTCTGCCTCTAGCTTTAGGCCCACTGTTAGTATGGCCTCATCCTCAGCTTTCTGATTTTGATTCTTTGTGACCTTCTGTGTCAGATTCCTGACTAGAAAGCAATGTGACTTCCAAATTTCAGTGTCTTTATCATGTGCTTTAAAGCCTGCAGGCCTGAACTCTGTTGCAGCAAAATACAAACGGAATTGCAGGAAGGGTGCCTGTGAGCTTGGACAGCAGTTTTACCACTCTACATTCTTCTGGGGAGTAAATTATCACTCTTGGTCCTTGTATCCATAAATGACACAAACTGAGGCAGCAAACTTTTGGGTTTTGGTGATTTTTTTTTTTTTTTTTTAACTGAGCCAAAAATATCTAATTACACATGGGGTATACTTTTCTCCCACCACTACAAAAGGCTTTTTCTCGTTAATGTTAATGAGCCACGTGCACTTATCTGGAGGAAAGACCTCTAATTAATTTCATGATCCTTCTTTTAACACACCAAGCAGAACCTCCTCTTAGAAATGGGGGAGAACATTTGGTTTTGCAAACTGTGTTGTAATTCCTAAATTAATCAGCAATGACTTGTGCTGGTTTGGGCTGGGACTGAAGCTGGTGTAGGGCTGTGTTTTGGGTTTGTGCTGGAAACAGGGTAACACAGGGATGTTTTTATTATACTTGTATTGAGATGTGTCTGTACGTAAAAGAAGATAAAGCTTGTCTCAACAGCAAGATAATTCCTAGCCAGGAGATCTCCTCCTTGCTCTCATGTTTGAGTCTTCCAAGGCTTAGGTTCCTCTTCCCCAGCGTGTTAAGAAATGCTGTGAGAATTTGCACTACTCCTGGGATTCACCTTCAATATGATTTTTACAGTTCAGATGGAGAGAAGGGACAAGTTTGTTCCCTTTCTGACATTTTCATGGAGTGTAGTATTTCATTAAGTGTTCCATGCATATTTGTTCCTTTCTTGTTTTGAACATTTTGAACACTTTACAAGGTTTTGGTTTTCCCATGAGTAAGTTTTTTTCATGAATGGATTCAGAAAAGAGCCCCTTAGGAGGCCTTGTACCATCCTCATCTTGTCGTTCAGCAGGAACTGGCTTCTTATGAAAATGCAAATAGGATTAAAGCAGAATGCTCCAAGAAAAATGTCAGCCTCCTCACTGAATTTAAATTATTTTGTCCTAATTCTCAGACGAATGCCTACAGCCGTAGGAAGAAGCGCTCTACCCTGTCTCGAAATGCATTTGGTGACAAATCACCTAAAACACAATACAAACTGCCAGACATACAGAGGAGACAGCAGACTGTGATAAAGCTTCTGACAAAAGCTCATTCCTTCTAATAGCAATCAGAACGCAACGAGTAGAAGTGCAGGGAAGAGCTTTATGAGGCGTAAATGTTGGGTTGAGCACAAGTGTGAGTACACTGGCCATTAATAGCTGCAGTTTGGCTGGCTGACAGCATGGTGTTTGGAGAAACGGGGGGAAAAGCTTCCTTAAGTTATAGCTGAACTTTAAGGAAGGGGTTCTGCAGTTCTTTCAAGGATGAATTTGGTAAATAGGCAATTTTCTTACCTGCAGAATTTGATAGAGGTGTTTCCACTCTTACCGTTGTAGGAATAATGTAATTAACAAGAAAAGGGTAACAATGCTTTATTCTTTTAATCAAATTGTATAGTTTATTAGATAATTTTTATGAGAGAGAAGATAAAGAAGAAATGAAAAATTATGAAGGTTAGAAATCCAGTAATAATGACCCTCTTACACTGATGTTTCTGCCTCTGATTGTTGATTAAGATTACTCATGTTTTAATTAGAAGATCAGTTGGTAATATGTGAGTGTAAGGATTGATTAAACACCAGAATTGCTGTCTTAAACTCAGTCTTTCACATTATTTCTTTTTTTTTTTTTTTCTAATTTGAAGATTACTTTTGTAGTTCAAAAAAACTAAAAAAGTGTTATTCAATTTGAGGTAGTACAATTTTCCTCACATTTGTATATGATTAAAGAGAGATCACAGAAACCCTGGAAGATTATAAACTGTATTGACAGCTTTTATTTTATTTTTTAATGTTAAGGGGTTTCTCAGTTTCTCTGGTGCCTTCATTAAACGTTATTTGATCTTCAGTGTCTTCCCTTGATTTTGGGGTTAATTATGTCTTTTGATATAAATATCTATCAGAAATAGATAAGATTCATAGGGTGGTCATGAAAATGGGAAGTAAGTTCTTCTATGGGGAGAAATTAAGGGAGTACTATAAAGAGACAAGCAAAAGAAGATTAAAGAGGTTTTCTGTTGTACTTTCTAAACATGAGGGAAAGGATCATTAAAGTAACTGAAAATCAAAATTAAATTTTTAAGAACTTGTTTAAAGGCTCTGCACAGTTTTTAGAAATCAGAAGGGATGGCACATGCACTTAATAGCATCAGAACACCTGTAAAGTTTCATTCCTTCTAATGAGTTTCTTTCTTCATGACTTTGCCACTTTCTTTGAAGTCACTTCATTACTTTTAAGTAGTCTCCCATGTCTGAAAATATTCCAGCCTTGAACACAGGACTTTTGAGAGTTAAAATCAACTGCCGTAGAAAGTTATTATCTCCCCGATAAAATAGCAGATGCTGGCTCACAAGATTTTCAGCTTGGATGTGTTCTGAGGGGGTTTGGTTTTAACCCAAGGATCTGGATATTGTAATTTTCACAGAGGAGAAAACTTTTATATCAGTGGGAAAGAATAAACTATGTCTGGTCATGTTCTTGGACTGCTAGATGATGCTGCAAAGAAAATAAATCAGTGTATAGAGCTAAAGGTGGGTGGTCAGGAGGAAGAGTCTGGCGGCTCATCAGGAGTTTTGTAACATGGATATCTCAGGTATTAAAAGAAAGTGATAGCAAACATTATGGATGTGCTGTCATAAGCAGGATTATCTGAAGGACACATTCTGGACGTGATTCCTGCATGTCTTTCCAAATATTAAGAGAGAAAGCAACACAAGGCATAAACATTTAATGTCATTTTAAAGAGAGAATGCTACAAAGCTCTCTCTGCTGTCGTCGGAAGCTGTGGGACTGGCGAGATAATACAGGCACCATGGCAAGTGACAATATTGCAATTACTTGTACTTAGCAGAAAAAATTAAGATCTGACCCTCTCTGTGGTGTCACCTGAACCAGCAAATATTTACTGTGGTTTGGACAGGCAGCAAGCAGAAACATACTGCAAATTTTAATATGTTAAGGATCATTAAGTTGATTGTGTCAATTTGTTAAAGTGCCAAGTAATGATTTTACAGGTAATTAGACTTTAACAGGCAGAAACAAATTTATGTCCTTCTTGTTTTTATGATGAATGTAATGATAGATATACTATCACACAAGCTGTTGTTTTTAGGTACACACCATTCCTTAATGTCCTAAAGCAAATGAAATATTTCATGTCAGGGACTGATCAGTGACTGTATAAAACACATTAGTAGCTTTTCTTCTTTTAGCTCCTTTTAATCGAAGCTCATTCATCACGTCAGAAAGATGGAATGTCTCAGGTTATTCCTGCTGCGTGGAGAAATGGCAGTGAACCTTTAAGGTCAGGGGAGAAGACAATAGTTCCAGGTTATTACAATTGTTTTTCTGTGGCTGTCCTCACGCTGCCCTGGAAGATTTTGTTTGGTTTATTTCTCGGTGTGAATAGGGAAAAACGCACCTCAGGACTGAGCTGGAAAAGGAGTCTGAGGTTTAACTGTGTTTGCAGAGTTTGTCTGTTTGCTGTTTTCTGCCTTTGTGTACCAGGACCACAACAATCCACTGGAGTGACTTTAAAGAACATTTCTATCGGTGAGAACAGCCAGAGCTTTTCTGCTACTGCTCTTTCAGTTTCACACCCCAAGTGATGAGTGCAGCTTCTTAGCTCTAGAAATCAGAGAGTAATTATTAACCTGTGGTAACCACGGCGTAAATCTGAATGTGGCGATTTTTTGAAGGTTCTCCTGGACTCAGAAACAGCAGCTCACAAAAAAATGTAGCCTAGAAATTGGCCAACTCTTACTCTTGTGCAACAGTTCAGACTTGGAGGTTAACTAAAGATGGGCCTAAAAGGTTTCCTTGGCTTTCAGCTATTTTTCCCTGCAGGAAGACAACGTGAGGAGAGCGTAGATGGTCCTTACATTTTTCAGCACTTAGAAAAAAATCAGTTTTTTGTTGTTTGGCTTTTAATAGCAACGAGCTTCCTGTCAATCAGCTCCATTGTTAGTTGAATTGATTACTACTGAAATGTGGAGCTGTAGCCTGCAGGATGCTGCCTGTTGTCTGACGCTTCAGAAATGCGAGGTTTACTTCAGTGAATTCTTAGATGGAATTGTGATGTTGCTATTCATGATGGTACAGTTAAAATTGTGTCACACCGTTGGAACAGCAATTTTAAGTGGGGAATGATGATTTATCTGTGGCCAAAACTAAATAAAAGTATCACCTTGGTGCCATCCCTTGACAGCTACAAGACACCCACTCTTTTTCCTTTATGAAATTCAGAGCCTGAGCCTGGAAAAAATACACACCAACAGCTGATGGGCAAAAGGAAAAAAAAATAAACCAGAGGTTTTGTGTCTCAGCCCTGAAAGGATCTGCATCTTTAAATGGTGAAGCAGAATTTGTACTTTCTTAGTATAGTCAGTTTTGGAAAAACCTCATTATTATCCAACATAGACATAACACTGCTCATTTTATGGTAAAATTGGTTTTAATACATTTTAAATAAATCAGTGAAAAATAAATTCAATTTAGGTTAATGTCAGTTCTTGTGTATCCAGTTACAAACCAGTGTGAGCTGAGCGGTGGCTGTGGTCAGAGGATGGTTTGCTTTTCATGAAAAATCTAGGAATGCATCCTGCTCTCTATCAGCTACTTCATAAACTTGTGCAAAATATGGGTTTCATTACTTGCTTTGGAAAAATTGGGGATTTCAGCAATTTCTCTTTGAAGCTGCCCTAACCTGTGGCTTTTTCAGGAAATAAGAACAGAATTCAGATCTTCAGTTCACTTGGACAAGGAGATACATTGAAAAGTTTTGTTTAAACTTTTATTACGACAGATGATGGAGACATTCTCATTATTCATAACACTGAAACAGAAGCAAGAATAGGATAAGTTTTTTACAAATAGTAATTAAGGAGCTGTTTGTCTTCATTAACCTTAACCTGGGCAGTAATTTTGTCCACAAGAAAGGGCTTTCGTTCCAAATTAGGGAAAAAAGGTGCAAAAACTCGACAGAAATTTTACCAGGGTTCCATTATGAATAATTATCTCTGGGATCACAGCCTGCAGCTAAATTCTGCTACCAAATATTACTCAAGTCCTTTTAAACCTGTTATTTTTACTGTTTTGAGGCTACTCTTGTGAATCTGTCTCCTAATTAAACTAATTTTATTCTACTTTTGATCATGCCTCATCTGGGTGTCACCTGATTATGTTACGAGTAGTTCCAATGAGGTTTATACTTTTCTAGTCATAAATTGTTGCATTTAAATGAGTAGATTCTTGGCCAATTACTTTTCTAGCTTAGACTGTCCTGTGTTCAGAGCCACCAGATGCCAGTAGAGTTTGTTGTGTGCCTCTGAATCAATTTATAAACTATAATATCTGTAAGGTAAGGTACACATAAATATTCAACCAGGGTCCAGTGCCAATCTCCTGCTTGTGGGAGGCATAAAGCCCTCATCACCCAGCTGGAAATTCAGTGCCACCCTTCCACTCACTAACAGGAAAATTGGGTCTCCATCAGAATGATAAAATAAAATGTTCCAGTGAATTTGCCAAGTCAGATGCCAGGATCTTACTCACCCCGTTGTTTTAATTACGAGAGAGACAGCACAAACTTGTCTTCACTTATTATATTCTTATCAAGGCAATTGCTTCTGCAAATTGCAGTTTGAGGATACGACACTTAACCTTTCATAATTCAGAAATAGTTTCAAAATCCTGAGAGAATATGATGAAGTCATTTCATATTCTTGATGGTGGGAAGAGGGAAGAAGCTTCCAAAGATGAGCACCTTGTACAAACGTCAAGATGCAGCGAGAATTGGCATTTGGGTACCAGATGCCTCCAAAAGCTACAGGCTGCTTTTCAGAGTCAATTTAGCTAAAAAAAAAGGAGAGGGGAAAAAAAAAGAAAAGGAAAAAGCCTGCTGCCTTAGGTCCCAGCACAGTCAGACACCAAAATGTAAGGAGGCTGTGATATCCTGCTTTAATTAAGGGTTGTAAGTGTAATGGCTTTGGGAGTGTGTGTTTAGCATTTTGCTGTAATACAGTGTTCCAATATCTTTCCTTGCACCCTTGACCTTTGGGCTAACAATGAAGCATTGCTGAATCATGAACTCACTGCCCTTATCTGACAGGTCTGACTTATTTTCTCCTTCAATATTCTTTTCTCCTAGCTGTTACAAATTGTTTCATGTCCTGGGAATGTCTGGGTTCCTGGCATTTAGATTTTAATCAAGCCCTTCTCCCTTTTTCTGACAGCACCATTTAGGGAAGATATTCTTCTACCTCTGTGTACTGCTGCCCTTTATAAGTGTTCTCTGTTTACTGATTGGGGGAAAAAAGTTGATCTGTGTTTTCATTTGAGCTGACACTTCCGTGTGTGTTCCTGCTCGTACAACTGCACCATCAGATCCTCCCTGACAGGCTGCTGCTCCTTGGCGTGAAGTTTAATTTGTAAATTGGTGCACACAAGGGCTTGCAATTTCCTCCTGGGTTGGGAAGATCATAGAATGGAGAGATACATTTAAATGATTTAAAATAGGATTTTTGGTGCTTTATTTCTTGTAGCATTTGAAGAGGTTTTCCTCACTAACAATTAATTTTCTTCTTTATCATGCCCATGGAGCAAGGCCTTTCTTAAGCACAGTGCAATCAAACACTGGGTGCTGAAGGGTTTATGATGATACAAAACTTTGATTTACTGGGAGATCAGCTATTTATTTTAACCTTTAAATTCAAGAAATCTGTGGTTCATAGAAATCTAAATTTTGAAAATGTAAATTTCAAGGAATCCTCTCTGATTTACTCATATTTTTGTATTATTCTTCTCAAATTCTGACTTTGCTTGCTATTTTTGATAGTAAAAATATTAAGTGAAAAAAGTAGTCTGAAAGTACACAAAAGATGGTAAAAGAAACTTCCATATCCAGTAGAAATGTAGAAACCTGTAGCAAAACTGTGGTTTAGAGTGGGTTTTTGTGTCTGCTTCAGAAAGACTGGAGTTTTTTTCCCTGAGCTTGTGAGGGTCACTGATTCTGTGTGGTTACAGACAAAACACAACCAGGGAATGGTCCCTGATCCAGTGCTTGGCTCTCTGAGATTCCTGACTTTGCCCATTCACTTCATTTAGGGACTCCACAGCCTTGGAGTTCAGCCTTAACTCCCAGCCAAAACTGAGGGTTTGTTTCCTCCAAGCCCAGCATAAGAATCTGCAGCTGTTTCTCTTTGCTGAATCTCCCAGAAAGGGTTGTTTAAAGGATTATGGTGCATGGTCCCTGTGCTGTGCTTCAAGCATTTATCACTGGTTCCCAAAAAAGGGAAAAGAGGGATGAGCCAGGGAATCATCTGAAAAGGGATTGCTGATGTGTGTTCTAATGAGTGCTGGAAGAGCGGGAAGAAGAGGTAGTGCTGGAACCAAAAAATAGCATCCAGAATTCCTAGAGGTTGTTTTCTATGTTTGGGTTTGAATTTGTGAATTCTTTTTGATTTCGCAGTTGCTGTGCAATTAACAGAGGCACTTCAAAAGTTCAGTGATTTTTAGTTGTGTACAGTTCTCACTGTCTATGCAGAGAATCACGGTGTGTTCACAGAGAAACCATAGGAGCTCGGAAAGCAGGATAAGGATTTCTCCATAGTGCTTCCCAAGGATGACTGATTTCAGACTTACAAATTAGAAATTAGCTTCTGGATTGCTTAAACGTTTCATGTCACTGAAATCACCATGATTACAGCTCTTACCAACTGACTGTATGTTTGGCAAACTAGTTATTTGTGAAATTTGGCTAAAATTAGCATCAAATCCTGATACATTCGGTATAAAGGGAAAGCTGCCTCTCAGGAAGGTTCTCACATGCCAACTGCATCTCATCTGCATTTAATGTTTAAGGCTTGATCCATTGAGCAGTGCAGCTTCAATAAGTTGTGTTCACCGATCTGGAGTTACTAGAGGTAAATCTACAGGTTTTCTACTTCCTAACAATACCTCAGTGGCCTGGTAGGTCCCACAGAGCTCCTGCTGCTTGTCATGGTACCAACACCATCAGTTTTATAGAAATTGTGCAAAACAAGATTTTAGTTATTTTGAAGATTTTTTTAATCTCAGAGTGCTAAAAGAGAAAGCAGGGAAGTCCAGTCCATTATACAATATTTCAAGATGATTAGATATGATAAAGGAAAACAGGAGAAAACTAGTTTGCAGGAAGATTTTCAGAGAAAACAACTTCTAAGCTATGGGGGCACGGGAATGGGGACTGGCGTTTGAGATTAAGACAATTCAACATTATTGAAAATTACAGTATTAATTTCCTGCTCTTAAAATGATCTGAGATTCTTGCCACAGAGCCCTCTTGCAGAAATTGTCTGGAATAAGCCATTCTCTGTTTATCACTTGTTAACAAAATATGCATTTAAATAATTAGAGAACACTGTCTCAGAGGAAAATGTAAACAGACATCTAATATCAGTTAAATTTGTTGAGAGAAAAGGGAGATGATACATCCAGAGACTATTGCAACTATTTCATTTTCTGGGTATTCCTAGCGCTAAAATTTCAGAGCACTTAGAGTTTTGTTATCAGAGAAGGACGTAATGAGCTGAAGAGTTGGCACATGTGGTAAATGTTACCTCAGAAAACTTACCGGGCTGAAATAAAGCTGGATTTCCCTGTTTAATTGCCACTGAAACCATGTGTAAATCTGTACATGGGAGCAGGAGATACACTATCCAGGAAACAAAATTATCCCCTTTTAAATATGGCTGTTGTCTCCCAGTGAGAGCGAGTTATGGTGTAACCAGGGGATTTCAGCTAAAAGCATGAAGTCACTGTGTAAGCTAAAGCACATTAAAGTTCTTCACGGTGTAAGGGCAAGCAGTAATCCCCAAAGAGTGCTTCCAAAGAACTGCAACATCCATTACTTTACAGCAGTCTCCCCTCCATAAAAACAGATTCATAAAGTGAAATGTCATTTCTTTAGGTAATTCTTTTAAAATATATTTTAAAAGACTCAACTCTTAACAAGTCATACTTGCAGCATAATGAACAGGTAACCTTATTTAGCACCTGACCGTTGCAGACCTGCTGCATTAAATCCAGGTTGATATGTGATTTTCTGGCACCAAAAGTGGAACTGTAGGGGTTGCACAGCCATCGAATATAGGGGCTGAGGAAAATCTCAGGGATCACTTATGCCTGAATTCTTAGAGTCCATGTAGACCTCAAATATTTTCCTGGCCTCTTCTCTCACAGATTATGCCACAGCCGACCTGTAGGTGCTGTGGAAAAGAAAGAGCTGGATCTGAAAAGCATCTCAGAATGATCAGGTGGATACATTTCTGGAGGGAGTCTTTGTTATAATGCTTAAAAACAATTGTTCTTTTTCATCTGGGTCATGTATTAACCAAGGCACGGTAAAACTATTAAATCAGGCATTTACTAAAAGGCCCTCAGAATTAGTTTAAAAATTGAGTAATTAGACCCATGCTGCGCTGGCATTACTTTTCTGATATTGCTTCCAACTGAAGCCCAGTTTCACTGCAGCACTTTCATTAGCTGCTCTATGGAAATTAGCTGGGAAAGAATGCTGTATGTTTTCAATTATATTTTAATAGGAAGGAACAAGTTATTTTCTTCCAGACTCTAAGAGTTAGCAGTAGAGTGTGTAGTATGCATAAAATCAGCTTTGCAATCATTTTCATCTGCAGAAGATTGGTTTGCAATAATTTATCTTTGTGACGGGCTTATAATCAACTGGAATTTAGATTTACATAAGATTAGAGTTATTTTTTAAAAATACCTGTAATACAAAGCACGGCCTAGCACCTTTTGATGAGCACTATTAGCTGGATTCTGTGACTTGAATGGGAGTTGCAAAAAGGGTCTAATGAGGAAGGTACTATAAAACCAAATTAATTGATGTTAATGACTGACAGCAGCTAAAAGAGCTTCCATCTTAAATCCGTTTACTTTGGTACCATGTGAAGAATTGAAAGATGTAGCAGTTAAGTTGTGTTAATGTTCAAATATAAAAGAAATAAAGATAATAAAAAAGCCTAAGGAAAAAGAACTAAATACCAGAAATACTTGTGGGTGTACAGCTGTCTAAGGGGGGTTAAATAGAGAAAATGAAATTATACTGCAGATCAGGAGTAGTGATTAGTTTCTCTGAATTTTCTTTATTTATAAGCATTAAGTACCTGTTTTGCGGATTTTCTTGATTAGGTTGTGGATTTTTCCATTTCTAATACGATTTACACTCGGTGAGCATATAGAACGTTGAATCATTGCTGCATTCCTTTTCTATATCCACAGCTTGCAATACAGGAGCTGGATGGGATTTGGAGTTCGACAACAACTGAAAAACATTCACATCCAGCCTCTATCTGCATTAATTTTGATAGAAGTCTAACATTTCACGATGAGTTCATGAAATTTACTGTCAGCACTGGAATGCACAAGATTCCTGCAAGCAGGAGGTGGCAGGTGAGCCTGTAAAAATTGGCAGCATTGCATGCAAAGGTTCCCATCCTGCAGCAGCATCAGTTTTCACGCGGTCACATATTTTTTACTTGCTGACACAACAAACACAAGGATCAGTGAAGCTTTAGTGGTTTCACATTCGCATGTTGCTTTTAACACAACACTCTACCTAGAAAGTCACTGGATTATTTTCTATTCTTATATACAGCACAAATTCAATTGTGTCTCCAGAAGAGTTCACTGGATAACTTGAAGGGAACCACCTTCATGCTACCTCATTTCTCATAGTTATCACCTCTTCCTTTTCTATGCCTCTACATTAGCGACATCTGTAATCCTTTCCAGCAGGCAGCTTCAAAAGATTAGAAATGGTTTTTCACTCTAAAGTAGTCAAATGGAAATATTGCCGTTTAAAATGAATTGTGCATTCTCTGTCCAGGAGCTGTGTTGTACCGCTTGAATTAAAGGTGGAGAGTGGTTGCTGTGATTATCCCGTGGCTAACAAAAGGAAAAAGAGAGAGAGAGAAAATTGCAGCACTTACTCGGGAGGAATCACTGGGATATTTAGGGAGATGCAGCCACCTTTTACTTCGCTGTAGCCCTTGTGTCAAAACATGAGGGGATAATAAACTATCAGCATTTAAGTGAGGTTGACAGATGACGTGTATCTGGTGGCACTGGCAGAGCACACGCTGACCTGGGACAAAGGGCATCAGCCAGTGCTTGTGAGGAAACAGCATCCCCGGCAAAACTCCGTGGGAATGGCAGAGTTTAACAGCTGCGGCATCAGAAAACACAAAGATGATATTTTTTTTGCAACTTGAAGAAATATTAAATGTCAAAAAAGAAGTATTAGATTGGTCATTCACTGGAGATAGGAATCTGGTTTTTTTAAGAGGAAAGCAGCGAGGCTCGCTTGCTCAAAATATAACTGGGCAAAATATTCTGATTTTGGGACAAGACGAAATAAATCCAGGTCCTACAGAGCTTTAAAACTGAAGAAGAGACTGACAAATAACATTTCACTTTTGAATTCTTTTTGATAACTTCAGTGGTTTGGGACTTACCTGAGAAGATCTTACAGCTACTGAATGTTCTCACTGTTTCACTTTGAGAGATGTTTGTGTAATGCCCAACTATCCTAGACAAAGAAAAATTTTTAAAAATTTGTTTTTTCCAAAAACAAAATAAAAATATAGACATTTATTTGCAGGTATGCATGTGTTAACAAACAGACACTTGTATCATAATTAAAAATAATGTCTTACCATTTCTCTTCTGCAGTAGCTGTTGCTACCAGGGAAATTATTCCTTTACTGTGGATTTGTATTTTGAAAAATTATGGGTGTTTATTGGGAATGTGCTGGCTCTAAATTTGCCTCTCCTGCATGGCTTTATCAGAGAAACAAAGGCACATTTGGGCTTTTCCTGCTGCCCCACGAGCTTCTGCTCCTGTATTTGTGGGCTTCTGAGAGTCCACCACCCCACAGTGGCACAAAACACAAATAAACATTGAACTCTCATAAGAACAGCTTTTGCTAACCTATTCCACCTCTACTTTTAAAATAATTTGAAAATAAACAGATATTAAGTAATGTAATTCTTCCATCGTGCAGTAACTTCCTTTGAGGAAATGTCATTCCCTAAAGTTATACAAGGTGAATATCTGCAAAAAAGTATGTGCTGTAACTCTAGGGATGGAAAAAGATGATTACTGCTAATACCCTTGTCTGGTTCCCTGTCACCACACAAGTATTTCATCAGAAATTTGCCAGGGTTTTGTTAGGTCTCACTGTAAATAACTCAATGAATCGTTTTCCCTCATGGATTGCCGTGGAAGAATTCCACGCTACAGGGAGTTGAACATACTCTTTTTGTTTGATGTTATTGAATACATGAACTACAGGCTGTAAATATTTCCCAGCTTGGAAAGACTTTAAAACACTTTCACTGTTGTCATTCCACTTTTTCTTCATTATCATCTGAGCATTTTGAAAAGGTTCAGTATTTTCTTTTACAATGATCTCTCCTGCTTTCACTGCCTTTTTTTTTTTTTTCAGTTTTTCCCAGTGTATGGCTTGGGTTTTTCCTTCAATTTGTATAATTTTTTGTTGTTTAAATACATCATACACATTTCCTTTAAAAGTGTTGAAGAAAATTCCACCATAATTGTTCTCTGTAAGCTTTGACATTATAATTAATTATCTCAAGGCTGTTGATCAGAATAGAAATGCAGACTTGTACTCATTTACATGTGTATATGGGTAAATGGGGTGCTTGGGAGAAATTTGAAGGATTAATGAAGTATCATTGATTTGGTCCCTTCTAAGGGGACATAGCTTTCCTTTCATGTTTTTATTACATAATTACATAGTAACAATGCTTAGAGCTGAGCCCTGATAATAGAAGTAATTTGGGGAAAGTCTTAGTGAAACTGAATGTCTTAGCAAAGACCATGACATTTAAAGTCTGTTTCTCTAATTGTGCAAAAATCTGTTTGCAGACAATGGAAGTGGGACTGCAGCACGAGGGCAAACCTGAAACTTTTGTGTGTGCATCAGCTTTATTGCAGAAGCCATCCGAGAACAATAACAATGAGGGGTCAGGTTTAGATTTTATGTCCTAAAAAACATTGTAAGGCTCTTTTAAGATTACTTTGTGGAACTGTAAAGGTGTCTTGCCGTTAGGGATTTTTTGTGAGCATGTGTCATATATCTTAATTTGTGTATAGAGCCATAACTGAACAAAGACTTTTATTTTAAATTTGAACAGTTCTGCAGTCATCATTTCCTCTGGAAGTGAACTATGAACTGTAAGTCTGACAGCAAAACTTCTTTCTTTCATGATTGCAACTAATTTTTGCAGGTAATTCTGTGTGAGGGAAATCTGGGGCAGTTTGAAACTTTGGAGATACTGCTTTTAAGAAATCCTGAACCTAAATACTGTTAGAGAGAGCACTTCTTGTGTGGCTGCACAGTGCCTTGCCTTGCTGAGCGTGCCAGGTATTTTAGTGCCTGTTCATAGCAGGTTTTTGCTGCAGTGCTCTTTACAGTGAAGCATTAGCACAGTTTTTGCTCTGAGTGACAGAGACAATGGATGGGCTTCGTTCCCATTCCCATTGGCCTCCAGGAAACAGGAGAGCACAGAGCTGCCCTCCAGTTATTAGATCCCTCTGTAGCTTTCTGATAGATGCCCTGACAAACGGTGGTGAGCTCTGAAACCTCATTTTATCTTTACTTACACCTCGCCTTGATCCACCTAGGCAGCACTTATTTAATTCAGGAGCCAATTTTTCCTTAATACTGGGAAAACCTGTGTGCTCTTTACCTAATCCTGGGACAGATGGTGACGGAGTGTTGCTGTTGCTCCAGTCCCACCAAATCTATCAGTTCCTTCCCAATTGCTGCGAGTCCGAAATGAAGAACAGTAAATCGCTTGTGTTTCTCTCACTGTTCCTTGCTGTTGGAACAGGAATGATTTATGAACAGCAGGGTGCAAGGCTGTGGAGCACATACCTGTAGAAAAGCCCTTTTGGTGCTGCTGTTGTTCCTCTGGCCTGTGCCAAGGCATAGCTGATGCTGCCCCATCCTGCCAATGCTTAACTCTGAGTGAATCAAGCTAACAATGGTATTGCTCTTTTTAAATTATTATTCCTGCATTAAATACTATCAATAAATAACTAACTGATTAATCAGGAGTCTTGAAAATGAAGGCTTTGTGATTCAATAGAATTGCAGTGTAAATATTAGACCAAAGAACACGAAAATTAATATTTGATGGAAGACAGTAAAATACACCTTTCCCTCCAACTTTAAACGAATTGAACAAAGACAGCAATTGCAATAAGAAGAACAAAGCAGAAAGAATCCTGGTATCAGATAAAAGAGCTGAAGTCTCAGGAAAAACAAAAGATGTCATTTTATCACTGTTGCCATCTTTTCACCAAATAGTTCAGTGTTTTAGCTTATGCCACCATCTGCTGGTCACCAGCTCAAAGTGTTCGGCTCACTCTCCAGCAGATTCCCTAGGATTTTCACACAGATGTCTGCTCTTGACCTGAGCTTTAGGAATAGATTTTTAAAATGCCTTTTCACATTGGCATAAAAATGAAAGCTGGATAGAGTGGTAAAAATTGCTCCTTGATTAGACAAATGCTTTTGAAAACTTCAGTAACTCATATTTCTGTGTGCAGTTTGGGAGCTGGTGAGAGTCACCTGTTGCTAGAAACTTTGGTGGAAATGTTAACTTTTAATTAATGTCTTGAGTGTGCATTGAAGGTTCCCATGGCACTTGCTTCGTTTATAATTCATAGGATTATTATTCTTTGGCATGAATTCATATATTGCATGTGCCACATCTAAAGAACGGGGTTCTGGTGTTAACAATCTATTTTACCCTCACCTTCTGCTTTTTCAATAAACCAAAACAGAGAAATGCCAAAACATAGATCTTAAAATGTCAAGCCTTTAGATAAATTTCTGCAGAATTTACAATCCGTTACTGTGAGTTTGTGGTCTTGGCAAGCATTTTCACTGACTGCATGAGAGAAACTGGATGATACAGCGCCGAGTTCTGCATGACTGGGGAGGGAATTAGATAATTCTGGTGATGTATGGATGTATTTCTTGTAAGCCCTGAAGTTTACATTCACACACCAAACAAATATAAGAGCCTGTGATGTGATGTCACTTCATCCTTTTGACTGGTGACCTAGAGAGCCTTCCTCAGCTCTGGCTGTTACTGCCTTTCCTTTTCCTCCCTCTTCCAGAGATGGAAAACCCTTCTTTTCCAGCAGGAGCAGCAGAAGCAGGTAACCAGCCTTCTGGAAAATATGTACCAGCAAAGCAGTTTGTCACTTTAAAATGTTAGCCAGAGTGAGGCAGGAATTGTGGCAGAAATCTCCCTCCTGCCTCCCTGTTGGTGGCTTCAGCATGATCAAGGAATGTTCTTTTCCCCAGCACAAGTCCTGGGTGCTGTTTCTGCACACAGCCTGGGACATTTGTCCTGAAGGCCCCGAGTTTGAGCACTGGGCTTGAGTTTGAGTTCCTTTCACCTGGGAGGATGTGAAACACTTCACAGCACTCACTGAGTTCAAGAGTGGGTTAAATCGCCACCACAGACAAAACCACTCTCACTTCAGGAGCCCCCCGTGAACTTCAGTCCGTAATTCATTAATGGAAATGGAAGCCTTTATTACAGACTTTAATTTCCATGCAGCTATAACCACAAATGAGTGTGTGACAGTCCATCCCCGACTACACCTGAGTGGCTCATCCACTTCCTGTCCCCTGGCCTGTGCCCTGGCAATTTCTGAGGTGACAGCAGCACACGAGCCTGTTCTCACCACGGCACACTCCTCATCACAGTTTCTATAGTGATAACTTCAGGCCTTCATGGTAATGGACACAGCCAATTAATTTCCTGTCGATCCTTTTTTCCTTGCTTAGCTTTACTAATGCCAAAACTAAATGTCAAGTAGGAAAATCTGTTTTGTCCCTCTAGCTTAGGAACAGTAGATAAGGATAAAATCTAAGCCAAACATTGTGTCTCTGGAGATTTCACATATGACTAATTGCAGTTTGGAAGCATATATGCTTTTAATTAAGCTCTATTTTTTTACAGACAGAACATACTCAGGACTGCAGTGGTGAGCACCCTTAGGGTTGTCAGGCTGTGAATTCGACTCTAAAAGTTGATCTGATAAGAGAGGGGGGCGTGTTTCCTCCGTGCTGTCTTTTCCAGGCTTTACGTGAGGGAGAAAATAATCTGGTGTCAGGTGTTTAAAAAGCTGGAGGATATCCCTGCAGTCACACACCTCGCTGGCAATTTGTCCTGTGGTGAATCACGAGGATTTGGCACGGTCATGTCCCGTCCAGTAGCAGCTCTGAGATTCTGCAGCAGGAAATCAAGCCAGTCCGATGCTGAGCCAGATTTGTAGCTAAATTGTTATTCCTTGTGATAAGTGCTTTTGCCTCCTATTTGTCACTGCACTGGGCTGGGGCATGCATCACTCTGACAGGTGCTCTTTACGGCAGCGTGGCTGGAACTGGGTCAGGGAGGTTGATGGGTAATTTGTGCTTGGAAGGCCAGAAAGGAGGATAATGGGAAGGGAGGTGATTTTGAGTGGTTCTGTCCAACAGTTCATTGATCTACTGGTGTGGATTATAATACAACACTCTCGCAGGCACAGAGCTGCCAGCCCCACTTACAGCGGGTTTTGTGGGAAAAAAAAAAAAAAAAAACCAAAAACAAACAAGCCCTGATTCATGACTTGAAAATAACCTCCTGGTTTTTAGCTTCCTTTCCAAGAAAATTCAATACTGATTATAGAAGGCTGTGGAGTTCTTTGAATCACTAGGCTAAGTCCAAGGAGTTTTTTCTGAAAAAGTCATCAGGATATATTGAAAAAAAAAGAATTTTCCTTCATGACTATGAATTTAAGCATTCATTATGGCTACAGTAATAGCAGAGAGATGACAGAGTACATGGAAATGGCATTAATGACCCTTAGCAGGAAACTGCGCTGTAAAGTTGATCGGGACCCGTGAGTGATTTGCATGTAAGTGACAGTCAGTGAGATGATAATTGTTCACCAGTAATTTTGGAATGAAATTAGTAGTATTCACACAATTAAAGCTTTAAGCATGCAGTTGATTAAGGAGGATCAGTTTGCAAAGCCCTCCTGTTTAAAGCAATCAGATTTGAAGAATGAAGTCTTTCATCAAATGATTAGTTGGATTATTTGGAATGGCAGCAGAGGTGACTGGAATTTGCAGTTGGAAGCACTGAAATGCATGAGGGGTTTAGAAGCTGATGGATACTCTCAAGCCTTGCCTTCCCTGCAGGGCTGCCCAGTGACCAACCATGCTGGCTGTGTTTCCACAACACCTTCCTTTGTGCCACCTTGGCCCCAGTCCAAGGAAGCCTTGGGTAAATACACCTGGCTCTCCTAAAGCTTCAGTAACTGATCTTCATCTCTCAGGGAAGACAGAGCACCCTGCAGTTAAATATGGGCCTACAGGGAGCCATCATTCACATCCTACACAGGAGCAACAGCTGATCCTGCTTATTCCTGGGACAGTCAGTGAGGCAGGAATTCACTGGCCTGTCCCTTCTTGTGGGGCTGGGCATCAGCACGGGCAGGGTTTAACTGCTCACAAAAATCTCCCCTCACTTCTATTTCCTTCTCCCTTTTCAGGTCCCAGTATAGTCTGTGAATTAAAAATGTTACAGATCAGAAGATGGTCTTACATGTGGACCAAGGTCTTCTACTGAGAGTGATTAAAACTCAGAATGATTCTTGAGGATAAAAGTAGCAAATACTTTCTGGGGCTTTTTCTACAGCTGTTTTTTTTTCTTCTTTTGTTTTAATTCACTGGCTGCCACTGACATGGAGTGATTTACCAAGTTAGGCAAACAACCTTGAAACACTGCTAATGAATTTCTAAATACATGAAGAGCGTGATCAAAAGTGTGCTATAAATATAAGAAACATTCCATGAAGATTTTATTTTGACTTTCAAACAGCATTTTGGCTCCTGGGGAAACTCTAGACAGAAGAAAAGCACAAAACCCTCAGAACCCTCAGAGAGGCTCCCAGCATGTGGGCAGAGATTGCTCGGCAGAGCAGAGCCAGGATTTGTTGGGTTGTTGTCGTGTGTCGCTGCTCTGTTGGGAGCCTCAGAGCTCAGGTGTGCTCCAGCTCCACTGTGATGTGCCAGGAGTGACAGGGTGTTGATGGAGGTGTTTTATCCCTCTCTGGAGCCCTTCAATTCACATTTGTCTTTGCAAATCTTTTGCAGAGTTGTCTTGATTAATCCTGGGCATGAGTTTTTAGTGCATAAGAAACACCAGAAAGTTGTTAGGCAATCCTAGAGCCAGGCTTTAAGGATGCCCCTTCTGTAACAACTGAGTGCTGGGACAGTTCATGCATGTCTCTATCACCTCACAAGTTTTAAGATTGAAGGTAAAGGTTTATTTAAAATGGGGGCTTGCACTAATGAAGCAACATGAGGGCAGATAAAATGCTTTAACAGACTGGGCTTTAAAGCTCTCTGGGCTGCTTTCACATCTCAGTTTATTTGCACTCACCTTACTGCAGGTCAAACTTAAATCTCTCAGATTTCTAGTTTTCATAAGGGTTTTTTTTTTTTTGTATTTACTTAGTGAAGTCTTAAACATTTTTATGAAAAATGAAAACTTCTAAATGCTGAGGAGATCCCTGTCTTCCAATTTAGATTGCTTAAAGATTCAGAATTAGACTTTTAATAATAAGAAAAAGTACTGTAATAAGCTGTCGTATCATTTTAGGTGTAAAGCAAAAACAAAAAAGATAACCCAGCATATGTATGTATTTCACCTGGTAGAATCTTGGTTTTATTTTATCTGTGAGTGTAGGAAGTATTGAGCACATGTAAATGACTTGGAGGTGCTGAGCACACGTTATACACTTAATCTGTCTTGAAAGGATAACACAAAATAGTTCTTGTTTATAGGTAATGTGCTTCTTTAATAATTATTAATTTCCAAACTTGGTCTTACAGCAAAATGTAAGCAAGAAGCTTTATCTCATCATAAAGCTATCAAAAGAACTCCCCTATGGGATGAAGTGGGTTATCAAACGAGCTATATTAGATTATATGGCATTATATTAGAATCTGAATGAAAAAATATTTTGGTATTCAACATCTTTAAATTTGCAGCATTCTACAGGTAGCATGGCCTTCGATGTGTTTTATACTTTGGCATATAAACCTCGTCAATAAACAGGCTGGTAAATAAAACTGTATAAAAGCAGTATGCTCTGGCAGAAGATGATGCAGAGCAGATGCAAAATTGATTGACAACGTTACCGAGTCTGTGGTTCCTTGTCAAAACAGGAGGAGGAGCACTACTAACGTGTGGCTTGAGTCCTGCTCTGTTCGTTATTTCCCGTTACCAATGTGCACGATAGAATAAAACAATATGTTAAATCTGCAAGCTGCTGCAGCAGGAGTAATCAGTGAAAGAGCTGGGGAGGAACTGGCCAAACAATATTGTCCCTCTCCCCAGGAAATGATCTAAAGATTCCCAAAACCAAATAGATGTCCCGAATTATTATTACATCTTCTTCATGTGATATTTTATTAGAAATTAAAAGTATTTATGGGTTTGGAATAGCCCACAGAAAGTTAAAAAAGCAAACTGTGTTGCACAGCACTTTTTCAATTGTCTTCTAGGTACATTTATGCATATCTATGTCTTTATATGTTTCTATGAAGTGTCAGTTCACCAAATCATATTATTTGTACATATTTTCACCTAAGATATTATAATCTAAAAAATCTTTCAGAGTTGTTGTAATTAGAATCAACCAAAGGTTTAATTTTCAATATTAATGTAAACTTTTCCATTTAATTACCAGGAGTCCAGGATTCATAGTTATCCTAAAGCAGAATCACCATTCCTCAAAAGAAAAGCTTCAGAAATTATTATGGAGGAATCACAGAGCATATTCTGGATAAGGTAAGTGGAATGAATTAATCTCTCTCAAACACTGGTGATCAGAAACGACTTTATGATGTCTAAGACGTATAGTATAATGCCTGTCAGAACAGAACATAAATTCCTTTGACATGAAATTACAGTGTTTAATGAAAATAAGTTACAGATGGGTGGAAACTTCTCCTGAGTCCTCTGTCAATCCCATGCAATTCTGAGAATAGTTGGCAACAATAAATATGGAGAAAAAGTGAAAACTTTTACTCAATTTTACACATCATTTACTGTTCCTGTACTGGCTTCCTTTTAAAAATGAACACTTTCCAGTGTCACATGCCGTGGTTTGGAGGAAAAGTCTGTGAGTTTTTGGGGCTGTTCAAAGTTGCAGCTTGGGCACACAGGGCCCGCTGAATCCACAAGCTCCCTTCTCAAAAACAGCTGCACACTTTTCTTCATGAGAATTGATATAAATTCGTTTCATCCATATTATTTATTATAGGACGCACGTGGAAACCTTCTGTTTCATAAAGCAACTCAATAAAAGAACTTGATTTTATTTGTTACATAAAGAAAAATTTACCACTGAGAGAGAGCTCGTGCTATAAGAGAGAACCAGCAAGGCAAGATGAGTTCACGGAACTTCCATGTAGTTTTTGAGTACATGAAGTAGATTTTTGTGTCTGTTAAATCTTATCTTAATAGGAAAACTCTTAAGGTATTTTCACTCCTGTTACAGCTATAGTGTGGTAGCCACCTACGAGTTCTGAGCGTGCTGGGGGTGTATTCCTAAATAGAATTCCCTATTTATAGTAGAGCTGATAGAATACCATCGTGTGGGAAGGAAAGCAAAAATTCTGACGTTCATATGTCTGCCTTTCCTCAGGGCCATAGAATGGAGTGCACATGAGAATACACTCACATCTAATGAGCATATTCTGGTTTCACACAGACTGCATAGGCTGAGGGCTCAAAGGCAGCGTTTGACCAAGCACCTGAATACATTTCCTGGCTTCTAATTCCAGACATTTGGAGTATTTTAATACCGAAATCATCTCCATTTTTAACCATTTAACTTCTTAATGTCAAAATGTCAGGAGAAAATAAAAGGAAGGTGTGTTGAGGCAGTTCTGCTTTGATGTGGGTGCATACTGATCCCATTTATTATGTGCTACTTTTCACAGAAATGCTTGAAGCTTCTCTGAAATTGTGTTTGTACTTCAGCTCAGTATATTTTTATTCTTTTAAAAGTTCCAGTAATGCCAACTTTATATCTGTATCAGTACATACTTCATGAAATTACTGAGCAGTCTTGTTATTATGAAGTTGAGATTAATCCTCTGCTGTGTCTGTCTCTGTGTGGGGACATGTGGGTCAATAATTAATGAAAACAAAACTGCTACTGACAGGTGGGCTTTGAAAAGCAATCTTGGCAATAAATGTAAACTTCAATAGGTATCTCACTATTGATGCATAAATTCTTTGTGAGAAGCAAAAAACATTTGCATGAGCCCAAGAGATTTTTACACCTTGGCATTGCCAGGCTGGAAAATATATTTGCGTATGACATTTATTTGAAGATTTAGAAAGCTGAGAAAGATGAAATATTCCGTTGGATTCAGTTTGCTTTCTGCTTGTTGATTGGATTTTCAGTTCTGTAGTACATTGCTGGGGAGCAAAGGGAGGAGGGTTAAAGGGGTTTTTTACATTAATTTTTTCACCATGTTCTCCTTAAAATGGTGATGCAATTTCCATTTAGGATTATATTTTTCTGCTAAATTATGTTACTGTTTAATGACCTGAGCCCTTATTTTTTCTCTTTTTCCTCCTGTATGACTTTGCAAGTGAATTACTTTGAAAGCTGAAAATCATATTCATTTTCTTGCTTCAAGAAGTTTAATTGATGGTTGTTGGGGGTTTTTTTAAAAAATAAATAATCATATGACTAGCGGTTCACCTGAATATTTCCAAAGTACTTGATGAGTTAATGACAGATTTTAATTCACAGATTACATTTACACATGGTGTTTACAGCATAGGGCTCTTGGGCAGAAAATATTGCATGAAACTCGTCTGATTTTGTTCATCGATGTTGTTCAGAATGCCTGTCAATATCAAGAGTTTTGGTTCATTTGTATTCCTTAGAGAGGAGCAGTGTAACTGGATCATGGTTTTGTCTTTCATAGCAATTTCTACACTAAAATTTAAAGCAGTTGATTGAGTTTTGTTCAAGCAGAGTTCTCAGTGTGCAGCTCAGCTGAGAACTCAAACTGGAATTTCAAACATGGCCATTCCCGTGACTTTACAAAATCCAGCCTGAGGTGGGAAAGCGTTAGCTGAGCTCGGAGATGGTGACTGCGCTCTAATTTATGCCAATAGAAGGTCTGCATTAGCATCAGTGAGCTACTGCTGGGTGCTAAGGTCAGCTGTGCATTTCATACTTCAGCTGCAGAGGCAGAATTTTATTGCTTTTCACAGTCACGGTGCAGTGAAAAAGGTGCTTTATGATGCCACAGACAATTAATTGAAGTACATTACCTAGAAACTAAAAAGGTCACACGTGGAACATAATTGACACCTCATAACCCCTATTAATGAGTACAGAAATGCAAATTAGTACTTTTCAGTTTCCAACAAGTAGCATAATTCTTCTCCAGCTTTGAATTATGTTTCCATTTGCTTACAATCTTTACTCTTTAAAATGTTTAATTTACCTTTCCTTTTAAAGTAACCTCGATCTACATTAAAAGTTATACTCTATATAAATTATACTACTCATAAGAAGTCTTTTAAGCTGCAATTATTTTTCCGTGCAATAGGCATAGAGAGAAAGAACTGATACAAATCACGTGTTTAATGCTTCAGCAACCTCCCTTCAAGGCTACACGTGCTAAAACCTTTATAGGATGGCAGAAAAATGTTTCTCCTTCCTTATGAAGACAAACTTGAAAATCTAAGAGAATTTAATGTACTCAAGAATAAATTATAGGTTTATTTAAAGCTGTTGTGATATTGTTATTGTGTACAAAAGGAGTAATCTTAGCACAGAGGATGGGGAGATGATAACAGAGTTAGCTACTGGATTTGTTCCAACCTTTATGTCCAGTTATGTGTGGCCACTTACAGGCTCAGATCCTACTGCTTTTACTGTAAATAATGTTGCAGCTTACTGGCACCTTCTGGTGATAGCGTTAAAACATCACAGATGACATCATGATGTGACACCACTGAACTGTGAGATTTCCTTTCCTCACGGGCTGTAACATTTTTAGTGCTGACCAAGACCAAAGAAATGTTCCGTGGAGTGTGAAAAATCTTTAAAAGAGAATTTTATTTAATTTTTTTTTAAATTTTTTTGAGGTAGCTCTTGAAATTTGAATCCTCTACTGCCTCTCTGAAAAAAAGAAAGGGTGAGAGAGCAGTGCTTTGCTCACAGTTGGTGAGAGCTCATTGCACCAGGTCTGCAGCTGCTGAGAGCTGGGAGAGCCACACTCAGCCTGAATAACCAACAGTGCTGAGCAAATCCCCACTGGTGCCTGTAAAGATAATCTCCAGCAGTTTCTGCCCTTTCCAAGTTCTACCTTGCAGAAGAATTTTAGAACAAGACCATTGATTTATCTGCTTTTCCCAGATGACTGGTGTGTTGATTGGTAAAGTCATTTGGGGGAAGAATTTCTTCTAAGGGTGTCTGAAACACAGGGTCGTGCTGGAAGCTATTTATTGGTTTGAGTTTTGAAAATTGCACGTTTATTAAATGGTTCAAAGCCTTCACCTCGATTGTTGGTAAATAGTGCAGAACACCAGCACGGCTCATTCCCCACTTGATTCATTGTGTTGTTTCCCCTCCTTATTTAGAAGTCCTGAAAACATCTCCTTTTGTCCCTTCTTTTTCTTCAAGACCACAACAGGTGCGGGCTCCTACGCAATGCAGGAGCACGGTGGTGATGCAGTCAACTAAAGAATTTCCCTAAAATTTGAGGGTTTAGAATCCTTGCACTTCCTACTGTCTTGTGGCACTAATATTTATTCTTTCCCCTTTCCAAAATGAAAGGCTACTGAATTCTAGTGGCCATTCCAGCCCTGAACGTGTCTTAAAATAAAAAAAAAAACATGTTTATGACATAGCAATACTTTTCCTATTAGCGGGCACCTGAAAATTAATTGCATTTAGTAAACCTGACAGAGCTGATGACAGTTTGAATTGAATCAGTGATATCATCATCACCAAGTTACTGTCAGTCCAAATAAATTGACGTGCACTAGAAAGAACCACTTTTTCTTAAAAATCTTATGCATCTCAGTATCTTAAATAGAACATTGAGTTTTAATGTTAGTGCTAATTTTTGGAGAAAATGGTCACCCCTTCCATCCCCCAAAGAAACAGGATTCCCCTGCAAAATTACCACACACAGGCAGTGCTTCCCTTTTGTAAGAGCTGTACGCATCTATTTTTTTTTCCAGTAATATAATTTCCTGTTTAATCTGTTACTATTGGGACACATAACAAGCTTTTAAACTTTAAAAATACTGTAAAAGTAAAGGATATGTAGCCAGAGATACACCATCTCTGTTTCTTTGATTTAAAATGCTGCTTCTGCCCTATTTTGAATTTTCTATCCAATCCAAACTTTGGTTTCTCAGCTGTTGAAATGCAGTTTTTCCTCCCTCTTCCTTTGTGCAATTAGCCAAACAGTCTGCTGTTTGGGGTAGCTTTTTCAGGTCAAAATTAAATCCATGATATTGTAACTCAGTACCATATATAAAAATTGATTTGCTTTGTAAAAATAGCTTGGAGTGCCATTACAGATACACTGGCTAGGCTGGGTGACTTTCTGAGCTATCACCTGTGGCAGACTAAAAATAAAATATGTCTGTACTGAAATTCAAAAGTGCTGTCTCAAATGCCACTGGGCAGAGAGGACATGCAGGAGGCTCAGGGTGTAGGGATTTTTACAGATGTAATGTGGAATATCATCCTTTGGTCTTTGATCCTCCTCAAATAATTTGTTTGCTTGTTTGTTCTTGTTTGATCCTGCTCGTTTCTTCACAGTGGGAGACTGAGTTTCACTTTTCTGTTCCTCTTATCCTCTCACTTGTTACCTGGCAGAAGAGATTGATCCCCACCTGCCCACAAAGCTCCTTTAGCTCTCTCTCCTTAGTGGGTTGTGTTCTGAAAAACCGAGAAATAAATTATCTCGATATTCCTTATTTTACACTGCAGCGATGTGGCCACATTAGAATACGTCTGCTTCATTTTAAAATGAAGTTATGTTTTATGAAGTGCAACTGGACTTCTCATAGGTCATGAGACATAGAAAATAAAATCTGTTTATCATAAGGGTAAGGCATGATCTGATGTATATGATGGAGACTTATTCCTCCATGAATTGTACAGCTCAAACTCAGTTTATTTAACAGTTTATAACAAAAGAGCAAATGAGCTTGTAACAGTGGAGAAAAGAAACTTTTAATTCACTGCACAGAAGTTGTATTTTAATTTGCAGATCACTTTTAGGTTCTTGCATTGACCCTTTAAGTCCTGACTCTATCAGTACAGATGTATAAAAAAGTGCTTTTAGCTGAAAAAGAAGTGATTTGCACGCTCAAAGGAAGAGATTGTTGCTTGCAATTATCAATCAATATCCAAGCAAAATTCTACAAAATTCTGTGTTTAAACTCTTGCAAATGTCTGTTCTCAAATGAGAATTTGAGAATAAGGTATGTAATTCTGCAGTACTCTTAGGAAAGCATAGACAACAATTTGATGCCTGGTTAAATTAATGTCATTCTTTAAAACTTGCTCCATTGGCCAAGGCAGGATGTGAGATACTGCAGGGGTCATAATAGATTCTTCTCTTCCGTGTCTGTTCACTTCAGTGACATTTTGCCAACCATTTTGAGATGATACGAACCTGTACTATGTGTAAAAAAGATGGGTTGCCTCAGTAGTTACCATGAGGGAAAACAAATGATCAGACTATAAAAAGATATTTCACGGTCATTTCCCTGGAAAGGTTTTGTTTTCAATAATAACAAAATGAGCTGTGTAAATAAATTAGGGGACTATAAACCTTCCAAGGTAATGAGAATTATCAAATCAGTTTCCAAACCATATTCCAGAAACAACTGTAGCAAAAGTTTACTTTCATCTGTAGCTACAGTATTTTATGACAAGATGCCAACATTGTAGTGGACCTTGCATTGTATCTCTCTCTGGAGGGCTGAACAAACTCAACAGTCAGGAGAATTATAAGGGGTTTTTATGATGACAACCTAGTGGAGAAAATAAAAAAAAATAAAATTAAATAAAAGGCCTTGACTGTGTAAACAAATAAAATATATGTAAAGTGAAGTTCACAGAGAATGATGTTTAAATTTGAGAAAATTACATCACATTTTGGATTTTGTTGGCTTTTAACCTTTTTTTAAGGCATTTCAATTCTCTAATGCTAAATGAAATAAAACCTCTTTGCATTTAATCTCTATGAATTTGAACTCCATTGCTATTTCTGCGTGCTAGATAATTGAAATGTGAATATATATACAATTTGCACCTCTAAGTTACTAAGTATAGAGTGAAACAGATTCCAAATATATTGTTGCTTTCTGATCTGAGAAAATTATTTAGTTGGAAGGAAGAAAGCAGGAAAGAAGTCTGTAATAAATGCTCTTGTATACACTTAGAGCTCCATTGCTCCTGCTTTTCTTCATGGTCCTTTTTACATCTTGTAATAAAATATCAAATGAGATTTTTATATTGTATTTTATTGTATTTTAAGGATCAAATTAAGTTTGACAGGTTCCTCAGAGGAATTACTTTCTAGGGGGTTTTTTTTTCCTGCTTTGTAGTGCCTCTTTTAGCTCCTGACCTCTTCTCTCCAATCTTTCTCCATTTTACAGGATATTGTTAATGAAGTGTGTACAATGCTGCTCAGGAAGAACATGCCATAGTGATTTTTCTTTATTCTTGCAGCGTGTTTGATTCCATCTAGCAGCTGCAGGCCCCTTTTCCCACAAAAGAATCTGATTACTGAGTGTGATTAAAATGAATTTTTCTTTATATGGCTCACTGTTTTTCCCAACTGAATCAGACAAGCACATGTTTTTCTGAGCATCGTGCAATACTTAAGGTTGTAAAGACACAATCATCACAAGACTTTTTATTTACTATTGTTCAGCACAAACAGTGTACAGTGAAAGAAACTAATGAGGTCTTTGATAATCAATTCTTATCAGCGATGCCTTGGGCAGAATGGGGTTTTTCAATTATCATCAGTTGTTCAGTAGCTGTACATAGGCACTTTTTTTCATCTAGAAGTGCTGATTTTATCTTTATTTTAAGAAAGATTAGCTTACATTTGAATGCTTGAAATTAAAACTGTTCCCACTTGGACTGGTTTCTTGACAATTGGCATTATTTGCTCGTGCATGATCTTACGTGTGAGCGCTGTCATATAAACGCTGAGCTTCAGGAGGAGAATCTCAAAGGCAGGAAAGCCTTTGGCATGTAGTGGTTTGGAGGATTTGAGGGCAGGATGTTTGTTTTTAAGGAGGCTGTGAGAATAGAAGGTAGGTAATGCACAGAGGAGCCTCCAGGGAAGTGATATTTCCAAGCTTTTTGGAAGAAAGCTCCCGTTTAGTGAGGAGAGGAAGGCAGGGAAAGAGCCACTGGGACTTGCCATGTAAACAGTTGCATCCAAATATTTGCTCTGGCTTTTAAAAGGGACCAGTTGGACACTGAGGAGTTTGGGAAGCTGAGGCAATGAATCCATTTGGGTTTTGGTCTCTCTTTCCATCTCTGCTGCTTGTGTCACAGAAACAAAGAGGTTTTCTTTTGGGGTTTCTTTTGCCTCACAGTTGTAATTATTGAGGAAATAACTTCGGTGGGGGGTAGGTGTCCTAAAAAAACAAAAGCAAACTGTGCCATGTGATAGTGGTGGTTCATATATTAATATATTATTAAAAAATTTGTGGTGTTTCAACTTCTCTACAGAGCATAGTCAAAAGTCTCTGAGCTCAGACTTTCCTTGAGCTGACAGAAGTCAGTGAGAAAAATCCCCTTTGATTAAAGTATAGCAGAGGAAAGGGTCAGTTTCAAGTGCTCTAATGCTTCACTGTCCTCAACATTTTTAAAATTGTTGTTTTTATTTAGAGCTATCTTATAAATGGTATAAAGCTGATTGTAAATTGGTCTCTATTTTGTGTAAGAAAGAATTCATAAGCTGTATTTTTTTTTCTTATTGTTGTGCTCCAGAACCTCTGTCTGAATTCTGCAAGTAGTATCATTGAATTGTCTATAAATTTGAGGTGACAGGGAGAAATACGTACAAAAGCAAGTTTTGGCTCAGTACAGATAGGTGAGGTGATGTCGCTGTCCGTAGCGAGAGCGGTGAAGAACAGCACGATCAAAGTTCAGGAAAAAGTGGAATCTTTAATTAATTATAAATCGGTTTATATCACTTGGTTTGCAAGAGTAGCATGGTACTATTGGTCTCTTGGTCAACCACCTCCTAGAATGATTGGTGGAGGCAATAAATATTAAAAAATTAAAAAATATTTGAAAATATTTTCCTCAGTGTACCATAACAACACTTCACAACAAACTCCAGGTGCAAAGATAAAGAATTGGTTTACAAAACCGTCTTCACTGCTTTCGGCTGGTCTGCGTGTGAAAGCGATGCTCTCACAGAACACTGAGAAAAGGCTGAAGAATTTCTCTGCTTCTAACTTTTCAGCATCCATAAGGTGAGACTGCTGAATCCTGGAAAAGTTGCATCCGATATCTGGGAGCAGTCCCTGTTCACTGCTGCAGAGGAAGGATGATGCCCTGCTTTATCCCCTATAGAGAGAAATGTTAGGACTGCTTAGAAGGAAAAAAGTTTCTTTATCTTTCATGAAAAGCACATTGTATTCACCTCTGGTTCTGTTTCATGACTATCCCAGTATGGAAAATGGGGAAACAGAGGAAAAACCATTTTATGTTTTATTTATGGTTTAACACCTACGGACGTGTAGTGTACATTTTCTAAAAGGCAGAGCTGTACAGTTTTACCCCACATCAGGAACTGCAGCTTAAATCTGTCTGGATGAAGCCAGGGGAGGGTGCTGTGGGCTCCCTGCCTGGCTGATGGGCACAGGATTCTCTTCCTCCGTCTGCCCACATCATTGGCTTTTCACCACAAGTTTTTGCAGCCAAAAAATGGATTCCATGGCTTGTGCTCCGAGAAATCAAATACGACTGACTTTCGATTTCCATGTGCCAAAACCCAGGACAGGCACAGGGGCAGCAATACCAGCTGTTGCTTTGGGAATGTTTACAAAAGGGGCTTTGCTGTAACTCAGTAACTTCCATTCCAAAATTGCCTTAGGAGCTCAGCAGTGTCTGTGTTTGTGTGTGGGGGAAGCGTCTCCCTAAGGCAGTTCCACTCACAAATGGAGGAGGCTCTTGAGAGTATCAAAGACTGGATTTATATTTCAAGGATAAATATTACTACAAGGTAGCCTCGTGTTCTCTTAGAAAGAGACAGGATTCTCCAAAAATTGTCACATAGCACCATCTTCTGAGCAGAGCCTGAATGGCAAACCGAGCCTGAGCTGAGCCCGAGTCTCTCTCAAACCCCCAGTGCTCAACGCCTGACTTTGCAAGGACCAGGGGATGAGAAAACTTTTATCTAATTTGCTGAGGAAGAGGATTGTTAAGAAATGTGTCTGTGTTTAAGAGTCTGGTATCTGCACTGGGTGAAAAATTCATGGGCAAACATCAAGCAACTCTAAGGAAATTCACACTGAGGTATCCTATGTGGAAAACGTAGGATGTGTGACCCTGCCAGGGAACAAGTTTCGTGTTACTGCCTGGATTGGATAAATCCTTACCAAGTTCCTATGAACTTTAAATGTAGGCTGTTCACTCCTTGGTTTGTACAATTTGAAGACACTCAGCACTGATCAGTTAAGATTGGGGTTCAGTGTTTAGCTGCGTCATGCAAGAAATTAGGAATTGTGCTCTCTCAGGAAAACAATTTATTTTTATTGTGGCAGCTGTAAATAGCTCTAGTACTGGTTTCCTACAAGTGTCACTGCTAAAGGTATGGGAGGGACTTTTCAGGGCTTATGCTCTTGGCCTAAGTTTCTCCTACAAGGCAGAGACATGATAGTGATTAAGCTGCATCTTCAGCCTTTCCCAGAACTGGCATCAGGGGTAAGTGGTGTCCCTGCTCCCCATACATTATATTTACATAAATATCAGGGCTGGTGCAGTTCATGTAGAGATTATCACCCAAAATCTTCAAATTCCTCCCCAGTTTTCCTTCCTTCCACCTTCCTGTTAAGAGCCCAATTTCCTTTTTTGGAGTGCTGGTTTCCTTTCACATGGTTTTTCACTGCTGTGCAAGTAATACGGAACAAACGAAACAAAACCCTTAAAGTTCAGCACTAAAACCACCACACCCTTCCCATCCTTCCCTTTTCCCTGTACCTGTATTTATCTTGGTGTTGTTTCCCTAACAAGATGCAGCCTTAACCTTCAACTTTAAAAAGTGCACTTGTGATTGCAGCCTTGCCACAGAAATTAGACCATCTCTTCTCATAAGACACACATGCAGATATTCACATGCTCTGCCTTAGAGGCTGTGGTTTGTTCTAGGAAGAGCTACTAAATTTATTAAACTGATGAATGGAGCTGCTTCCTGCAAGCTGAAAGCATGATATATTTTTTCTGCCTTATGGTGTTTTTTACAAAAGCAAACCTCATGTCATGATTTCTTTAGAGAGCTGTAAAGAAATACAGGAAGTCTTCTAATACTCCTTCTGAGCCTTTTTTGAATTACAGAAATGGCAGTGTGTATTTCAAGGGATATTTAAGGGGATTGTTTATATCTAAGTGTTTTCCCTAAGTGTTTCATGTCTTGTTTACTGATAGAGCATTTAATAAAATTTGCAAGCTGAGGAGGGGACAAAGGCAGGGGAATTCTGTCTCATGCCTGCAGCAGAATATTTGGAAGCCACGTGGCTCTCAAAGGCTGGTCCTGTGTGTTTGGATTAAGGTACTATAGAATAGGCTTTTAGAGGTGGGTTTATATTTCTAACCTCTCTATTTTTGTATTTATAAACCTCTCTATTGGCTCAGGAGCCATGGCTGCTTTCTCTCACTTGAGGCTGTCTGCTTTCTTTTTCCCAAGAAAACTTCAAATTCCCTCAAAGGCTCAGTGGGTCAGGCCCAGTCTGTCAGAGTCTGTCCTGATGTGCCTCTTGTACACATTGGCATGGTTTTTGGGTCATTTTTACTCTGGAATTTTACAAATGGGCCTTCAATATCAGTGCTTTGCAAAGAGGAGTAAAACATGCGAGGTTGTGCTGGTTATTGGAGGCAGTGGTGTGCTGTTCTAGGAGAAAAGCATGATTTAGAGCCTGAGTGAAAAGCAGCAGTGACCCTCTCCCTGCATCCACACAAATCCCTACTTGTATAAGAGAGCGCGTGGCTGTTGCAGGACCAAAGCAGGATGGCAAAGAACAGGGGGGAAATGTTGGAATTTTTATTATTAATGTTTAAAAGTTAGTTTTTGCTGCAAAAAAAAGATGTTGTGGGTAGGTGGCCAGAGAGTTTCGCTGTGGGACAGGGGAGAGAGGGAAACCTGCACCTCCCACTCCCCCGTGTGTCACCGGGCAGATTCCCTGTGGTTGTCCTTTGTGTTTGCTTCAGGTTCTTGATCTGCTGGGAAATTAAAATATTTCCTTCTTCTGATGTGAATTCTGGAACCCACGAGCTGGTTTAGGGCTCGTTCTCCATTTGCTTGGCTCTTTGTGTTGGCTCAGATTTTAGGGGGTTTTTGTGCATCTTTTGTTCTTTTGGAGTACAAAAATGAGATTGATGCTTCTGTGTCTTCTAGTTTTGAAAGGATGCAAAATAAAAGCCACAAAGTTGTTAAAATATTGTCTAAATCTTCTTAGCAGAGAAAGTAAAGTTTATTTGAACATAGCATGCTATATATAAACATAATAGATTTTTAAAGTTAAAAATGTTCTTCTTTTTATAAATATGCTTATGAGATTTTTTTGTTCTTTAGAGGCATTCAACAGGCTTAATACTATAATTTTTTTTAAAATAGCATATTGCTAAAATCTGAGACCACAGTATTCTATCAGGAAAGTTGGCCTACACATTCAGAGATTTTTGTCTCTCTCCTGAATTTTCTGATACTGACAAAACAACAACATAACAAACACTGAGGTGGATACTGACCAAATATTGTGCTTTACAGCATAGAATATCTTACATACATTCTTTTTTCTAGAATACACTTTCAGCATTTGAAATTATAAAAGACAAATTAAAGCAAAACAGTAGAAATTGGCACACAAAAAGAAGGTATCATGCATGTGGAATATTATGTGCTGTTTTCAGGCGATTCTTTTCCTGTTTGTTCTTGATTCTTAGCATTTCCCTAATTCCAGATAGACCATAAAACATGTTTACATAAATGGTATCTAATGTTACACAGTGGATGTGGTTTATTCCTTCCCATATTTCTACTGTACATGAGAGAAAGCTGGTAATCTTCAGCTGAGGTCAAAGACTGTCATATCAATATGATATAAAAATTTCATTTTGTAAGTTGTATTCAAGGAATGTAATTATATGATTGTTTTAAAATTTAATGCATGGTTATTATCCCAAGAATAGTCAGATTAGTTTAACTCATACTGACAGATGGTTAGTGGGCAAAGAGAAATCCATGAATAACCTGACACACGGAGCAGCATTAAAATAGCACATATCTATGCACTGAGAATGATTGCAAATTATATTTGCATTATGTTTTCACAAAAGAGATTTCTTTCTGCTGGCACACAATAGCATAAAGGTACCTTAACCCTGCTATGACTTAACTTGCGTTATTCAATTCAATATATTCTGCTAAAAATGGATTTTCTGCCACAGTTCTAGCAGTGCTGGATGGTAAATAACAACCAAATCATCTGCTTCTCTGAGTTGATTTTAAAGTTAATTTGGGAGTTTAATTTCTGAATATAGAAATTAAGTTGCTTCTGCAGAGAATATTCTGTTGTCAGTAATATTTAAGAGCAAATATTTCTTTTTGTGCAGTTCTCTGTTGGAGATGCTTCATAGTCATTTTCATTTACTGAAAATATAAAAGCTTTTGTTATAAACTTTAACATTCCTGATAACACAGAAAGGAAAAAAGTTTTTGAAATGTTGTGCACGTCTCACTGCTGCATTTTATAAATAACAGATACACTTTTGTAACAAACCTGAACCATTCAAACATTTAAACCATTTTACTGGATTTTATGAATTAGGCATAATAAAGTAATTCACTTCTGCAAAGTTTTATGACTTTTGTGATGCAGGAAGACACTTTTGTGCTCTAATAGTGTGAGGGCTCTGAGATAAATTTTGTCTGTGTGGAGGGCTGCTGAGGTGTGTGCAGTCTGTCTTGCTCCTGGAAATGTTTCTTGTCCGCTGAGACTCCACTCAGTTCAGTTTCACGATAATTTACAGTCCTCAGGGCAACTTCACAACAACAACACATGCTCCAGCCCTTCCAATGTTGACAGGAACTTCCTAGAAGGGAAAAGGAAAAATGGAAAAGAAAAAGGAGGGAACATTTTTAGTAGCCACCTATGATAGGACTAGAAGAAATTACTTTCAGATTAACAGGAAAGCAATTTGTTTATTCAAACTGATGTAATGCTAAAAAAATTAAGTTTAACTAAGGAATGAAAACAGAGTTTGGGCTTTTTGGCAAAATTCAGCAGCCCCTGAGTTACAAGGGTGTAGCCTGGGGTTGTTCCCTTGACGTGTTCCAAAGGCCTTCACATCCAATGTTCTAAAGCCAGGAACTGTGTGGCTGCAAAGGATCTTGGCAGTTCAGGTGTTTCCTCTTGGTCTCAGTGGTGAAGGCCAGAAATATGAAAGTCTGAAGGTGCCTCCAGAGGAGAGTATTGCTGACAGACACACCAGATCTACAGTGGTGAATTTAAACACTCGAGGCCCAAAATTACTTGTGCAACCTGCTTTGCTTGCCCATGCATTGCCTCCACCCCTCAGTCTGAGAAGCTTTAGGTGGTTATTTTACAGGAGACACAGCTGATATTTTATTCAAGCCCACCTACAGTACTGCTGCATCCTGATGTGTCGTTTTTCACCAAACCAGCTATGATTTTACAGTTCTTTGGACAGAATTATTCCTAGCTGCCGGAAGAGCCCCTCTCATTTATGAGGCAGTTTTTCCCATTACCTCTGTCCACTCGTTGTTCTGAGCATCGTAGGACTCCACGGTGTCCAGGTAGGTGTGGCCATCGTAGCCCCCCACGGCGTACAGCCTGTCCCCCAGGGGACAGATCCCAACCGCGTCCCGGGGCACGCTCAGAGGGGCCACCGTTGTCCAAGCATCTGTTTTGGGGTCATACCTAGGGAGTGTGATGATCAAATTCAGAAAAATGCCTTGTGGAGACACATTTCAAATTTAAGTTGCTGATATTCGCTCGTTTTCTCCTGTGTTGCTGTTCGGCTCACACCAGGAGCGAGTAGAATCGTGATGCGATTCAATTTTTGATTTAGCCACTAGAGGGGCCTTCAAGCACGCGGAAAATGCCCCTGTTTTCACCTCTTGATTAGAATCTCTCCATTTCAATACCATGAAGCCATCAATACATTTTAAACACAAATGGAACCTGAGGGAATGATAACATGGCCACCAGTTGACTCAGCAAAGCTAATGTCAATATATTCTTATTTTCTTTCTCCATAAAGCTTTTGGTTTTATCTTTCTTGTCAGACCCAAAGTTTTCTGAAAATTTCACTGTAAAAAGTTAAATACCTTGTGTAGTAGCTCTAAGTTTTTCACGTGAAATGCATGGCAGCATCTCACATTAATATTGATTTTACTTCTGATCTACTCCAATATGAGTTGCAGTGCATTCCAGGGTAATTCCTTCTTGACCCCATCTAACTGAGAACAGAATTTGGCCGTTGTTGTTCACAGGAGGGGTTGAACACCCCTTCAGTTTTCCTTTCTTGTCCCCAAATGACAAGACTTTGTGATATTTCTTATATTTTCACGACTTTTATCAGTATCAGTCAAATTACTGGACGAACAACTGAAAAGTATTTAATTCCTACAATATATGGCACAAGCAGCCTAAACCTGAGTTTTGGCACTTGAGAAATAGAAATATCACGTCGAATTTGTCTCGCTTCTATTGCTTTTACCTGACCCTTGGGTGGCTCAGGCAGAAGGGAGGGATTTGCTGCTGAGGTTTAATTCTTTTGTCATCACAACAGTACTGGAAATCAGTTATTCCTGCTCAAAATATTCTTTTAAAATGACAGAATACGTTTTACAAACATAACATTCCCACTGTGAAGAGGAATTTATTCCATAATTCCTTCCTGGAATGTAAACAGAAAAAAAAAAAAAGGCAGAATAATTCCTTACCTCTCCACGCAGTCGGAAAGGCGGGAGCAGTGGTTGGAAGCAGGAGCATCGTGGCCTCCCACAGCGTACAGAAAGCCGTTGTAGGTCGCTACGCCGACACCACCTCTCCTCTTGGACATGGAAGCACATAAACTCCACTTGTTTGTGTGAGGATCAAAACACTCCATGGATTTCAGGCAGGAGCTCCCGTCTCGCCCACCAACTGCGTACAGCCTGGGATAGCAACCCACAAGCAGGCAAACAGTTTCAGTCGTTATTCTCCCACTAATAACAATTTTATTTGGCTAACTTCATCCAGACCACTTTAAAATTGTCATTTGTTCTTTATTTCCTGCACTCTGGAACTTTCTTTGCTCAAAGGCTTTTGCATGTTGTATGGAGTTATATTCTTCACTTGCAGTGTAAATGTTCAAGCAGCCACATATGAAAACTAAGCTTAAAAATTCATGCGAGGTTCTCTAAATATGAGCAATAGAAAGAATTGAATTGAAAGATGCTGCATGTGTTTGAAATATACAGTAGTATTCCCTGGGACAGGGTTACAGAATATTTGACATCACATTAAAAGATTTTCTCTGCTGTTAAAGGGCTCTAATAACATGAATAGACATCAAAAACATATATAAAACATATATTAAATATATTTTACTCCAAGTCTGTGTTTAAGAAAATCTGCTGGACAGAAGCTACTACCTTGTGTCATCTTGTCTGTTCAGCCCAAAAGCACTTAGCAAACAAGTAAAGATTTAAACAGCTGATGTTGGGGCAACCTTTAGGAATAAATTGTGGTAATACACGTTAAAAAGCATTGGGGGTTGTGGCTTTTTGTCAGTGAATTTTACAAAGCCTGAGCTTCTTGTCTCAAGCTAACTTGGATGCTGCTGGCCTATGATGGAATGTAATAGAAGATGGGTTCAGATGTTGAGTGTGCTGGTTTTTCCACTCCCTTTCAAACCCTGGTTGTTGTTTTCTGCCATGAAATTGAATTTCCTTAGTGCACCTAATCAGAGACCTAGGGAACATGTGGACTTGCCCAGAGTAAATCACCTGAACCAGATCAGCTGAATTTTCCTTTAGAAGAGTCTGTTTTATTCCAGTGACTTAAATAGCTTTCAGACAGCTCTGATACATATTTTAACTGGAAGATTCTTAACCACTGTTAGAATAATAACAAATCCCCAGCTCTCTCTCTCTCCTAATGTTTGTTCCCTCGATAAAACTGAGTTTGGTTGTGCAGTTTGTTGTCAGATCCATACAAAACTTGAAGCTTTGATTTATTTTCTGTTCACATCATGCCATTGGATACAGACTGCTTGTTTACCCAGCTTTCCCAGGAAAAGGAAATCTCTGTATATACAAAGTGATTGGTTGGAATCCTTTGTTTTCCATAGCATAATTACAAACACGGTGATGTTTCCTATTCTCTAAGGAAAAGACTAAATATAGCATTATTGACTGGTGTTTTCAATGGACCATTTATTGGTCCAAAAGTGTTGTTCCACAGATATGTAAAGTCTTTTCTCGTGGGGTTGAACAGGAAAAAATATGGTGTGATTTAGGGAAACAGGAAAAGGAGAAGCATTCTACTTGGTTGGACTGCAGAAGTAGCACTGGGTGATGGACATTTGATCTCCTGGTATGCCAGAAATTACATCACCAGACATGATTTAAGCCCTGCTGGAGACAGTTTGTATCAGCAATGATTGAGAACAGAGTCAGGATCGGGCTGATTTCCTCTTTGACAAAGTGGTTTCCTGCGTGTTGTTGCTGTGGAAGGCACCAACAGGAGTGTCTGGTGGAGTTTGTGCTGAGAACGTTTCCTCTGAGGTACAGCAGGGACCTGGAGAAGCACTTCTGCCTCTCTTGGACTTCTGAGCTGTGATTTCAATCCTGCCCTTATATGAATGCAAAACTCGAACTTGCATTTACAAATATTCCTTTGCTGACATCTTTGTTTCTGCTTTTTTATCCTTCTCTTTCTCTAGAATTTACAGATTGATCAGGGAAGCCAGTGGCAAAGGTTCCAGGTAAATGCAATTGTCTGCCTGTAACCGAGTGTTCCCAGCCCCTACAAACTGGCACTGCTAAGAGCTTCCCACAGGTTTAAATAAGAAGGAAGGTTGGTTCAAGCCATATTTTCCATAAGCTGAGGCCTTTTGCAAGGCTTTTCTAAGAACCACATGGGTGCCTGCTCCCATGTAAAAGGACTTGAGTGGCTTTAGCATCTTAGCAGAATGTTTAAATACATTAACACCTGATTTCAGTGTATTCAAGCAACAGATGGAGGGCAGAACAAATTTGGAAAGGATAAGACTTATAGGAGGCTGTTTATTCCATACCTAATTAATAAACTTTTCTTCTTTCCATTAAACACACCATACACCTTCAACACTTTAAAAGCTGGCTGTGAATTTGTATGACAGAGGAAAGACTTTGTTTCCATGCATGTTCTTTTAAGTCTATTTAGACAAAATGATTTTAAAGTGTAAGCATAAACTTGGAATATTTTTTTAAGTAGCTGATTTTATATCCCCATATGTTATATTCTAGGTAAAATTCTGATGTGCGTGTAATAACATTTTCACATTGCTGTGGCTCAAAAGGGCTGAAATGTGTTTAAAACATGACTGCAAGTTTGAAATCAATTTACCGCACAGCACAGGAAAAGCTTTCCTTTCTTATGTCCGCGCATTATATTTTCTCTTTGTTTCCTTGAGGTCTTTAATTACCATAAGCCTGAAAAGAAAGTTTAAGAAGCTGCATTTCCAAGGAAGGGGGCAAACGAAAACCCAGAGAGAGGTTTTCCCGTTGCCATACTTGCTGTTGAGTGCCGCGACCCCGACGGTGCTGCGGGGGGTGGACATGCTGGCCACGTAATTCCACTGCCGTGCCTGCGGGTCCCAGCGCTCCACGGTGTTGAGGTAACTCCACCCGTCGTGGCCGCCAACTGCGTACATTGGTCCTTCCAGCATTGCTACTCCTTGAGAGATGGAATTAGGGACAAATTATCTCCTGGTTTCAGTGACCGGCAGCGCATTCGTTTCGTACGTTAATGCCCTGTATGCAGATAAGCAATTTCAGCTGGTATTAAATGATCTGAAAGCTGCCTTTTCATTTGGCAGAATAAATAAAGATAAACAAGCACTTCACATACAGTGTTCTTCTAAATAGCCATTATCTTTTGCCAAAAGATTAGAGGAAAGCTGCTTTAGTTCTGATGTTCTCTTCTTGGACTTTTATCTCTTTCACTTCTGGTGACCTTGCTCTGAAATAAATGTGAGCCCCTAAATGGGAAAGGATGTTACTCTCCTAGAAAAAGGCAAAGCTTGAGTCAAGCAATGATGAATATGCCCAAACCAACAACCTTTCCTAATTCTGAGCCAGCTGAAGCTCTGTAGTGCTGCCAGCACAAAGGCTGGGTGGGTTGGTAGCTGGCTGTCCCTACCAGCTAAAGCACCACAACATTTTAATTCCTTTTGGATAAGAGCTGGCTCCTATCTGCTGTCCTTGAGGCACAGGAGAGCCAACTTAGCTGTCACTGCAAAGCTCTGTGTGGACAAATCCTGGGCCATTGTGCTTCTCCAGAGAAGGGCTTTGGTGCTTCTCCTTTGGGAGCTGCTGCTGCTCTTTGCTCCCTTTGTTAGGTGAGGCAAAATGTTTCAATCCAGCTGCTTAAAAGTTTTCTGAATCTGTCTTTCAGGCCTAAATATACATGGCCTGGTTTCTTCAAAAGCACCAGCTCTCCACAAAATCTCCCTGAAGGTAGTAGGGGCTGTAAGTGTAAGGCAGCTTTGCAAACCAGGCACAGATTGAAGCCAAGCTTGGGGCACTCAAATTTATGGCTGTGACCTACTTGTTGGGGAGAATTATGCCCCTGTAGCCAGGAATTATAAAGACTTCAATGAAAATTATCTCATCTGTTTGGTCTTCTTCCCCTGTGCTACCTACTAGTATGTGGTTTCGTAAATTTTGTGCTCTAGCTGGTAAGAACCCTACACTACCCTTTCTCCACAAAGCAGGGGAGAACGTGTCATAGGCCACAATGGTTTGTCAAATAATTCTGGGTCAATCTTCCTCTATTATCCATAAAAATAAAAATATTCCATGTCATTTGAACTTACCAATGATTTCAAGCAATACCTGTTTCTGTAACTTGAGAAGCCATCTTTTTCGTAAGACCTTTTTCGTAAGACAATTTTCGTAAATTGTTCAGAATTCATCATGTTCCCTCTGTTGCAGTCTACTCAAGTGTAAATTTAGCCTTATTTTTTATAGTTCCAGAAATAAATTCTAGGTTTCATTTTCATATGTGTCCTTCAGTGTGAATAATATCAAGGATTATTTTGCAGTAAAAAACCCATAGGTGCTAAGCCATGGCAGAGCTCTGTAAAACTTCTTGTAATTACAACATTAGAAGTGGTGAAGGTGTACTTATTTCCATACACTTTTTTCTTCAGTGTGGGTGATGCCCTGCTCTGAATTACAGTTGATTGATACCTCTGGGCTTAATTCATAATTTATTTTTTAAAAAAAATTACAATAAGGTTGTTATTGTATTGTAAATGTATCTCTTGACCATTAAATCATGTGAAGAGTTGATTATTTTCACTATGGCTTATATACTGGAGTTTCCTACAAGCAAAATTAACTCTGGAAGACCAGTGCTATTTAGGTGAATATTAATAAAATCATAACATATGAAAATAGGCAAATCTGTCTTTGAAAAATTCCTTCTACAAATATTGCTGCGTGTTCCTAAACGCTGTTAAAGGTTTTCTCAGCAGTGTTTGTGTCAGTCAAAACCCGTCTGTGTGTGCTGTGAGGCGCTTGCAGAGGCAGAGCCCCTCTTACCCAGGCCATGCCTGTGTGTTGACATCGGGGGCATCACAGTCCAAGCCTTGGTGACGGGGTTGAAGCACTCGACAATGTTGGAAGTTTTGAGCCCATCCCTGCCCCCCACAATGTAGAGCTTGTTGTCAATCACCGCAACCCCGAACTGCAGCCGCCGGCCGTTCATGGTCCCAATTTGGATCCAGCTGTTGGTCCTGAGGTCGTATTTCTCAATTGTGGTGGTACCTGTGAAAAACAGAGACAGCCATGGAGGGAGCAGTACCCAGCAGTCAGTAGTCGGTTCAAAACATGACTAAATTATGAAATACTGAAATTTTGTGTGAGAGATTTTGCTGTGAACTTCAGTTCTCATGTGAGCCTAGTGAGAAAGTTGCACTAATTGCACACATGATTGGTAAATCTACGAGAATATACTGGGAGCAAGAAATGGAGAATTAAATTGAGGCAATATTTGTAGCATTGCAAATTTTGGAGAGAAGTTAAATCCATTACTTAAATACCATGAGGGTAGGGGTTTTGTGGGTTTGTTTTGGTGTTTCTTCATATTCCTTATGAATACGGTGCCTCACAACTTTCTACTCTTTAACCATGTTTGTGCCTAAAGCATTAATGATATTAAAACCAGACTCCATGTATCTGTCTGAGAAACTGGACGAGCATCTCCAGTGATCCTTTGGATATTTTCCCTGTTAGGATGGAGTCAGGCAGAAGACAGGGCTGTGTGTGAGCACACATCTGGTTCCCACAAGTGTCTTCCCCGAGGCTCACCTGTGCAGCAGCCCTGCAATAGCTGCTTGGCTGCTGGAACACGTAAAACCACATTTTCCATTTCTTCAGGTCACTGGACCTCCAGTAACATTTTTACTGAAGCTCTTGAGAAGGCACAAGCTCTCTGCCATTCAGCACTGACACTTTTCCACGCACTGGCTGCCATCGCCACTCAGGAGCCATAATAGCTCCTCTGAGAGCTGCTAAGCACAGCGAGGGCATGGCACAGTAAGAAGGCAGAATTGCCAGTTCCACATCCAATGCACTCTGGAGCTCAAATTCAGCTCAGTCGAAGGCAACCAAATGAGGAAAACAGATCTGATTTCTTGTTCCTTGACTGGGATTTGAGAGCAGACAAGCAGTGTTTTGAAGATAACAACAGGCAGCTTGTGGCTCAGAAATTATTTTTACAACAGGAAAACAACCACGCGATAAAGCAGAAAAGAAAGGTGGGATTTGGCTTAGAGATCTGTTAGAGATCACCTGATGTACTCCAGAAACTCAGTGAAATAGTTTATCTCATGCTAACTTTTCTCTTATCTGTATGTTTTTCCCTTAGGCTGGGAAAGAAACTACCAGCTCCATCTGCAATGAAAGACAGAAATTCTGCTTTCTCTCTTGCATTCAGAGCAGCTGGGTTTCTTTGCCTGTTCTTTCCATCTTGTTAGTCTGTTTGCTCCTCTTTGCTTTGATTCTTTCTCATTTATTCTATGCTAATACTTGAGTGCCCCAAAGTTCTCCACTTCAAAGGAAATCTCTCACACTAAGTAAAACACAGGGAAAATGCAGTCGGGTTTCAGTGTGTTCACACGTACCCTGTGGGCTGTCGTTCTTACAGAGGCTGGAAGATTTGAAAGTCGCAAAATTTAACGTGGTTTAGGCACATTCACATTTTTCAAAATTCCAGCCCAAAAGTGCCTCTTTGATCCTCCTTTGATCATTGGAATTTGAGACTTGTCTTCCTATTCCACCTGAGATAAGCACAAAGCCAAACCTGGTGTCTCCCTTATCACAGACAGCGTGTTATTGCCAGAGGTGGGAGTTGCTCCCTTCTCAGAGCTGTTCCTCCAGAGCATCCTGGTCTCTTACTGCTGTTTCCTTTATCTCACAATCCAGCCCAGGCTCCAAGTCTGAGTCAGAGCTGTGGAGGACAGCAGGGAGGAGCGGAAGTGCTGTTCTTCTTACCCATCAAAAGGCAAAAGTTCAAACAACTGGCTTCATTCCAAGGTAAGAAGTAAAAGAGGCACCAACGGGAAGTGCAGATGTTGACTGAAACAGCCTTTTCTTTGCATAACCTTTACTAGGAAAAAAATATTGGAAAATTGTATTCTTATTTTAGGGGAAGAGAGTTTAAAAATTACATTGCTTTCGTGGTTGTCTGATATAATCCATAAATACTCAGTATCACTGATGAATCTGCTTAATTGCAACAGTTTAACTCCAATTTGCTAAATTGTCCTAGGAATGAGTGTTTTCATGTTGTGCTGGCGATGAATGTGCATTCTGCACTTGATTTGATTGCACAGAGATAGGGAGGTAGCTCTGCAAGGTCTCTCATACGGGGCAAAATCAGTCGTCAGCAGCTTTTTGTAAACCATGAAATGGATTCTCTTCTTTGTGATTCTATTAAAAGTGAACTCACACAGTTAAAGTAATTCTGTGCAGAAAGTCGCTAGACTTTAAACTAATTAGAGTTCTCTGGCTCCAAGCTGTGGGTTTGAAGTTGAGGTTCCTGGAGAAAATTATTTAATATTCTGCCTCCTAAATAGAATAGTGCAATGTTTAAAGCTGTAACCTGATTGCAGCTGTGAAAATCAAATAATAGAAACTGGAATACGTTTATAATAATTAACTTTCAACTACAAACCTGAAAAAAAAAAAACTGTGTATGAAGTCCTGAAAAAAAGCTGCATTCATGGAAAATACAAATCTTTCCACCTGAAATTTTATAATAAGGATTGATAAGTATTGAGTGAGAGTTCTCTGGAGTTCGGTGATGCTTTTTGGTTTTATTTTTCTTCTTCTTTAAAAGTTTTTTTTTTTCATTTTCTTATTTTGTCAGAATTTAGACCACAAGGTTCAATATTAAACAAATCTTGAAACATTTCAAATATTTATTTTTTCTTCTGATTTGTAAATTCAGCGGTTTTTGCAACAATTCGTACTAAGTTTGATTTTAAAATCACCATCTCCATCAGGCATCTTTAGTCTGCACCTAAATATAAATGCATTGTTTACAAATATGATCCTTGCAAGAAGAAAGATCTTCTGGCACATAGAGTTCTGTTCTGCGATTTGCTTTTTCATCTTTTTCACCCCTAAATTAACATTTTCCTATGGGAAATATTTAAATAATTGTCATATATTCCCTGCGTGTCTGTGATACCATTAATTAATACAATCACAGTAACCTGTGGGCTTACCTTTAGTGGCATCCATACCTCCCACAGCATAAAGGGCACCCACTGTCGATTTTCTGGGCTTAGTTCGAGGGCTCTGCATCATGGAGCGTCTCTCTGGCAGGAGGTGGTACTTCATGGCCTCCATGAGAAGTTTCTGACACTCCAGGTCGTCTGCAAACATTGGGCTGTTTTCTAGGTCAGCCAGTAGCTAAGAAATGAAAAGAGAGCATCTTGATATATATCTAAATCATTGAAATTGCATGTACTTTAATAATTAAAGTATTTGTCGCTACCAACACTGATTTTAAGCTCACCACTCACTTGAGCTTTGCTGGGAACTCTGTTCTAGTGCAAGCAAAACTATATAAAGGTGGGGGAAAAGCTCTATGAGTATGATGGCTTTGATTAATTTTTTTCCTACCCCTTTCTTTGAACCTTTAAAAAAGGTTAAAAGCAGAAATGTGGTACTGCACCCTCTGAATGCAAAACTTCTAATGTGAGTAAGCAAATCTACCACAGAGTACTGGACATCTCTGTGAATATTAGAAGATATTAAATGTGCTTAAAATTAAGTGTGTATAGTACTTTTATACTTTATCCAAGGTAGAATATTTGCAGCATTGGTCATATAGATTCATAAAGTGTCCTGGCTGACAGTCTCGATATTCTGTATGCATTTGTGATGGGATATAAAGATTCTTCTATGACACAGGCACAGCAGTGTCATCTTTCTATGAAACAGAACGTCCAGCTCTGGAACTTCATGGATGAATTTTTTTTCCAGAATTAAGGGACCAAAAATGTCTCTGCTCAGAACTGTCAGCAATAATTTAGACCCTTTTATATTTGTCTGCTTTTTATGGCAATAAAAAACCAAGCATTGTGGCTTATCTGTCCTGCAGTTTGGTAAATCTAAAGAAATATTTTTGCGTGGTATCTCAATTGCTGTGCTATTAGGGAAGAACTTTTAAAACCCAAGCAAGAAACACCTGTCTTTTGGAATACGCTGGCATTTTTTAGAGGTAATTCTGGGCCTGGTAATTACACTGGCACTGGGGCATTTCTTTTCATCTGTGTTTAAAAGCAATGAAGATATATACTATATCATTTTAAAAAATGAAAACGATAAAAAAATACCAATAATCTTCAGCCCAAACCAAAACCTTTCCACAGAGCTCTTCTCTCTGCCTACAGGATGCTGAAGACAAGCCTTTCAGCGGGCAGAGTTCCCTGCTAGCCCTTCCCATTGATACCTGGGGTGGCAGCAGGGGCAGTCTGATGTAGGAGAGAAGCATTCCCAGGTCCCGCTGTCGGTTTTGCAGATCGTGCCTCACCCACATCATCAGGGCCTGGAAAATGGCTTCTTCATCCGGCACGTTGATGTCGTCGCTAGACAAGAGCTTGGCAATTTCATTAGCTGGGAGCAAAAGAAATTCCTGGTTTTTTATTACTTCTATGAAGTGTTCCTAAAAATAAAAGAAGATTTCAATGCACTGATGATTTTCACACATAGAAATAGCTTTTTCTTAGATACTGTAGGCTTTGAGTATATTTCATTCCTGTTCCGTTCCACAATATAGGGAAATGCTGTGGATATTATAAAATCAATGTCTTTCTAGCATTTAAGGGAGATTTTGGTTACTTTTTGCTGCCTCACTCTTGCAGAACTGAGGAATAATCCTCATCTTCACACCACCATGCTGCAGTTGCCTTTGTCAGGCTTCTTGTCAGCCTGTCTTGGTTTAGGGATTTGCCACTGACACTTTTGTTCATCAGTGTAATCTTAACACTGTGGCTTAATAGAAATACTATTTGAAGATAAAATGTGCATTTTAGAAGTGCCAAGTGGGCATTCAAACCCACTGTGTCACTTCTGTTGCAGATTCAAAGGCTTTGAGCCAATTACACTATTACCTTCCAATCCTTTTGGAACGAGCTGTGCCAGCTGTTGGCTGTAGGACTCTGCTCTTAGGGCAAGAAAATACAGCAAAAGAATTTCAGCTCACTTTTCTAACAACACTATTTGGGCAATATGAAGTTGGGCAAGTCCCAACAAAGGAGTCTCAGTCTTTTAGCTACTGCTGTGATAAAACTCCCCAACTCCAGAAGTGACCATGTGTACTAAATCCCTAGAGTATTTAATAGAATTATTCTTCATTAAAAATATATATTGTACAGTTGGCTTACAACAATATCAGAGTTGATATCAATATACATGATATCAATATATATATAGTTGGTTTCCTTATCAAATTCCAAAGGAAAAAAGAAATTTGGTGAAGAGAGAGAGGGGATTATGTTACTTGCAAAGAGATGCATGTAGGAATTCATGTCTGCATTTGAAATAGAATGTCTATTTCTGTACCTAGAATTAGTACATCTTCTTTAGGAACCAGATTGAAATAGGGCAGGTGAAGAAATTTTAGTAACTGATATTTTATTGTTTGTTTTCAGCAGTTTCTTCGCTTTAGGTAACTCTTTTCAAGTGTAGCCAGGATGCAAATACAGAAGCATCAGTGATTAGAGGAGATGTCAACTTTGGTCTGTTATGCATATCCTGCTTTAATATTTGTGACATTCGGAGAACAGGGACAGGAAGGCCAGTCCACTTCTAGTTACAAATATAGTACAAGTTGTTTATCAGAACGAGCTCTATCTGCACAATAGATACCAGGCAGGAAACTGTTAATACGCTGCCTCAGGGGCCAAAATATTGAAGGGGAAGGTCCCCATTGTGTCTGGTTTTATTGAATGGATCTGGTGTTTACAGTACATCTTCTGGAAATGTAATGGTCTCTATACTTACAGGACAACTCTGCGGTCTTTCCCTTAAATTACACATTTTCTCCAACATGAAACAAACCCAAATGTTTTATTTATCCCCTTTCACAACTCTTATGTGTTTATGCATTGTTCTAACCTCTTATTCTCCAGAGGTTTTTGCAATATCACTTCAAGGGTTTGGAACAAAATTTTCTGTAAGTTTATTTCAGAGGTGCAAGCTTCCTCTTCTCTCTCTGAGCTGTCAGTAGCAAACGTGACGGATGCGTTTATGGCACACCAGGTTCTGTTTCATGGCAGCATTCTCAGTCTGTTCCATGCAAGACCAGGAGGTGGTTCTAGCAGTGGTAGAAGTTGTTTTCAAGGAAAATAGTGTAAAACGTATGCCCAGTGCTGCTGACTGTCACAGAGTCATCATGATCCTTCATATTAGAGAGTTCTTAAGGGCTCAACTCTCAATTCTGTGACACATGGTTTGGAAAAATAATCAAGGTTTAACTCCTGGGAAATACTGGAGGATTCAAATGGTTAAAAAACTATAAAGAAAAAAGAGCTCTCTTATTATCATAAAATCATAAACCCAACTGTATGATTTTATCTCAGTTTTGCAGAAATCTGAACCATAATTTTAAATGCCTGAAGCTGCCCGCCGTGTTCTCAGGCTGGCGGGAGGAAAGAGGCAACAGTAGAGGGGGGATTTCCTGATTTTGGCGGAGTATAAAAAGGTGTGGAGCAGCAAGGACAACACTATTTTATGCAGGCAGAGAGAACCTTTATCTTAAATGCCCCATTTCAAATTTTGAAATGTAAAGGGGATGTAGATTGCTGCTAAACAAACCATTCATTACTGTGACAGGGAGGAGCACAAGCAGTGCCCTCAATCTACACACGCCACTCTCACTTCTCTCAGCAAGTGGACATGCACAATCCCTTGCTGGAGTGTTCTCAGCATTATGAAGCCTCTAAACTGGTTCTGACATCCTCCACCAATATTTCAAGCAAAAAGCTGCCGTGTGTCTCCTAACAAGTAATTCTTTTTATATCTATTTAGCTGTAGCAGTTGGCATTCTTTTTGTGTTTTAAGCTGTGATAGCACATCTTGTTGCCCTGAATATTTATCCCTCGATTTGGTTTCACAGCAAGTTATCTCGCTTCTCTGTTTCCCACGCTCTGAATATTCATTCCTTGCTTGGAGCCAGAGGAGGATTATGTTCCAGTCAGGGACGTGCTTCTTTTTAGCATTCCGAATCTTTCCAATACGTTCTTTATTTTGACTCTTTTTATGCGTGTCTCACCTTAAAATCAGCTTTAGAATTTTCTTGGTGTGGAATCAGAGGCGTAAGGATGGCCCATTGCTGTTTGTCTCTAGACATGAGCCGTGTTAGGGCCCTATTACATTTTTTGGCAGGAATAGGTACCACTCTGACCGCACATTTTAGTTCGCTAAGGGTGCCTTTCTACAAGGCAGAACTCTGAAATGGGGAACAACACAAGTGAATATTCCTTTCTGTAATTACGAGTGCAGAGCTGTCAGCTGTTCACCTTACCATGGTGTACGTGTGTGCCACCTTCAGGAGCTCCGTGCAGCCCTGGGCGTCCCCGAACGAGCGGATCCCCAGGCAGTTGGAAGGGTGGAGCTGCTTCATGAGGAAGTTGCAGCACACCTCAATAACCTGGGAGAGCTGCAGGAGGCACGCAGCAGCCAGCAAACTCTCTATGGTGTCCTCCTTCAACTCGAGGATACCTGGGCAGTTTTCATTTAGGAAAAAAAAGGAAGTTCTAAGTCATTTTCCTTATATTTTCATTGTTCAAAAGTTTGTCACCCTTTGATTTTTCTCTGAGATGTCCTGTGGTTCACAAATTCATTTCCCTTTCTTGCTGAAGGATTCTTTATACAGATGTTTTAACAGACTTACAGGATTTGGTGGATTTTAATTACAATGATTGGGACATTTCTATTGTAAATTTAACAGTGTTAGATCTGATATGAATGGAAAAAAAAATAAAAAAAAAATTGTGATTAGGGAAAAATCTTTCCCAAAATGCGGCTCTGAGTAACCTGGTCTTGCGGAAGGTACCAGGGTTGGAGAAAGATGTTTTTCTAAGCTCCCTTCTAACCCAAAGTAGGAAAATTCATATATTAATGAAGAAAAATATACATGATGTTTCTATAAGAAGAAGTTTAGTGTGAGGAGCTGGGAAGCAGCAGTACTGGGGGCAGTATTTAATTAATTAAGTAATTACCTGTGTAGGCGTAGCGCACCAGAGCCTTCAGCGCCTCGGGATCCACTCCCTCCATCTTGATCTCCTCCTGCTTGGCTTCCCGCACGTCGCTGGTGAACATCGCAGCAAAGTAATCAGACACTGCGCTGAGAACCAGCCTGGAGGCGAGGCAGTGTGAGCAGGACAGCAAATTACCTCATCATCTCAACACCAGGCAAAAAGTCCAGCGTTATTGTGTTATAAATTGTGTGTACCGTGGAAACAATTAGCTGAGGATTCAAATCTTATAGCAGTGAAGTTAAAAGAGTAATTAGTAATTTAATTTTCTCCCTGAGTGCTTATTTGGGCAGATTTTCTTCGCTGATCTTGCTGTAGTTTGACAGCAGCAAGAAGAGAGGATGGACAGCACCAGTGGTTTGCATTTGAATTTCATTCTATTTAAAATAATATATATGAAAGTTGAAGACGTAATTTTATTCCACGTTAGCTGAAGTCCTAATTAAATGTTCATTCCTAACTAACCAGGGTATTGATAAATTGAGGCAGCTCTAGGAAATTTCAGGCGTAAAGGATCCTGGGAACTGTACCTGTGAGCAGGAATCTTTTGGTCCCCAGCGATCAGGAGCACATCACAGAGCTGCTTCTGCTGCAGATAATTCTCCATTTTGCGGAAGGTTTGCTCCGCGTGGTTTGTGGACTGGAAATACTCATCAGAGCCATTGGTGCTCATCCCAAGAGAGCTGCTGGTCGTGGACAGCCTGCCAGGGACAGAGGCAGTGATGAACACAGCGTTAGAAATGCGTTAGAAATGCATAATTTCTCCTGATTAAGGTGGGTTTTGTTCAAAAGGCAGCACAGAAATTTTTAAAATTAAAAGGTCCCACAGTCCTGGTCTTACCATGCCTTCTTCCAGCTTTTTCTCTTTGGTATCTGGAAGTTTTCATTCACAAACCTGCACATAAACCGTACTTTACTACAGTTGTGTGTAGTAGGTGGTGCTACTGACTTGTCTACTCCCCTCAGTTTTGAGTGGATGCACTGTTTGCACAGCACTGATGTGATAAATGCAGCCTCCTGAGCATTCACAAACGGAATCCTTGAAAAAACCCTTCTTTTCCTGTGATACTGACAGCTAAAACACCTCTTGGTATGAAATGTTGAGTATTACATCTTTAGGTCTTATTTCTGATCTCTTCTTACTTTGTCCATTAAATTACATGACTCGGTAGGAATGAATCTGAAGACAATTTAATGAGCAGCATGTAATTCCAGGGAAATATCCAAATTAAAATCTCATGGAATCAGTACCTTACATGGCCTTTAGAATCTGACTGCAAATAATGGAGACTAATTTCTCTGCCTTTCGTGGAAATGTTCTATATAAATGTATTCCTCCCACTCCAGGATTCTGCTAGCTTTCCCACTTATAGAAAACCCATATTGTTTTTTCAAAACATCACTCCTTACAGCCTTTTAATATGGATTATATTGCAGATTGAAACACCTTTCTGACACTTCCCTAGGAAAATCTTTATTTTTCTATCCATCTGTTTTTAGTAAAATAATAATGCATTTGCTGATATAAATGTATATCACAGAGCTTGAAAATGCTGCAATATTCAACACTACTTTAGCTAAAGATTATTTAGGAAAACATTTTCTCAGTTTAATGTCACATTTTGTTAGAATGTAAGGCACCTGGTGTTTTAAAATTTCCAAGCCCAACTAGGAAGTAATGACAGCTGGTTGACTAAATTTCCTGGTTGTCTTTGATATTGTTAATGCGAATTCATAAATGATTAGGAGGGATAAGATCTCTTCATGAATTAGCGTATTAAATTTAGCAGAATATTGGATTACATCCACAATTTAACATCTAGTTCAGAAAACAGAGGAATAAAAATGGGTAAGTCAGGTTGAATTGGCAGTACCAGAAAAGAGAGATGTTAGATCGTATCTTTTCAAAGATCATACCTCATTATATAGCTAATAGAATTCAGGGGAAATAATTAAAAATCAAATTATAATGTAATACTGAATTGAGACAGCAGGTTTCGGTCCCCTCTGCAAAACGTTTCTGTCTTTATTACAATTTCAAATCCATTTTAGCTTAGCTTAGTTCAGTTTTAAAGAAAAAGGGGGAAACCAAGTTCACCTCTAATGTGTTTCCTTTGCCATTTTTGACTTACAAAAATGAATTTGTCTCAGTGCGTTTAATGACTCCGCTTTCTTATTTGTTTTCATTCAATGCTTCATAGAAAACGACGAAGCTGCAAAATTGAATTATATGCTCATTTGTTTTGTATCAGCTGCTGGATGCCAAAATCATACTCTGTAATGTTTTGCTGTTTACCTCTTAAGCTTTCTTTAATGTTTTTCAGAAAATTGGTTTTCGCAAAATCTTTTTTTCATATTCGTAATATCCACTCTAAGTGTTGTGTCTCAGTACATTGCACTTAGCCGTGATGTTTGCAAAAAAAATTAAAATAATACTCAACCATCCCTATTGTAAATAGGCAGTACCAGTTGTATGAAATAAATAATTCCCCACAGCGTGTATTTATTTGTGGTTAGAGAATCATTTCCAAGGGAGTCAAAGTCTAATTATTTCATTTAGTCCTGTGTACTTTTTTCACAAGTTTAGTGGAGCCACATTTAACTACAGCAGAAATACCACTAATATAATTAATTATTTCAAAGGCAAAGGTCTTCAGAGACTGAAAAATACTGGAAGCAAAATCAAGTTCTCCATTAATATTAAAATTATAATTTCTGGTTTATCTCCAGCAGCTGATCCAAAATGGTAGCTATATTATGGAGGGGAAAAATTAAATTCAAATCTCAATATTTATATATTTTCCTTAGTGTATGGCTGTCAGACTCAAATATTGACCTTCAGAGTGTAGCACTGGGTAACAGTGAACTGAAGAAGTCAGAGATCAAAATATCCTCAGGGGAGGAGTCAGGAAAAGCCCCCTGGAGTCCTGTGGGATTCTGGCAGAGGATGCTGAGGGTGCAGCACAGATAAAGATTTATTCCTATAAAACACGCACAACTCTGGACAAACAGAAGCTGAATATTCAGGAATAAAAGTTTCCAAAAGCACACTAGTCAGGAAGGAAAATATCAGTGAATTGTTCTGAAGAATCAGGAACCCAGATTGTTTAATGTCATCTTTGCGTGGGTGCTCACTGGGACGAGGAGCTGTAACACCATTAGCATTCACAATAATGGCTTAAAACGCGGATTAGCCTGGAGAGATAAATCTGTATTTCAATTATTCCAAAGTCACATCAGTTGTATGAATTTCATTTTAGGTAGAGAGCCAAGTGAAATGATTCCAGAGTTTTCCTGCAAGGATTTGTGAAGAGTAGTCAAAATTTGGTCCCATTTTTAAAAAGAAACGTGGAGTTTTGAAACAGACAATATAAACTGAAAACTTGAAGAAATTATCAGCAAGCATTAAGTGTCTCGATGATAAGAAGGACATAAATACCAGCCAGCGTGGCTGGTCAGAATGAATCATGTCAGAACATTGTATTTTATTCTTTTTTCCAAGATATCAAAGCTTACTGGGAGAAAAACATGAGTTGTCAGAAGTCATCTTGCCTTTTGGATGACTTCTGACACTATTTCACACGACATGTTCAAAATCGAGCTGGGATGGCAGGTTTTAAGTGTAATAAATATAAGAGATATGAATAACATGTTTAGCCATGCTTGAAATCTATCAGGGATTCAGTTCCAAAGGCAGACGAGGTGCTGAGAGCATTCCAGGCAAATCCTTCTTCTGATGCTGCTCCATGGTTTTGTTGCAGAAAATCATGTGATGGAAACAGGGTTTAATTGTTACATGGACTTTTCATAGCAAGCCACAAAGTTTTTGGGAACAGAATTTAAATTCAGAGAGGCACCTTTGCCCTTGTCCTCACTGAACTTTAGGGAAATTTTTACTTCTCAAAGAGCTGCTTACACCTCTGTTCAAATAATTACCTGAATAAAGCAGAAGGGAGGAAATGACAGGTTGTACTGGATCCTAAGCAAGCTGGGACTCCAAAATGGTGTCTGAAGGTAAAATTTCATCTTTTCTGTGATCAGAATTGATGTCATGAGTTTTGTGATTCATTCCAGGCCTAGAAGACTTTAAATTTCTGAATTAGGTTAAATTTATTTTCTGTCATAATGAAGTACTCTTCGCATTAATCAGCAGAGCACTCTTCATTAATCAGTATATAAAGGATAAATCCAGATTTCCTCATTATTTAATTAGAATGCGACAACACATAAATGCCATTTATTTGCCATATCCTTTTTAAAATTCAGTGTTTTATTAAACCTCATTCAGTGTGCCTGTGGCCAAAACCAGGAACCAAACCTGATGATAAGGAAGCTTAGAAGCATAATACTGCGTGAAAACAAGGTGATTTGTTGGAGTCTTTTAATTTTGTTGATGTTAATGAGGCTATTATTTACATTTTTATGGTGACCTCTTCTCTTCTTGAGCATTTTTTGAATGTACCTGTTTGAGCTGCTGTGATATTTGTGAAATTCAGTTTCATCAGGTAGCAGGTCAGTTATCGGTGCCACTATCACAGCTGGCAGCTCAGAGGGGCTTCAGCACTGTGGGGCCCTGGATGTGCTGGAGCTGTGGCAAGGCAAAATTGCAACTCCATCAGTTCAGTTTGTTTGTGCAGCAATATTTGCAGTGCAGCTCATCATTTTTTCTTTTCTCTCGTTTATTTTTGCTTGTTTAAGAGAAGCGCGGTTCCGATTCCCCCCCCGACAGCTCTGTCCTGTGCAGCTGTGTGAGCTCTGCCCCTCCGGCTGCTGGGCACTGACGTGGGGCTGCCCTCTGAGAGAAACTGTTTTCCCACAAAAATCACAGCACCTGTCCCAGCTAAACCCCAGCAGCTGGCTGAGAATCAAAAATCTTTCAGTTAGGAAGCCATTTCTGAACACAGATAAAATAATGGTAAAGTTGATGCACTTCTTTAATTGGTGCTGATAAAATTACAGCACCTCAGTAACTGTCCCAGCCTCTGTCTTGAAATTTCTACTGCAGTTCTCTACTTTATTTTTTACTCTTTAGTGTGAAGTTTTTAGGGTGTGGGTGAAAACATTTGACCTAAAAAAGTATGGAAAATTGTTGATGACTGCTGAGGTCGTATCATTAACCCGAGGTTGTAATAATGATGGAAAATGATGTAGCAAATGAAGAAATAAGTAATTAAAATTTATAATTTATTTCAGTTAATGGAGAAACTCCTGGCTTCCCAAATAAACTGAATGTTCTGACAATTCCTTTAGAACCTGGAGCTCCTGAAACTGTCTGGTTTTAGCAATTTTGTTATTGCTAGGGTTAACATAAACCTGCCACTTCTCTCAGTCAGTGTTACTTAAAATAACTTTTCCCATTTGGGATTACAAGTGTAAGCGTGCATTTCATTAACTGCAGGAGCTTCAGCAAAGCACTGAAACCACTGGAGCTGGTTTGAGTTTTGTTCTTCCCCCAGACATGACAGAGTACAGACAGATGTCATCATGATTCGTATCAGGATGAATTTGGGTTATCATATTTTGCATTCTCCTAGGAATAGAAATCATGGATTTGTTTGGGTAATTCCACTGGAAAATGGGGCTGCACCCAAACTGCAGAGCCCCTGAGCACTTTGTGCTTTCAGCTGTGGCCTCATCGTGATTTCGTGGTACAAAGATGAGTCAATCCAAACACTCTCCTCAGTAACATATTTTTCTTTGGGAATTGTATTTTTTATTCTTTTTTTTAACAGAGGAGGCTGATTACAAAATTATTTTCAAGTCTCTGCAGATTAATGTGCGAACTCCCTTGGCTGTTGATCTTTTTCTACTGTTTCTACTGTTGAGAGCTTAATGCATTCCTCTATTGGCATCTTGTGTCCTCAGAAGGGTGTTATGCTCACTGTTTTATGCAGATAATTAAGAAATTGAATAATCCCATGTACATAGAAAGGAGTTTCTAATGATTCTCTTCCTGGCACAGACTCATCTGAACATGAAACTTTGCTATAAACACTCTAATGCATGACTTAAGAACACTTCTTTCTGTAGCAATATCTAATCAACCTGGAGAGAGCACTGCCTGTACAGCCTGAATGTTTCATTTAATGGATATGTGTCCATATTCAGGGATGGAGCGAGTGTCTCAGACAAATCATTTCAATTAATGCCAGTTTAAATCACCAGTCAAGAACACCATTCTCCAGGAGAATGAACACTGTATTCACTTACATTATGCGATAATAACCGAGTGAAACCTTTCAAGTAAAATGATAGGAGGATCTATATCACCATCTTAAAGTTATCCTTTGTTCTGATAATCCCAAGTGGTCACTGCAATGCCTGATTTCCAAACTCACATTTGTAGTACATGATTGTGTTGGAGGGAAACTAAAAGTCGTGACGGAGAAACTCGGGGAGGCTGAGTACTTCTTGCTCAACTTCCTGGTAGCAAGCGTAAAGCTTTCTAAAGAACAGAAAGTGATGTGACCAGAAGGCATGATATAGCACGATTTCAAGCTGTCAGAACGTACAAAATGAAAAATAATGGCTTAATGTTGGACCTGGGCCTGTGGCATTTTTCTTTACAGGACATAGAAAACAAAACGCAGGCCAATGGCAAAAAACCCTGGTTTTCCCTCCAAGCAAAACTATTGCCAGATGAAACTAATTAACTCCATGTTTCTTCCTTCATTAAGCACTTTTCAGAAAGATTCCTGATGGGAGAGATTGAGGGGAAGAAGACCTATTTTATGCTATCCCATTTGACTATTGTTGGGAAAAGTGGAGCAAAGAGGAGCAAAGGGAGATACAAGTATAAGAAAAATCTAAATGTGAAGGTTTGCACTGGTTGTGCCTCCAGTGAGACGAGCTTTGAAAAGGCAGAGAGCAACAGTCTCAATAGCAATTATCCCTGCCCCCACCAATCTGAGCCTTGCAGCTAATCAGATATGGATCCTGCTGGGAGATTTGTTAAGATATCTTGGATTTGTTAAACCTCAAACCGCTACCATAATACTTTCACACGTGCTTCTCAATTCTTTTTTGTTTTTCATCAAAGGCAAAGGAACGCTATTCTTGGGCTTCTCATGACCATCTCATTTTTTATATTTTTTTCTTTTCTGCATTTATCTGCTTAGATCCTGAATAACAAATAACCAAACTTACCATATTTTCCCATTCAAGTGAAACATGATCCCCTAGTAGAAGGCACCACTTCAAATTTCATTTTGCTATGTGAGACACTCCCAGTCATGTATAAATCTCCAGGCTGTTCCAAAATATCTCCTGACCTGATTCAGCTGATCTGCTGGATACCTCATTTGAGGCTAAACTCTACTGCAATGGGGGGAAAAAGTGTGATTTTTAACCTATTTAGCCAGAGAGCCCTGTCAGAATTACAGATTTGCTAGATATGAGGGAGACAGAGGATGTTTATAAAGATCTGGGCAGCCTCGGAGGTAGAAATCACAGATGAGAAGTAGACTGAAGTTTTCTATTCTGTTTGAAGCTTTTGTAAGCCACATAAATTTATCTGTGATCAATTCTTTCCTTCTCTTAATTGTGCAATTACACACTGAGAGTGTTAAAGCCAAATATTTCTATGTGTTCATAGGCACAGATATCCTGATACCAAAGTGCTCTCCAGCCAGTTGTTATCTTCTGTGTCAGAAAACATAACTCAAACCTGAGTCTGGAAAGGAATTCGAATAACTTAACCTGCTGTAATCATTTCTGGCTCAGTTGAGGGCATTTTCTTTCAAGTCAGTACAATCAAACCAGCATACAGTGAGTGCCCTTCCATACCTACTGGAAGGAATTGTTAATGTTATAAATGATGTAGACTGTTGTGCTTTAGCTCCTGTTCTTTCCTTTGGTTACTGACTTGCACTTTTTAATACCTGAGCAATATTTTAACATTTATGATGATGTACATCGTTGCTAATGTCAGAAATTAACACCCACTGAACATCTCCTGTGCTTGCTCAGAACAGAAGGAGTTGAGGCAGCACCTTAGAGGAGCTGCTTGGTGAGGAAACCTCTATTCATGAGCCCACAGCACCTTTGTGAGACAGAGAGAGAATTGTCTTTGCAACCTTTACAGGTAGAACATTAGGTCTGCTTTCATTCGACGGTATCAAGTGTATTTAACACCATTTCTGACAACATGGCTTAATAAAACCTGTTCTCTTGATGCCATTAGTGACTTGGCATTTATCTGGACAGCTAATAGTGATAACTTGCTCCAGCAAGCCAAGGTCTGTGTCAGCCTCACTCACTGGAATTGAATCGGAATAAAAACATGAAATCTAAATAAATGCAGCACATTAAATCAAAAGGAAAACAAATAAAGGCTGAAAGTGTGTAAATGATCAGAATTGTGGAAAATATCACTTATATTATTATTATGACAGGTTTTTTTCCTAGAGTGCCAGTAGTAGTCACCAGGCTGGAGAGAGGCAGATTTGCATTGTAATGTGATTATATAAAAAAGAACACGGCAATTTTATTGCATTTGTTCAATAATATATATATTACAACTTTGCTGAGTTTGTAATACAACCATGACTAAAAGAAACATGTGATAATATGCTATCATATCCAATTTTGAGAGAAGAAACCAATCTTCTCTTGGATGGGTTTTCTGCCTTGTGGAGAAGGAATTGGTTATTTAGGCTCCTTGCAATCTGTTGTTTCAGTGAAAATGCACTACAAAATCAGCCTTAGAGTCTTCACCAGGCTGTGAAATCTCCACCCTGAGAGGTTTTCAGGACCTGACTGGGTGAGCTCAGAGCAACCTGGGCTGATCTCACAGCTGACCCTGCTTTGAGTAGAAACTGGGCTGGAGACCTCCTGAGACCCTTTCCAACCCAAATTTTCCTGTGATCTTACAATGCTGTGACTCCCAGTAATACAACAACAAGAAAGAGGTAATAATATATTTATTATCTCTTTATATTATTATATTTATTTATATTTAATGAGGATTTCAAATATGAAGTGAAAAGTCTTTAAGCAGCTTAAAATAAACTCTTATCTGTACCCATCTCAATGTTTTAAGGGTGGTTTTAAAGCATTGATGCTCTTCTTTCGGGAAATTGTTATGCTTTAACTTCTCTTTTGGGAATTTGCTGACAGTTTTCCCTTGTGACTGTAGAAAACTGCTAATAGTTATTTAGTCTTTGTGCAATATCATAACATTTCTTTTACTGTGTTCCCACTGACCGTGTTTCCCCAGCAAAATCAAATCAGAGCAAATCAAATATTTTAGGGGTAGTTCACCTTTCCTGCCACCTTTTGCTAGACACTGTGTGCTGAGCACCTCTTGATTGAATCAAATTGATGTTCCCTCCAAACCCAATGTGAAATTCAATATTAAATTTAGCAGGCAAAGCTGTGACTGTATTTATGTTACTTTGGGTCAGAACTCTTTTTTGCTGGGCTTTTACCTTTCTATCTTGCCAGGAGTGTGCAGACCAGCTTTATGTATTGCAATTCTTTCCAAATAATCTACATTAGAGATGGGTCTTCCATTTGAGAGAGTATTTGTGGTATAGGAAAACTGGAATGATCTGACCAACAGTTGATAGAATAAAAAAAGTAACAGATAAGAAAGTTACAAGCCTAGAAATTAGAAATTTCACATTTCAACTATGTTATTCTCCAAAATTATTTTAAAATGAGCTTAAGATTGAAAGCTATTTCTTGGAAAAGGTAATAGATTTACAAACTGCCATAGCAGTAGCCAGTAAAAGTGAAATAAAAGCCTTTTAATGAATGGCTTGACACAAGAGGAAGAAAAAAGGATGTTTTAGGAACTGTAGAGACTCAGCTTCTAAAAATTGAAAGACAATATATCAACCTGATGTACTGTTTAAACATATAAGGAAACTCTTTCAGATTCCGGACGCAGAATGAAAGCTCAGCACTGTGCAGGTAAACCCAGCACGGCTCTCCTGCTCTACTGAAGAGACCAAAATGTCCTTCTAGTCCTGGCTTTGTTATTTTATTAATTGTGATAAGTTCAGGTTTGGAGGCACTGTGACACCAAATAAAAAAGTGTAAGGAAACTTTAAACAGCTGAGGAGCAATTGAGCTCCATTTGAACGAGGAACAGAGAGGTGCATTTGAGCTCTCCTGCTTTGTGGCATCCCATGGGAGCTTCCTCCCGAGCAACTCTATCAGCATTGTCTACCACCAAGCCACTCTGCATCTCTTTTGTAGGAGAAATTGGGATCATTTAAGTGAATTAAACAAATTAAGACAAAAGAAATTAGCCCTGACTTAAGCACCTTTGTGTGCTTATCTCACCAGCTTGTTGTGTTCTGATGGAACAGCCTGGCTCCTGCAGGATCACCAGGCTGGAACTTCCCAAGAAGTTGTCTTGCTCTGCTCCTAAATCCCCTGTGCCAGGCTGCACCAGGAGACTGCACTGGCTGCACTGCTGGGGGATTTTACTAGGTCAGGCATCTCAGACAGAAAGATCAAAAGTCCATCCTAAGCCTCTGCACCAGCACACAGAACAGGGTGAGGGGAAGGAATGGCACAGGAGGGAATTTCTGCCTTTAGCTGTAGTTTTCCATAAACTCAATGATGAGCTGGAGAGAATCTTCTGTGAGTGACCTTTGCGAGACAGTGATGAGAGTCATCACCCAGAACCAGCGTTTTCATCTTTAAATGATCAATATATATCAGTTAGAAACATAATAGAGCCCCCCAGTTTTTGGTCAGGGTATATATTTATTCTCTGCCCTGCTCAAAAGGGTGGCCAGAAATGGCGGCATCAGAGCCTTCCTCTCTCCTTTGCCTTTTCACTGAGTACACGACAAAGGCAAAGCTCCTGCTCGACAAAGATGAATGTCTAAAACATGAACCCAAATGGATCAAAACCGAAGGCAATGTTTGAGCGAACATTCTCAGTCTGGAATCAGAGCTTTTGATCTGGTGGTCACGGCAGAGAGGGAAAGAACGAGCTCCCACCACAGACGTGGAACATGACTAAGATAAAATTACTGAGGTATTGCTGTCTGCATGTGTGTGTACGTGCATCTCTACTCCTTCACATTCTGCAGCGTTCTGAAATGGTCTGACATGGAGACAGAGCTTTCCTGAGCATCTGTGCTAAATGAACACTGTAAAAGAGGTTTCCCTAGCAACGCAAACCATATGTAATAGCCTAAAATAGCTTTTCTCCAACTCCTAGGATTTCTTAGTGGTTTGCTCACAATTTCCATTTAAATCAAGGTATATTTGCCCAGTTCAAAAAGCTCCTTCATTTTCTCAACTTCTGTTAAAATGAACAGGGTTTGAAAATGCTCGTTTCTTGCCAGAATGCCTCCTTCCTCTTGACTTGTAACTTATCAGGTAAACTGAAGCATGGCAAAGGGTGACAGTGGCTGTCCACTTTCTCAAATGTATTGCCTTTGTTTGCTCTTCAAAACCTTTTATTGGAAGTAGATTGGTCTCTACTTATTGTAATAGGAAAGTTTTAGCAGACTTTGATTTCTCTGACGTCAGGATAATGAGAGGATGAACTGTGCAACTATAAAATACAACGAATCAATCACAGTGTACATGAATTCCACTCTGCATTGGAGTAGCTGTTTGCAGGCAAATCTGGATATTTGAAAACCCTGCTCATTTCCTGTTGTGTCCCCAGGAAAATGCTCTTTTACGTGAGGGAGCTGTGATACCAAGAGGCTGTGATTGCTTGGAGGTAATATGAGAAGCAGGCAACAAATCTGAGACATAACCCATATATTGGTTTTGAGATCCTAGTCATATAGGTAAAAATTTGATTAAATCAAATGTTAATATCCAGGTAAGAGATCTAGATTCTTTTCCCAAGGTTTTCAAAATATATACAGCAAAATTGAAGGAAGGACCCGATATCAGCCATTGCTTTCTTTTCCCCTAAATATGTTTGTTTGGCCCAAATGAGTTGTAGTTGAGAATGTGATGAGGCAAACTTTTCATCCTCTGACACAGCATGAGAATACAGTGCCTATTTCCTGATAAAACCTTTCTAAACTGTACTACTTTAGATGCTATAGCATATATTTAAACCTCAAATGAAGGCAGGATGTTCCTTTAAATACTTTTCGTTATCCTCTTGTTCCCTGTGAGCAGCAGGCAGGTTTTAGTGAAATATCCTGACTTGTCACATAGGATGGACACAATCACTACAATGAAATCAAAGATGTTTTAAACCAAGAATTATTGGATGGGCAGAATTTTTGTAAAGAGCCAGGCTCTCTGGTCTTGTTTCATCTATTTCAGTTTGCTTTGAATTGAGTTTTGACTGTTAAGCATTTGCTTGAAAAAGGAGGGAAGGAGGTGGCCTGGGAGTGGATTTGCTGCCACAGCCGGGTGGGAAGTTCCAGTGCTGGTGGATCTGACAGAGTCACTGAGGTGGAGTTTGACGTCACAGAGGAAGAAATTTGGTTATAACTCTATTTTAGGGATTATTTTCTTCAAGTTTATATCCTATACTGATCTTCAGCTCTTTTTGTGAATCCCAACAGCATTTCGGCTTCATTTTTTAATTCTTCTACCCTGCCCACCACCAGGTGTACCACAGGTAAGCCACAGTCTTATCCAACTGCCTGATATAGCCATTCTCTAAGCACATTAGGGAATTGTTTTATTCTAGCAGAATGCAAGGAGCTAAACCAAACTGGTCTAGTTTAGTTGGGCTAATTTAACTGATTATAACAAACAAATCCCTTTTTTTTTCAAATGTGAAGGATTTTAGTAATGTTCCTCGTTACAGTATTCCAAAGTAAACAATTCAGCAACAAACCAAGGGTAAAAATAAATAGTTTCTTTATTTTAGGACGCTGTCTGCCTATAACTTTCAAGCTAAGCAAAACCTTCTCCCCCTTTTCCCAGAATGTTTCCCCAACCATCTGATTCCTTGTTGATCTTTCAGCTGCATATGCTCAGTGTGTCTGTAAAAACTGCTCTGCGTCGGACACATGTGTTTAATCATCTCCTTAACTTTTTCTGGAGACATTAAGAAGTGATTTTAAGAACTGTAATAACTCTTTAAAAAGTCATTTAACAGCTGTCGTTGCTGAGAGCGAGCTCTACGGAGTGAAAATGAGAAGATAATTGAATCATAAAAAAATTGTTTTGAAATGACTGGAATTGTCCTAGATTCTTAAATTACTATTAACTGGTATTTTTTTCCCTTGCCTGTAATAATTCATCTTTGAAAGCTAGGCGTGTTAAATGTAGGCCTGTAAAATATTGTGTGTTTTCTAGTAAGTCAGATTATTTCTCATTATAGACTTCTTGGTGGGTAGACAGGGTTAGACTTCATGACATCCAGAGGCCCTTTTCAGCTTAAATTTTCCTATGATTGTATTTATCTAGCTGTGAAAAAAAAATATTTTGAATAAATATCCAGTCCTTCCACAGGGCGAATATAAAAATTAATTTCAAAATACGATTCTACTCATTCCTTTCATCTTCAATAACTTTTTCAACCCACTTTAGTACCCCATTTTTTTGCTTTTTCAAGTTCCTCAGAAGATGTCATAATAGAGGGTGAGAGTAGGAATACATCCCAAGGATGCCTTTGAGACATTTTGATTCTAATTTCTGTACCAAGAGCTCTTGTGGGAGGTCACAGCATTTGTTTAGTCAGAATTAATTCATTGGTCACTGTTCAGTGCATTTGCACTTGGCCTGGAAAGGCCTGCTCCTCTTTGTGAATTATCAGCTGCCGGGAAAAAGGTGATTTTCCTTTTTGATTTTAATCCTGCATCAGATACCACTTACTATAAATTTATAGATTTTCCACACTTAGCAAGCTTTAGATATCAAATTTTCTTGGTTGCCCCCACCTACCATATTGCAACCAGTAAATTCCCATAAAATGCTGTCAAAATCCAGTTTAATGTCACTCAGTGTCTCACGTGCCCCACGTGCCTTTGTTCAGCTCCTGAGTACAACCAGAGGCACCCTCAGGGGCAGCACCCTCAGGGGCACCATCCCTGGCACCCTCAGGGGCAGCACCCAGTGACCCAAAGGGTGTTTGGGGTGACACCTCCCCCTGCTCCAAATGGTGCTTCCACCTCACCAAAGCTCTGAGAGGCTGCTCCAGCTGCACTTCTGAGTCCTCTCAGATCAGCTACAACATCTTAAACAATCCAGTTTCAAATTCATAGTTTGGCCTTTAGCTAAAGATCACTGTTAGAACACAATTACTTTTTGCTTGTCCCTGAGGTGACAATGAAGCATTTTGGTTATCCATTGCAGGCTGGCAGAAAATCATCTTTTTAAAACATTCTGCTGGAATTGATCTTAAATTGTTATAAATAGTAAAGAAACTGCAAAATTCTCCACAAGACACAAATGTAATTTCTTTTCCTTGTTGCTCCTTCTTGCCAAATTATACAGTGTAAAAGTCATATAATTATTATTTCTAAGCACTTAGAAATAAAACTTAACAGTCAGCAAGAATTTGCCAAGAATAACATGTCATAGTAAACTGAAGTGCCTCATTAATAGGTTTTACAAGAGATTCTGGAGAGCAGAGTTGTCATTTATGTCTTGAACATGAGAACATTATTTTTCAGTGTCTCATATCAGATAGTGCTAAGTTCAACCTCAAGGTCTGTCTGGAGTAACTCATTTATGGAACAAGTGTGAAGCTGGTTTGAAATCATGCTATTAAAGCAATTATCAATGGTTCACTGACAAATAGGAAGGTAAATCAAACTGGGTTCCTAAGGGACTTAGCACTGAAGTTCCCCTATAACTTCTAAAAAACGTTCTAAATCACTTGAAGGGAGGAAGAAATAAAGAGAAATCTTTGGTATTATATATTACAGTTGGAGGTCGTGCCAAGCTGAGAAGAGCTGCCAGTATGGTGGGGTATTGGATCAGAACTGAATATTAAATCAGTAAATCAGGGTTATTAAATAACATCAGAACTGAATATTAGCTCAGCCAGCTGGAGACATTATCTGATAAACACAAGATGGAATTTATTTGTGCAAAGTACTGGTTTTAGGAACAAATAACTGCAAAGATGTACAGATGGTTTGGGAACAGGTCTCTGCTACAGAGGCAGGAGTCTCACATGAATCACAAGCCAGGCATGAGCAACAGCACCAAGCTGTTGATAAAAGAAAAACAACCACTGAGGATTTTCAAAGAGATTTGAGCCAGGATGACACAGAAGTAAACCAGCTCTCCACTGGAGCTGCTGGGCTCCAACAGGAACACGTCCAGGTCTGGCCACAGAGCTGCAAGCCCAGACAGACCTGCTGGAGACAGGCAGGACAGCAATGGAATATCGAAGCTCTCAGAAATAGGAATTTTGAGACAAGACTGCAAGAATTGCAGCTCTTTAAGCTTACAGCAATTTTCAACCAAAAGCAAAGGGTGTAAAGAAGAAGAGTGTGGCAATAATAAGAAGAAAGGGAACAATATCCTGCCTGTACCCGAGGGGGAAAGACCAAGGCAATAATGAGCCTAAATTGTACTGTAGAAAATCAAGGAAGCACCTAAATGTAGTTGGCCCAGCTTTGTCACAGAAGGATTGGCCTGCTGACTACACATCCAGCATTCTTTATCATGCTTCTAAAATATTTATTTGTTAAAGTTATGATTTTTTTAAAGTTTATGTAAAAATGCTGGAGGTTCGGTGAAAATAAAATGGGAGTCGTTTTGTTTTAAAAATAAAGGCTGCTGTGATGTGAGATTAGGAATCAGCATTTCTAAACTTTTACCTTGGGCATCAGAGGTGGTTCATGGAGCTGAATTCTTACCCATGATGAGGAAAGTGTTGTGATGTGCCCCTGTGAATGCAGCCCTTCATCACCTCCTCTGCACAGGGCACATCACAGTCCTCCCATTTACTGCTGCCTTGGGATCCATTATCAGTCATTCCTGTGCTTCACTGTTTGTTTGGATACCCAGAACTTCACTCTCAGTGTCAAAAGCCCTCTCAGTGTGCTTTGACCAGTGGTTTCACAGAATAAGTCATATGTTCCATTTTCACCAGGAAAATTATCACCTGTTTTCTTCTTCTTTTTTTCACACTGGAATGTGAGCCAAGACTGTCATCTGCTACTGGATTTAAAAGCAGAACTCGAGGGAAAACCCTCACATAGGAGATAACATCTGAAATAGTCATGTACACGTGTGTGTGTTTATATGTATGTCAGATGCAGTGAAGAAAATAGTCTGATAGTTATTTCCATATGTCTGACAAAACCAAAAAAATGTGAGTTTTCAAGTCTTAAGATGAACTATCAAAATAGCTGTGCATCAAAAATAGCCACCACAGAAAGGGATTGCCTTTGGGAGGATGCTCCTCCCTATATCTGTTTCCATGTGCATCAGTAGTGACTACTTGGATTATGACATCAAAAGATTATATTAAAATTAATTAGAAGTATATTTTGTCTCATATGGGAAATTAGAAAACATTTGTCTTTAGCAAAACTAGAGTTTGTCCCAAACTAGAGTTTGTCAGCAATTTTTCAGCCATAACATTAGAAAAAAAAAATGCTTAAGAGAAAAATGATGAATGGATGCTACAATTACTATTGAAATCAAACTGCCTTTGAGCAATGAGGAAATACTTCAGCAGCACACGTGGTCTGCAGTAGCACACCTGTGGAATCAGAAACCTGGCAGGCATGCAGGAATGGATGTGGTAGCATGGCATAATGTTAATAAATGCTGGGCACGGTGCTCTCATGGAGAAGTCAACACCTGTGAGTCCAGAACTTAATAAGGGACATAACTGAAGTAATTGAATATCACAATTCTTCTTTTTAGGAGGCTTCAGTGCTTTGTCAGTCTGTGTGCACGTGTGCTCATGCACACAGGAGCAAAGTTTCTGTAAAAATCTAACAATCAAATCCTGCCAGTGTGCGCTGATGTCTCTGGACCACTGCCAGATCACTTTCTTTGAAAGCAATGGAAATGCTTCCTGGTCCCCCTGGCAGAGGATCCTGAACCTCACAAGATTCCAGACAGGGTAGATCAGAGATAGTCCTGAACAGCTCAAGGGCTCAGCTCCCCCAGCCCTGCCTGCTGCACCAGCAGCAATCCACAGGGCACTTCCCATGGGTTCTTTCCGAGCTCACTTCAGCGCCCTCTTTAAGCCAAACCTGAAATCTCTGAAGGTGTTTGCTCTGCCTTGGCATGGCCACATTCCACAGGTTTAGCTCTTTGATCACCCCAGTAACCCCAGAAAATGTGATATGGGGAAACACACTCTACAAACAAAATAACTTGGTGACTATTCAGACTTTATCTGGTTTCTCTGTTTTTCACCTGTGAAGCAGAGGTCCCAATCCTCATTCAAGGAGCAGATTGGTGAGAATCAGATGAGGTCACTAAATATATATTGTCCACTGTTCATCTTTTTTCCAAACTACAGATGTAACTTCCATAAGGAACTTATGGCAGCAGGTCAAGCATGCATCATTTTGGATGCTTCTGGAAGGCTGTTTGACACCTGCTGAGCAGGTTCCCTGAGCAGCACTGGGCCAGACAGTCCCCAGCACGCTGAGAGGCTTTTCTTACCCTTGCACCAATAAACCACTTACTTATGGCCCAGAATGTATTTGTTGACCACACATTAACTGGTAATGATTAGGACAAAACTAATGAGTTTTAGTCACTTGAGCCTCATTTACTTTGTCACTTATCATGGGATATAATTCAGGAGCAAGCCCGTGGATCAGAAGGGTTTAGTTAATTTTTGCAGTATTTAATTTAGGGGCAGGAATACCAAAATGGATTGAAGAAAGCAGAAATAAGTGTATTGATGATCGTGTATTCCAAATGGAACTGTTGTTTGGAACTTTATTATTTACATTTCCTCCCCAATAACCAACCCTTATTTCATCAAACCCCGGGGTGCTCTCTGTCCATCACTAACAGCGTTAAGTCCTGAGATTTCTAGAGAAAGCTCACATTTTTTGAATAAATTCAGAGTATTTGTTGTGTTTCTAAAGTTTTTCGTGGGAAGCATTACACTGTAAGCAGAAACTGCTTTCATATTCTGCTCAGGGTTGAGGTATCGGCCAGATTCTCTCTCCTTTTCTACTATTTTGGGTGTCCACATGGCACTCAGTAGAGTCCTGCTTTAGATCCACCTAAAACTGGGACTGCTGCAGGCAGAGGTAAATCCACTGGTTTAGAGACAGCTGCTTTGAAGGTGCAGAGCTTTCATGGTATAAAAAGCAAATTTGTCTTTGGTTTTAGGTCTGGATGTGAGATTTGGCTGCAGTACCTGTACAGCTCCCTCTGTGGTGGCTTTAGCAGTGTGAGGACATGGGCTCAGGAGATCCTGGAAACACCTGATTTTTATGTGTTAATTACCCATTGATTGCAATTGATTGGGACTACCTGGAACTTCTAACGGAAAAGGAGATCTGGAATGATTTAAAAGGATGATTTCAAAGATGAGACATTGTTTTGAAGAGATGAAAATATAGCCAGATATAGATATCTACGGCCTAGATATAGGTAGATGTAGATGTAAGGCTGCTTCTTCTTATTTCTTCTCAGTATTTCATTTCTACCCAGCCAATTAATGTATTAATTCATGTGTGGCCTGGGCTGGATGCTGTAGGGGAAGGGAACAGTTTTACTTAGTGATTTCTGTTGGTTTAAGAAATTGGAGCTACGTTGTCTTTAATGGTCAGTTTTATTCTCTTGAAATTAATTTTAATTATTGAGAAACTCATAGTCATGAATCACTTTCTAAACTATTTCTTACCAGTTCGGCTTTTTAAGATGTATGTTAAAATAGATTTTAATCTACAACATGCAACAAAGGCTTTTACTGAAATCTTAAAAAAACCACTTAATTGACTATAACAAACATGATATATACATTCCCAAAACTATCCTAAAAGCTGCAAATCTAAACATCTCAAGAGCAGAACTTAAATTGGAACGGATATGAAGGTACAAAACTTCAGGAGGTCTTAGCAGGAACTTTATATATAGCTGGAGAAAATGTCACATCTTATTTTAAAAGGCAGTGGTTTATTCCCTCCCAAACTGAACTGATTAGGCTTTTTTTTACCTCCTTTTTCACATCTTATTTTATTGAATAGCTGTTCTTATTTTTCTTCAAATTAAATCAATTTTCCTTCTCAGGTGTGTCTAAAATCACTTCTTTTTGCAGGAAATTTGTACTATCATTTGAAAGGTTGTGCCAAGGGTGTGCTGCTTCCCCATTCCAAACCAGCGCCCTTGGAAACACAGAACTCCCACAGTCCATCCTCGGTGCTTTTCTTCTGTAATGGTTTTATCTGGTACCTATTGAGTACTGGGACTGTTTTCCAAGTGGCATTTTGGAATGCAGTTTTTGCTGTTCAGCCTGCAGATGTTCCCCACAGCAGATGCACAACTTGAAAAATAATAACTGCTAAAAATATGCAAGCTGTCAGCTTGGTTTTCACTGGGAGAACTATAACTTCAAGTAAGATAAATTTGTATTTAAATGCAATGTAATACATTTAAATTATTCCCAGATACTGATGACAATCTCATCGAATGGTGCAAATAATCATATCATAAATTCTTGATTTGAGTCCAAGGGGGGGGTAAAGGTGGGGTAAAAATGTTGCTGTATAAGCTAAAAATACTGACAAGAGTTTTGAAAAAGAAAACATAAGAAGGTTTAATCAAATAAGTGGTATTAATATTGTATTCTTTGTTATTCACAACTTAAAAATAGCTCTTCCTTTGTGCTTACACCTTTCAGGGCTCATAGCTGTAATGTTTTCTCACCTGACCTTGCAGAAAATATTTGTCTTAGCCTACTAAATAAGCTGTGAAAGTACTGGGATTTCAAACAAACCTTTAAAAAAGCAAGGAATGATGCTTCCTTTCCACTTAGTTCAAGGTTAAATTTACTTGCCAGGAAGACAGTAAAAGAAAATCAGTGAGAAATTTGAGAGATCAGTGGCAACCACAGAGCCCTCCAGCAGCTCCCATTTGTCAAAACTGCACCCATTGATAAAGTCAGAATGAGGGCAGGATTTCAGGAGGCTCCTTTTTTCATTGCACTCACACATAATAAACCAAGAGAAAAAATTAATATGCTGGGAATGTTGACAGAGAAATTTGACAAACTGGCACATTGTATGCACATGGAAGAGTTATGGAATGATGTACCTCGAGCAAAGATCAAAATTTCATGACAATGTTTCTGTTCATCTTTCTGATGTGAAAGTGTTCCTTCTGAGTGTGGGTGTGCACATATATAAAGTGAGATTAATGCAGTGAGGAACTCTGGCTAAAAACAAAGACAGTTTTAGGGAATAACTTGGAAACAAGTCTGGCTTTCCAAGTGCAGACTTTAAAACTCCTACCTCTCTGCAGATTCATCTGCATTTTCTTCTGTGATCATCTGCAGCTCCTGTGTGGTTTTACTTGAATCTTCTTTAACAGAGTTTTCCTCTGCGCTTGTCTTGGGAATATCCTCATTTGATCGCAGCTGCTCTATGAGGTTCTGCTGGTGCCAGGTTTGGATAGATCGGTGGTGCACCGGCGTCGGCCCCGGCACGGGGGCCAGGATGTTGTGGTGGACAGGGCTGCTGTTTTTCTTCAGCCCATTTCTGTCCCGAGAGTGGCTCTTCAACCTGTTCTGCACCGGAGTCCCTCTGTGCTCATATCCTTCCTGCTGATGGCAGCCCCCGGAGCCGGCGGAGCCCTGCGAGGGGTGACTGAACCACCTCCAGCGGAGCCTCAGGATCTGCTTCACATCAAACTCTTTCTTGCCAGAGACTGACATTTTTTTTAGAGGGGAAAAAAAAAAAAAAAAAAAAAAAGGACGGAAAAAAAATACAAAAGCCTATTCTTTTAGGAAGGAAATGGATTCTTTGTTATCTCTTCTGCTTCAACTCCTCTTCTTAAGAAAAGCCAACAAAAGAACAAATACCGGTAGCTCTGTCCCTCTCTCTTCTGATTAACACACCGCGAGCTCTCGCAGCCGATGCTAAGCTGCTGTTAACTGTAAAGGTGGGAATCCATACTGACAGGATGATGAGGTCAGACCTTAAACAAGTAAATCAGCTTAGCACAGGAAAGCAGCAACCATAACACTCCCCAGCTGCCAGGCTTACACACTCACAGCACTATAGCGCGGCTCCCAATATATAACCCAGCCTCACATGATCCTCGGGGAGCCGGAGCTGCAACTTAAGATGCAGGGAAGCACACACAAATACAGTGACAAGACTTTCTGTCTATCTCACGGCGTTTTCCATCAAGCCTGCTAATTAGCAACGCCGCGTTTCGCAGGAGAATTAGGGAGGATTCTTTCAGGCGGATTTTTGGTAGCGATTCGCCGCAAAACTCCCCTGCAGCTCCCACGTTTCCTTAAGGGTCTGCATTTGTTTATCTCGCTGTGTAAAATTCCTACAAATGGCCTCGGTGTGGTAGCACTTACCTAAAGGAGAGGCAGCGTTTGAGTGCATGGTGCAGGACTGGCTGTCTTTTCTCACCTACAGAGAGATTTCTCAATATAATTGCAGGGCTGGGAGAAGAGAGGGAGGGAGCTCAGGAAAATCGGAGATGTGCTCCCTGAATGACTGGATCTGTGGAAAACACAGTTTCCTGGCTAAGTGCCTGTGTAAACACCCCTTCCCATCCTGCTCTTAATTTCTCACGGACAGTGAAGCACTCGTAGGTTTTTTTGGAAAACATCTTTCTTTTCTTTCTTTTGGTAGTGTGCACTGTAATGTGTTTTCAGTAAATTTAATAGAGGAGAGGTATTCATTCCCATCCCTTGGTTACCAGGCAGGGCTGTGAGAACTGTTCCCTGTGTGGTTTGAAATGATGTACACAGAATGTTTTCATGTGCAAATTGAAAAGAAATGAATGGAGTGGATTTTTTTTAATGTTATATTCTCCCAGGTTGGCTACTGATGGTCTACCCAGCTGTAGGCAGTATGCAGAAATAGAAGCTGAAACAGGGTCAGTAGAAAAAGCTGTAACACAAAGTCAGTAGAACAGGATTCAGAGCTCAAGGAGGGTACCCCTCTCCAACACACCTTCTTACCTCTCTTCTCAGAACTTCTGACATTAATTTCCTTTTTCTCCATCTTTGCTGTGAATTTTTCTTCTTTTTTTACCTAAATTCTATGATGGTATGTTGAACCTTCAAATGAATTCTGCTTTTTATTCTTTTTGGTCTGCATATAATACAAGAAAGGAAATGGGAAGTAAAGTTAAAAAAAAAAAAAAGAAGAAGCAAAATGAGAGGATAGGACTAAGAAATCATCAGGATTTTTGCTGGGCTCTCCTACTCCTGTCCTATTCATGATATTTGAGCAAAGGATATGCAGCATCATGGACTGGATGCATGTGAGAGAAATTTCAGGATGAGTGATGAACAGCAAAATAATTGGAAGATATTTTACTATCTAGATACATCGAGGGAAAGACTTTCTACCAAAGAAAACCTCTGTGAAAGGCTTGGCCATAAAAGGCAGAAAGGAAGAAGCTGAGGGAAGGTTTGACAGACGTAGCCAATGCATATTTGTTGCTATAGAGAACATTGAGGCTGAGCTGTTGCAATTAAATGTACATTAATAAGATTTCTTTTAGGTGTTCTAGGAATAGAGAGAAGCTGGAAAACTTATTCAACTTCTAACAAGCCACGTTAAGAAGAAGGTACATAAAGGCCTGTTGGTGCATTTAATAGGGGGGTTCAATTCAAGCTTGTCGAGAATATGAGTTAATAAAGAAGCTGCTACCAAACTTCAGGGATATTAAAGGATTTATAGGGAGTGAGTGGATGAGTGAAAAGGCTGGGCATCGAGCAAGAGAGATTATTGTATATCCAGAAGTCAGTTTAAGATGTTTTCATACTTTAATGATGACCTTTTACAACAATCTAAAACTTTCCTGAGACCCAAGTGTTTCAGGTGTTTCTTTCTTGCACTACAAGTATATAATATTCAATATAATGCTTCTTGACTTCTCAATTTCAGCCTGCACACCTAAGGATGTTTTTCTTTTCAATTTCACACAAGTAATGAGACTTAGTGGCATCTCTATATATTCCTCAGGATTGCCTACATGGCAATCTGACATCTATTTTAGGGAAGGAGTCTCTATACACCAAGCTAATGAAATAATTTATGATGAAATCTTGTCGAGGTGGACAGAGAACAGGGTTTCTCGCTACTATTTAATCAGCTCATTGAGCCATCTCAGCAGCCCTGTCAGCTCCTCTTAGCAACAGCTCTGATACATTTAATCCATATTTTTTCACCGTGTCACAAAGCTTCTGCCGGTTTTCTTCCCTTAAATCCCTTTTGCAGAAGTCATCCTTTGCTCTGAGATATCATCAAAAGATATTCCTTGCATTGTACGGGGAATGTACAAACAGCACTTCTGCTTGTGAATTGCTCCTGTTCCTGCTAACTCAGTATATGTTTTAGCAGATGTAGTGAGTCTAGCTAAAATTAAAGCAGTCAAACTGGACATTTGCTGAAGCCACTGTATTGCTCAGAAAGTCAGCTTGAGTCAGCACAGAATATGTTTCAGGTAGAGCATAAGGAGATTATGTTTTTACAGAGCTTGTTAGTGTTCTGGCTAAAATTTCAATGTGCTGTACGAGGTCACCAAAAGTGATTTGATAAACCAAAACTTCAGGCCTGAAATTATTGCAAGTGGGTACGTGGCATATATATAGATATCTATAACCCTGGAGCAGCTTTATGCCATGTACCTGCTTTTCATCATTTAGATTTATCTTCTGATGAGAAAATTAGTTCCCTTGAAACTGAATGCAATGACTGTTTACTTCTGGGAAATTTCTTTCTGAATCTCTCACATATTTTTAGGTGTATGTCTGATTGGGTTCAAACTTTTAAATGAGAAAATAGAGAAAAGATTTTTCTGTTATTACTTTCCCTAATTTAAGGCCTTTGGTCTCATTTAGATGAATAACCATGTAACAGCATTATTTTTTCCCCTTATGGCTGGAAATCTCCAAAGAATGGGATTTTCTAGGACTACAGCAAGTCCAGCCAGGGCCACCAAGAGGGTCAGGCAGCTGGAGCATATGATGGATGAGGGGAGGCAGCTGCAACAGGATTTGTTCAACCTTATGAAGAAAAGGCTCAGGGGCATTTTCCTGCTGCCTGCGGGTACCTGATGGGAGAGGAGAGAGGCGGCAGAATCAGGCTGTTCCAGAGCAGCCTCTGGCAGGACTGGGGAAAGCAGGCACCTGTTGGTCCAGGGAAAAATCTGAGTAGATGTAAGAAAAACTTTCCACATGTGAGGGTGATCAGGGAGGTGGGAGGAGGCTGCCAAGAGAGGCTGTGGCATCTCCTTCCTCAGGGAAGGTGAGACACTGAGGGTGGGGAGGCCCTGGCACAGGGTGCCCAGAGAAGCTGTGGCTGCCCCTGGATCCCTGGAAGTGTCCAAGGCCAGGCTGGACGGGGCTTGGAGCAGCCTGGGATAGTGGAAAGTGTCCATGGCAGGGGGGGGACTGGATGAGCTTTAAGGTCCCTTCCAACCCAAACCATTCTGGGATTCTGTGATCCCAAGTGGGCTCGGTCCTGTGTCACTGCTCTAACTGGGCTTGCTTTGAGTAGATCAGACTGGATGAGCTCCAGAGGTCCCTCCCAGCCTGTTATTCTGTGACTGTGTGACGTGCCAGGGACTCTTTGATATCTTTATCTCATGGCCATGGTAAAGCCAAGTAAAATTCATGTGGTTGTCAGCTGTGAAGGTCAAATCCATCTCCAGAAATCTCCCCTCCAGTCCGAGAGCAAAGCTGCACTGCCTGCAGGGGTGGAGGGTGGCCAGCTCTCATCCCAAGCAAGCTTGCCAGGACTTTGAGGAAAAAGAAGTCTTTATCCACAAGAAACCCTCCATTCATTCAATGGATATAAGATTTTGGGAAAAGCCTTTGCTCCCATCAGGAAAACACATTAAATTTGAAGGTAGACTGGCACCCAGCAGGAAACAGAATGATTTGAAAAGCTTTATATAAACATGTTGAACTTGCAGATAATTTGAATGATATGTATTAAAAGTAAGAGTCTAAATAGGTTTTTGTAACCATTTAAAGATTACATGTGTGAATACCTAATGCACCACTTGATTTAGGAAATTATAAAAGTACTTTCGTCAGGAACTACCTATAAACAGAAATTGAGAATTTTGTCACAAATAGTGTTTTAAATAGGCTTCAAAAATGACTTTTAGCTACAACTGCCTCCCAAGTTCGTCTGCCACCAAAACACCGAACAGAAAGGAGTCTTGTAATGCATTTCAAAATGTCTGGATTTTCTAATTAATAACTCAGTAATTTCTTTCTTTGAGAATTCAAGCAAGTGGAATAGAACCATGCAGTTATGTAATGTTTATTTTCTTCTCAATAGAGCCACAGCAAATTATTATTTTTTTCTTTTTCTCTTTGCCTTGAGCCTGGTAGTACAGTGCATCTATGGAAAACCTGTTAGAAAAGTATCTGTTTCCACAGGACTAGCAAAGAATGATAAAGGAATCATCCACTTTTCCTGTAGAATAATTCCAGAAAGATACCACTTGTGGAGTCTGAAGCCAAGACTATTGCAAGGACTAGGTTAGCAGCAGAAGCTGATAAAACAGTTCTTTACTGGATATGAGGCAGGCCATAAAAAAAAATTGAATTTTTTATTAAAGTCAAGGATAGCTTTGGACCAGAGTTCTTCAATGCCAGGTAACTGACTCAACTAGGAAAGGTCTGCACAGGCTGAATAAGACAACCAAAAAGCAAGATAAGCACAGAAAGTGAAGAATGTTTTCTCATATTTTTGAAGACATTTGGTGTCTGTTGTGATACTACATTTTTTAGAAAGTCAAGTTAATTCCTCCTATCAATATTGTTTACTCTGCAGTGTTTGCATGGGGGGGAAACAGTGCAATGAGATTCACGTGTGCACAGATTGTTGATAACTAAATCAAGCCCTGTGTCAAAAACTGTTCCCTCTCTGCCCAAACTCTGTGTTCCACAGGGTCTGCACGCTCTGTGTACTCAGCCACTTCCACTGCAGACCAGGCCAGACACAGACAACAAGAAGTTGAATATTTTTATTACCCTGTTTTGAAAATAATGCCAAAAAGAACTCCCATTAGTCCATCCTTTGTGAAAGAGAAAGGCCAGGAAACATCTGCGTAGCACAGCAGCAGCATTGCAGGAGTCAGAGTTAAGTGGAAAGGAACAGGACAAAACCCAAAACAAATAACTGTATTTAAAACCTGCAGGAAAGCTCCACTTTCTTTTCAAAGAAAACTTTGAATGCCACAGACACAAATCAGTTTAAGACAATCAGTGACTTCCCATACTCCCCACTAAAGGAGGCAGGAGAGATGATCCACTTAAGGGAAGGTGTTGACACATTTAGACGCAATTGCTTCCTCAAATAACTGGGAACTATCCTACAGATTGCAACCCACCTACAAAGCTCTGTGCCAAAACTGGAAAAAATTCACAGCATTCCCATGAGATCCACGGAAAAAGAATGTGAGACATGAGCCTGCTATAAGTAAGTCTGATTAAGATCTTGATAAACAGTGGCAAAGTTGTCACCCTCAAAATGGAACCAGAATATGGGAGTGAAATCAGAAATAGCAAATATCCACTGGGAAGGGTCTCCCATGGACAAAGGGCTTGAAAGTGATGCCACTAAATCAGCAAAACTAAGCTCAAACTCATGACTTGAAACATCTGTCACAGGTCAAGAATAAGATATAAAACAATGGAAAAAAATTTAGATTGATGCAAAGATTTATAAAAATAATTTGTACTGATTTTTATTATACTTAGAAAAATTTGAGTTATTTTTTCCAAACAGCTGGTTTTTTGCTCAAGAGAAGCCAACTGTTACGTTAATTATTTCATTGCCTACTGGGCCAGTTGACCCTTCCAACCTCCTCCCTCCTGTGATTCCAGCCCTGCCCAGCAGGAACAAGGAAAAGGAGCTGTGACCCTGCTGGCATTTTGCAGCACCCACCCTTCCCACCTGCAGGGAGAGGGGACAGCTGTGCCAGCCCTCGGGCTGAAGCAGTCACTGTTCCCCATCTCTGCCAGCTCAAAGGAGGGTTTGGAACCAGCTCTGCTGGGGTGGTTTTTCCTCAGAGCCTTCCCTGGCTGCTTAGGAAGCCTGCAGGTTTTCCTGGTATATCTCACGGATAAACACATGGACTTTTTGTCACAGGAAATGGTGGGGAACTACTGCTCTTACAGAAAACCTGTCCTTTATGAATAGGAACACTCCCAGCTCTCAAGAAGGATCAGCAGAGCTAGAAAAAGGCAACCTGTAATTTTACAGGTATTATATGGAGAGAAGGAAACTAATAGGTGCATCCTGACTTTCTGAAAGCCTATTTCTAAGGAAGCATTTTTCCAAGTGGGTTACTTAAAATAACTTTAAATATACTCAATTGTAAGAAAAAATTCTTACAAACTTTCCCATGCAAAATTTCAGACTTAATATTGATAATCTTTTGAGGCACGAAATGACATCTCTTTTCCCCTATTAACTCTGAGTCGCATGAAAATGTCACACTCCCTTGTGCAAAGTTCAATCCTAATGTATCTAGTGGCGAGTCAGAAAGGGTCTGCTGGGTTTTGGTTTATTAAGATTGTTTTGAGGTCTTTTTATTTGCTTATTCTTGGAGTAGCCTATAAGTTCAAGTACTCCAGAACAAGTTATTTTCATTCTTCTCTCTCTGGCCTTGTTTTGTCTTCTGGGAGAGTGTTTTCCATAGAGTTTGAAGCAAATTAAGCCTTTCTACTTAAGGAAAACTGATCTGAGCAGGTCATTGATGGGCAGCAGGCATGAACACACTTGTTAGTCCCTCATTGCAATAACCTCCAACCCCAGATAGGCAGCTGTGATATAAATAGAGTTTGTCTTCATTAACTGCTCATGTAAAATGCTATTTCTCAGTAAAAAAACCCCAAAATATGCTAACCAAGTAATCAGAAATTGAGCTATATACGGTGAAATACCAGTGGTTGTGTGCTTTAATTTTGCTGCCGTTCTCCTTTCCGATAGCAGGTGTGAGGTCAGAGCAGCCCACTCAAGGTTTGATTTAATATTGTCTTCTAAATCTCTAGCACAGAGACATCAGAACACCTCTGGGAAACTTGATCCAGTGCTTCACTGTCCCAATAGTAAAATCATTTTTCTTAGAAGTTGTCTGAACCTCCCTTGTTTTGAGCCCTGCCCACAGTCTGATATCTTTCCTCCTCCTCCCATGCTCTGTAAAGAGCATAGCTCCATCTTCCTGATGACCTTCCTGCAGGCACTGGGAATTCTCCTTTCTCCAGGCTGACCAGCCCCTGTTACCCCAGACTTTACTCTTTGGGCAAATTCTTCAGCCCTTATCAACCTTGGGGACCCTCTGTGAACTCTCTTCAGTTTGTCAACATAGTGCTGTTGGGGCAGGGCTGTGCAAACCTGGCAGTATCTGTGTGTGTCGAGTTAAAGGTGACTGCTGCTCACCTAGTAACTACTGGTAAATCACTAGTAGCTACCAGTAAATCACTAGTAACTACCAGTAAATCACTAGTAACTACTGGTAAATCACTAGTAGCTACCAGTAAATCACTAGTAGCTACCAGTAAATCACTAGTAACTACTGGTAAATCACTAGTAGCTACCAGTAAATCACTAGTAGCTACCAGTAAATCACTAGTAACTACCAGTAGGTAGTACAATGGTAGCTGCACCTTGCATTTATTGCATGAAACAGCTGTGTCAAACACGCATATGATGCCTTATATTTCACAGCTGTAAAAGGATCATGGTAGCCAGGTTCTTGCAGAAAATACTTACATTTTCTGCACACTCAGTGATAATAACAACCCCTATTTAACCCCCCAATTATTCCTCTTGGATATGAAGGAGTATGGAAAGGATCTGGCATACCCTCAACAAAGCCCAGTATTTAGATTTGACACTTGTCAGTACAGCTCTGTGTCATTTGCCATCTGAAAGCCTTGACAGAATAAGGACTTATGCCCAAGGTCAGCCTTCTCTGGGAAGTTTTTTAATGTGACTCTTGTTCATTGTCTCTTAAAAAGTAATAAATGACACCTTTAATTGCAGGAGACCGGATCCTGGAGGCAGCTGTATTTCTGTGCATTGTAGAATGTAATGGTTCTTAGAAGTATTTAGGTTTTAATCCCACAAATGTGTTCTGAGGCTCATGAAAGGTGCTGTAGGTCAATAAAGCCCCTTAAAATACGTAATCCTGAATCTCCCCTGAATCTCTGACTTCAGGGGTTGTAGAGATCTTTGATTATTCCTGGGAAAATGAGCAGCCTGGGGCAGGTGTTGGAGAGGTTTCAGACAATTGTTTCGTGTCTTTCTCCGTAATGACTTCTGTGACTTCCAGCACACGTTGATTGGAACACAGAACACAGAACACACCCGCGTTCCCACAAGCTGGTTCTTTATCTCTGCAAGGGGGCAAAGAACAATTCTGGAACAGCAGCTGCTTTACCTTGACATCAACAAGGGAACAGGGCCATTTTTTACAAGTTGAGGCTTATACTGTTGGGGTTTGGTAGGGTAATAATCCATCAACCTTTTCCCTACCTTCAGTTTCTCTCCCAGTTGTCATCACTTTTCCTACCAGTTTTCCCAGAGATTTCTCTCTCTTTTGTGATTCCATAAGAATGCAGGGGACAGAATACTTTTTAAAATCATATGTTCAAGAGCATCATAGTCAAAGCTCATCTGAAAAAGCTCTGTGAACCAATATCCTTGTCAGCAACCTGTCTGCCAGCATCCCAACACCATCCCTTTGCTCATGTCACCTGTAAAAGCACACAATAACTCAATTTTTACCTTGACAAAAAGCCATACAGATCCACATCACAATATTATTGTTGTTCAGCCTGGCTCTTGCTGCTGTCAGCTGCCAAAACACCTTGAGGCTGCACTTTCACTCCGTGATACTGGCCCAGAATATAAAAACACAAAACCACATTTAAAACACTCAAGTCCCATCCTTCTCATGCAAAAAAAACTTTGTTTCTTTCATGTCTGCAATTTTTAGAGTCGAGAGACTCAGTATTTCTATTTTGGTGTGTAAGGAATTTTTAGTAAGGGTTTTCATATTTTCTGGGGGAAAAAATAGATGTACATGTAAGTACTGCACCATAAGATAAAAACTGGGAATTGATAGGAAAATATAATACATTTAATCTTCATATCTACTTCTTAATAGTAAAAAAGGTACTGAACAACATAGTGATTATATTTGCAAGTTGTGGACACTGAAAAGCTTTAGTAGAGGGATTTTTCAGCTTTCTACAGCATTCTGTGAGAACTCTGTGTCTCTCAGGAAAACCATGCAAAACACTGCTACGGGTTTTTGTAAATCAATTCTTTATCTTTGCACCTGCTGTTGTTCAGTTCGTATTGTTAGGGTACACTGAGGAAAATATTTTGAGATGGGTGTTGTATAGCCTCCACCAATCATTCTAGGAGGTGGTTGACCAAGGGACCAATGGCACTGTGCTACTCTTGCAAATCAAGTTATATAAACCGATTTATAATTAATTAAATAAGCCATTTTCTCCGGATCTTGGTTGTGTTGTTTCTCACCGTCACAGGTACAACAGTGACAGCAAGTGACAGCAAATTTCAGGCAGAGAGGGATGACATGAAACCACCAGAAAACACAGATTACTGCAAATAACATATTCTGAGGCAAAGCCTATAAATGACAGATTCCCAAAGGATGAGAAATCCACAGCCTGCTAAAGAGAAACAGAAGAACAGAACCCTACACATTAACTCTGACTATTTAGCATAAAATGGCTGAAAAATCCAGCTATGGCCTAGGACAGGGGTGTGATCAATAATATCACCTCTTTTTTAGTGTCGATTATGCTGTTTTAATTGTTGTTCAGAACTTCACCAGCAGTCTTATTTGATACAGTTCCTTATCTCTTAATCTTGAACCTGAGTTTTGCTGTAATTTATGCCACCCCAAACACTAATGATGGGAGAGGAATTCCTGTAGGTGTGACAGAGTTTCTGCGTTAAAAGCAAACAAAAACTTTAAATCCATTTTCAGTTTCCCAGCTCAGTTTGGAGTGTTTGAGTGAGATGCAGGTGGTGGATCCTGCATGGCTGGAAGGTGGGAACTCTCCAGCCCCGGGCTGGTCAGCAGGAATTTCTGGTGCTTGGGTGATAATGTCAAGTGGCACCACTTCCTGAAAGGTCCTCTGGGGAACTGCAGAAATCGATGAAGGACAGAAATACCCATCACTGCTGGGTGCTTGTGCTCTGATGAGATTTGGCAATGGAAAGTGGCCCTTTTCTCTTTGATTAAGGAAAATACTTGCAGCTGCATACATTAACTATAGAAATTCTATAGCAAAGGCAGCTCTGCTGTAATAAAATAAATCATATTGCAAATACACTACCAGGAAGCTGTTTCAGGAGAAATTAAGGCTAGCAAGCCTCCTGAAATTCAGCTTCTGCTGAAATAAATTGGTAATATCTAACTAATATGGTTCAGCATATGTCACAAACGAGAGAGATGCTCTTGGCTGATTGTGCCAATTTAAAAGGCTGTTTGCATCAAATCATTTTGAGGTCTCAATTTGCACATCAGGGGTTATGAAGAAGTTTAACTTTACTATAGAACACATATTAAGGTGTTTGGCACAGTTGGAGTGCCAGTGTGTGGCATTAATTTCCTAAATTAAGTTGCTGCTAATACTCTTGTTAGTGAGTGCCTGGTGGCTTTACACTTTCTTGAACATTTAGGAATATTGGATGCTATCACCATTTTCATGTAAAATACAATTGACTTTAAAGACCTAAGTCTGTAAATGTGGTGGTGCTGATGTGGAATTAGTGATTACAGGGAAAACAAAACTCTCAAATTCCACTGCTCTAAAATACACGATACAGCTAACCACAGAAACATGCAGAAAAGCCTTGGACATGTGATTGCTTTCTAATCACTGCTAGCAGTTGATTATTTTAGTGCTTTATTTCATAATTTTATGTGTCATGTTAATGAAAATGTTATGGGAGACAGCAGTGGGAAAAGAAAAGCTATCTGCCTCTCCTTACTTAATAACTGCTTCTTGCTGCTCCGTTGAGGTGGTTTTTCCCTCTGAAATTGCTTTCTGTATGCTGGAACACAGCTCATTGTTCTTCTGGCTGACAGGCTAATCATTCTGCCTTGCAGAGCTCTCACTTACATACAGCAAGTACACGCCACAGCAAAGGCACTGCTGGATTTCCAGGACATACAGTCCTCTGGATAATAACACACTTTTTACCTTCAAAAGGAAACAATACTGAAATTCCGAAAATCTGTGGTGTGATTCACATCATTTGTATAGCAGGATCTTTAATAACCTTCTTTTCACCAGCTTGGTAAAGTCCAAGAAGCTTTAATAAACAGGAGAAGATTATTCTGTCTGGCTTGTTTAATACCAGTACAGGAATTACTTTCTTTCTGACACAGCTTGCAAAATTCCTGTTACGTTTTCACCTAGCTCAAAAGCAGAGAATTCTTTAACTTAAATATCTTATTTTGGCCAATATTTTGATTACCACTACACGAAACTTTCTGTAGCACTGCCAGCACGTAGGTGACTGGTTAATCTGGCTGCACAAATCAGCTTTGCAGGACTGAGGGCTGAATCACAGAAAGCTGCATCTTTAGCTACACGTGTTAGCAGAGACTCCAGGAGGGTTTAATGTCAGAAGTGTCCTGAAAGCCAAAGTGCAGCACCCTTGCCTGGCTGGGTTTGAAGAGGACAAAGATGTCTATATTTAGAACAAATACAGTATTTGAATTCTCAGCATGTAGCAACTGATGGTTTTACTCAGTGCTGCTGTGATTTAGAGAGAGGCTTCGCTTTGTGTCCCCCTTCTTCAAGCTGTTTGGAGGCATTATTCACCTGTGATACTGATATATGTCAGCAGTACAGGAAAGTAAAGGGGGAATGAGGCAAAATAAAAGGTCTCCACTGCTCTTTACAAATTTAAATTAGTGTTCCTCAACTGCTGCTGGTCCTCAGCCCAGCTCAGGTTTTGTGAATCAGCCCATAACACCCACGGAGAGTTTTGTAGTGCAGGGCACATCCCAGCTGAGCCTCTCAGAGGAGGGGTGTGGGTTTGAAAGACGCAATAAAGACTTTTCAAAGCACTGGACGTGGTTTGTGTGGCACCTGAAACTGTCACCAGGCAAACAGGCTGTGCCTGGTGGGAATGAAATGCCTGAAATGCTGCCTGGGCCCTGCCAGGGGGGCTGCAAGGCACAGGTTTGGAACCCTTTCAGCCCAAGGATTAAAGAAACACGCTTTGAAAAAGAGAAATGAAAAAGAAGATTGGAATTTTTTTTTTGTTGGAGCCTGTTTAAAATACTGTCAGCAGTGTAAAATGGTGTAAAATGGATCAGAGCTGCCATCTCAATTTTTAATGAGATAATCTGAAATGGGAAGATCTCGGGCACCTAGTCCAGGTCAGTGCAAAATTGTCCTTATGTGATGTTCTCTTTAGTAAGCTTTAAAGTACTCGAAATAGATCATCTGTTTCCCTGCAAAAGAGACAGCTTTTGTATGAACAGACCCACTTTAACTCCAAACTAAACTTGCTTTTTTTTTTTCCCTGTGCTTGGTTGTGCTGTCATTTCTGTAAAGAATTCACTGCTGCATTCCATAGCATGACTAAAGCCTTTCTTTGCTTTATTTTGTTTTAGCTCGAGGCTTTAATATTATTATTAATATTTTATTCTTTATTTTCTCTCTCTTCCTGACTTTCACCAAAGGCAGTTTTACTTTTTCCTAAATTATTTACCACTAGGCTCAGGGCACATTTCCCACCTCTCTAATTTAGCAGTGGGATGTGAACACAGCCAGGTGGAAATTCCTGTGTTGTATTATGGACTCCATAAAGTTCCATCAGTAGCCTATCTACCATAAATAATGCCATTTTGAATGTGGAATTCTCTGAATTGCTTGTTTTTAAAGCAAATAAACATAATTTTAAAACTAAAAAAAACCCACAAAACCTTAGTCAGGAAATTATATGATCCACCAGTAGAGTCATTAAGTTTGTTCAAATCTTCAGTCCTGTCAAAAACCTATTAGGTTCCAGTGGGTTCCCCCAGCACATAAATCTTGCCAGGCATCCACTTCTTAATTACATGGCACAGGCTGTCGGCTTGCAGATCTTGTATAGTAAATTAGATTGTCACAAACACACAGTTTCAAGTGATTATTTGTGCTACTGAAGCTGTGCTGCAGAACTGTGAGGGCTTGCTTGGCGACTTTCGGGCGCAGCTTTCATTACTTACAGTTGTGAAAACATTTTTTGGGTGGAGAGAAATAAGCTTGTATTCAACAGCTACAGACTACAGTTTGCTCTGTTTGATCAGCTATAAAAGTCGAAGTAATGAGATGCTTCCTGATATTTTTAAGTATTTGGGGTAGATTTCAATGTCTCACTTCTCTCCTTGTACCAAATCAGGTCTGTGGGGGAGTGCAGCTACAGATAAGAAATAGTTCAATTCCTAGTAAGCAAAAGCAATCTGTTGAAAAATTGGGATTTTTCTGCTAAAAATGTCACAATATTGGTCTAGAAGTTATAACGAGAATATGTACTGGGTATTTTTTCATTATCTTTGATCCAAAGCTCTAAGAGCCTCTTCAGAAGTCTTTAAATGATTTCTTAGAAAAGCAATATTCCCCTGTCTTTGCTTTGCCATTTATAAATTAACTTTATGCTCTCTGTGACCCTTCTCTCTTTAAAGCAGAGAGCAGAGAGCTGATTGCCTTGATAATTAATTTGGCCTGACCGTTGTCCATGTCCTTCTGTGAGTCACCCTGAAGGAAGTACACTGGGACAGAAAATATATTGACTCTTCCAAGAACTGTCCATGCTCCCAACTCAGAATCACAGGCCAAAGCCCATTCTCCCTTCCCTGGGTAACCAATACCCAGCCAGGGTTCACCCCTGGGCAGAATAATTCCTCGAAACAGAGTAATGCAATATTTCTGTCTCATCAGGACACTGTGGTCATGGAGAGGGTTTTAGGGCAGGATATTTGATTTACTGGAAAATAATGCCATGGACCAAAATAGTTTAGTGCAACTGTTCGGTGACTTATATTTTATTTTTAAAATAAGGTACTCAAGGAATTGTGCATCACTTTTCTTTGCCTGACAGACTTCTGTATTTCAGAAAATCTTATTGCCAATTAATTCATCTGGGGAAATATCTCCCCTGATAAAAACCACATGTTCAGAATTTTTTTAGTGAGATGGCAGAATGTTGTGCAGCTTGTCAGGCTGTGGAGGTGCTTCCAGAAATGCCTGATGCCAATGGGAAACACAATTCTGTAAACACCCTGCTTTAAAGTCAGCCTGAGCTGGGAGAGAGCAGAAACTCCAAGATTTTGCGTATTTTCATCAATGGCTGAACTGGTTCAGGTAGATAATATCAACATTAAGGATAGATAAGTGGTTCTGTGCTGCATTTTTGTTGTCTTAAGATCAAGGCCATCAAAATAAAATAGGTATTAATTTGTGTTTGTACTAAAAAAAAAAAAAAA
>VZTE01002857.1:2904428-2942555 GCA_013397775.1 Eulacestoma nigropectus
AACCAAAATCTACTTTCTTGTTAAACTTGTACCATGGAACCTCCACAGTTGGAAGATGCCTGTTTCCTTTTGGAAATGTGCCACTTTGCACCACTTACAGTGTATAATTCATGTGTACTTTTTATATATATATATATATATAATTGCTATACATTATCAGTGAGACATTGGCAGCTGATTGCATCAGTCATGGGAGAATTTTCAAAACTCCCACAATTTTAGTTCTCTTATGAGATGGGATGGAGAGTGTTTGAATCCTAAATCTGACAATGAAACTGGCAAAATTTCTACTGATCTCTTTTCTGGAATTAATTTCTTAAATTTCACTGCAGACGCTTTTTTCTTGAACTCCAGATTATTTCTAGGAGTTTTTCATAGAATCATGGAATATCCTAAGTTGGAAGAGATCCACAAGGGTCATCCAGTCCTACTCCTGGCCCTGGACAGACACCCCAACCATCTTCCACTGTCCCCTGTTATCCAAATGCTCCCGGAGCTCTGGCAGCCTCGGGGCCGTGCCCATTGCCTGGGGAGCCTGGTCGGTGCCCAGCACCCTCTGGGGGAAGAACCTTTTCCTAATATCCAACCTAAACCTCCACAGAGACCAAAACAAGAACCTGAATTTACAGTTTCCTAATTTCCTAAAACACTTAAGCCTAAATCCCACTATCTCTGGAAAATTTGGCATAACTTTGCCAGTTTTGCTGAATATTTCCAGTCTGCTAAACCAGGACAGACTCCACTCCCACTTGGGATCATTTTTTTTAATGTGGCGTGTTTCAGTATGACTTCCTCGAGGATGTAAGAGGTGCTGTGAAAGGAGAGGCCAGAATAATTTACTTTGCCCTGTTAATCTGCTCTTAAAACTTCACTGGTTCTGAGCATCCCAGGGCAAAACCAGACACAAACTCTTCCCCCAAGGCCCTGAAAACCCACCACAGATGGGAGACGGAGAAGGGATGGAGAAGGGAAGCCACGGGTGGCAGAGCCAAATGTCCCAAAGATATTTCTTCCCTGATCTAAATCCACAAAGTTCTTACACGCTCAAAATCTGCCAGTAGCCATTGAAACCTGCGGGCACCACTCTGTCACTGGGATTTATGAGAGCCTAAAATTTTTACAGAGGTCTTAAAGACAGGGTCATTTCTTTAAATCACTGCCAACAATGTGTTTTTAGAAGTGCTCTGTTGTGTTGCTTGTGCGTGAGGAACGCTATCCTTGAACTTTCCCCCGAGGACCCCGGTGCGTTGTTATAATCTGCTCACAATAAGCACATTTGCAGATGTGCGGACATAGAATTATAGGAAGTACAAACAAGACCCCTGTGTAAAGCAGAGCACAGCTGAGAAGCAGGGGGGTTTATGATTCAAGTAGTTTAAAAGACTTTTTAATAGCCAGTGAAGGAGGTTGTTTGCTTTGGGAAAGTCCATACAATAATAATGCACTCAGTGCAGAAAGAGGTGAAACAAAGCAATTATTCAGCTCTTGGTTGATGTTATTTGTATAATGAACCACCTAGAACGAGGCATTTTTGCCAAGATACTTGTTTAAAATGCTTTGTCAGGCAATCTGAATTGTAATTTATGCGTGAATCAGCCAGACCTGATGTGCTCGATGGGATTTTTTTCCCATTACTTTGGTTTTGCAGCAGACAGATCTCAGTGATCTAAAACTTTCGGGGAAAGCTTTATGTACCACAACGTGAAATTGCTAAAGGCAATCTCCTCTTAGTTCTTGAGATTTCACCATCCATGTAATGGCTAAATTGAATTTATAACAACAAGGACATGGTGCTGGCCTGTGCTGGAGGATTTGCTGAGTGCTGAGCAGTGCAAAGGTGAGACACAGGCGTTTCATTGAGGCGTGGCAAAGTGAGACGTGCAAGGCAGAGTCTGAGCAGAGAAGTTCTGGTCTGCTGGTGCCTTGCCAGCTGACACAGGGATTACTGCGTTTGCTTGACAGCGAACACTGTGACAGGTCCATGGAAATCACTGAGAGGCTTTTGAAGATGCTGAGGATATTTCTTATCTGAAGCGTCAGTGATTGTTAAGCTGCATCTCTCATTTTTAGCTGGTTCTAAGTGTAGATGCTTTTTGAAGACTGAGTGGAAAGAGATCAACATTCCTTGGAAAAAACCCCTTTATATACTGTTTTTCCTGGCATTCTCTCCCTATGTAATAGGATGTTTGAGTTGGTGCAGATTGTTGGGGTTTTTTTCATTGTACTGTAGTTTAAATATACTGAGAACCTAGAGCTGGGAGTTGGAAACCCAAATACAAAAGCTCTAAGAATTGGAATACAATGATAAAATTGTGCCATCGCTGCAGTTTGTGAATGACATCCAAGCTCCATTATAAATTTAACTCCTTTCTGCATTACCTTCTGGATTAATAAAACCCGTTTCATAGGTCTAGGGTTTTTTCACGCTGCTCTAAATTTCATAAAATTAGGGCAACTATTTTTCCTGCTCTTTCAGAACTTCCAGGGGAAAAAAAAAAATTATTTATTGGGAGTCGTCTGGTTTGAGTTCTGCTGAGGTTCACAGGGGAACAGGGCAGTGCCCAAACGTGCTTTTGAAAATCCGCAGTAGCAGAACTCCCTTTTAAACTCTGCTGCTTGCCTCAGAAGTGGCATTCTTATCTTCCCCGTGCTTGAGTAGAAGTATATAAATGTTGCATGCTTTATTTTAAGCCAGGCAAATTCACAGTGGAAATGTAGCATTTTAGTGTCAGAGAAGCCAGTACTGAGGTCAGAAGAGCTGGAGTAACAGCTCTGGAAGTGTCGCAGTGTCGGACACGCACACGCGGATTCAAACAGCAGGTCAGGACCACTGAGCAGAGCCAAGGACGCTGCCCACCTTTATTCTCACCTTTTTATACCTCTCTTAAAACAACCACCCATTGGTAGATGAGGTTAACACCTCTGCAATTTTACAGGATAGGAACATAGTCTATCATCTTTCTCCGCCTTGGAGAAAGGAATGAACAACAACCCAGAAGTTCAGAAAACATTCTAGGCCGGTTAGAAAAACAAGAGCTATGCTTATAGAAAATGCATGAGAACTTCTACTACAAAAGTAAAAACACAGAACAGTAGAAAAACCAGGGCGACACTGGAAGTAAGTGCTGGAGCAAGGACTGCCTCCTTTTATGTGGGACGGATTTTTGGTTTTTTGGCTGGGTTTTTTTTTGAGAGGAATATGGCGGTGTGTTTGCTTTTTTTAATAAGAGCTTAGAGATTTTTTTGAAAAGGACCTTGGTTTGAGATCAGCTTTTAAACTTGAGCTCCAGAATTTGGCAGCAGGCAGGAATGTTGCCACGGCAACCCATTATCTAAGGCTGTGTTACTGAACCTCCTGCCAGTTCATCCACAGTTGCATGCTGAAGGCAACCTTAGAGCCTATTGTATGTTCTGTCCTGGAACAGTCCAGCAGGACCTGCCAAAAATAGCTGGACTGGAGAATACCAGCAGCCAACCGGGAAAAAGAGTGAGGGGACAAGTTTTCCCTTTAGAGGTGAATGAATACACTGGATCTTGATGGTGAATTTCCATCCTCCCGGTTAAACCATTGGATGCTTTCTGGTGAGCAGAGGCAGCTCACAGACATTTTCAGTCTGTAGGATGGTTATTGCATTTTCTTCTGGAAGAGCCTTGGAATTTAGGATGCTGTCATCTTCCTTTCTCCTGCACGGAGAAGCGATCTGGGTGGGGCTGGGAAGGGCTGTTCTTAAGGAAAAGCACCAAGAGTGATCTCTCAGGGTGGAAGGCCTGGAAGACGTTCTGTGAGTCACGTGTGCCATCCCTTTACTGCTTCTGCTGAGTTCTCTTCGTAAGATCCACCAGCTGGTTGCAGTGGAGCACCCTCAGTCCAGCCAATTTTTAATATCTACAGTCCTCAGTATCATCTGTTCATTCTTCCTTTTTTTATTCACAAACAAGCACAGTGCTGCTCAAAAAAAAACCCCTCTAAAAATGTAGAATGAATTACATTACTCGTGTTCAGATCCTCACGTGCAAAACTTGAGGAGTGCTTTCTGTATCTTTTCTGGATGTTCGTTATTGCCCGGGAAATATTTATCTCAGTTTTGTCATTCTGCTCTCCAGACTTCTGAGAAGTTAACCCAAACACCTCTGTGCTCTGCATCACTCTGGCTGCTTCCTAAACTGTTTCTTTGTGTTTAGAAATACTTGTACTGTGATACACTTGTCAAAATGTTCTCTGAAAATAAGCCCCAACTAGAAGTGCCTGTCAAATAATGCAAAACTGACAGTTTTAGTCAAATTAATGGTGACTGATGCCATTTGCCACAAGCATTGAAGCTTCCAATAACACTTTCTTCCCGGCAACAAGCAAAAAATTACTTATTTTTAGTAGAATTACTTTTTTTTTTCCATTTGGTGTTATGAAATGAACAAGGTTAGCTTCATATTTACACAAATTTTGTTATTTATCTCATTATCTAGTTAACAATGGTGCTGTTTAGCAAAATGCTGCACCCCTCATAACACAAAATTGTCTATTCTAGGTCTATCAAGCTGAAATATGTATAATGTATATTAAATAATGTGTGTATTAATACCTTATGCACATAAGGTATTAATATATGTTTCATATATGTTTATATATATAAATTTCCATATTTTAAAGTAACTTTGTGGGTGATCTGTAGGTGGAGGAGTAGTGTTGGGAATTTATCTTTCAAGCCTACTAGGAGCTTACAGCTTAAGGCTGAGGGAGTGCTGTGTTCTGTAGCTGAGACTGGGGCAGAGGAGACACCAAACAGGAATTACTGGCAGAATTCCTGTTGGATTCCAGGTGCTGTTCGACAGAAATTCAAGCAAAACATCGACTTTTGATGTGAAGGTATTACAGTAGTGCAGGAGAGAGGAAATTTCATTGGATTTCACATTTTTAAACACTTTTAAACAATTGAAATGTGAATTCCACCCGAAATTCATTCTCAATTTATTTCTGCTACATAGAGGCTACAAACCTTAGTGATGAGCACTCCTTTCAAAAATTGGAATATTTCCTCTGAGTTATTGAAGAGTAGGTATGTTTAATGTAGTTAAATTAGTTTTAGATCCTCCTGCAGGAAAAAAAAAAAACTGAGGGGAAAAGGTTTTGTTGGTTTTGCGGGTTTTTTAAATTGTGTTCTGGAAGATAGCACAAAAATAGAACTTGATATAGCCCCAAGGTATAGAGCTACACCTCAGAGCTGAGGAGAGGAGCCAAATCCCCTCTGTAGCTGCAGGATTTGAGCCTGCTGAAAGCTCCAGTCCCCTGCGAGGTGCTCTGGATTTGCCCAGGCACCACCACGGGGAGCCAGAGCTCCCAGGGACAGCGCTTCCATCCCTCAGTATTCCCGGGATGAGGGGCTCAGCAGCACAGCCAGAGCTGCTTCCCAACATCAAGGGCACCTCCTGCTCACCCAGGAAGGCTCCTTGCACTAAAGAAAGCAGCCAAAACAGAAGCCAAGGGCTGGCAGGTTATAAATCACACTGCTCAGCCTTTTTTTGGTTATTTTTTCCCCCTTTTTAAACATAATTTTTCCAATGGGCTGTTTGCTGCATAGCAGGAGTGGCTCACCTGCCAGCTACAAGCTGTTCCATAACAATTTATTGTTTGTGCTTGTTAGGAGCCTGGGTTTATGGATCCTCCTTGCTTCTTTGGGCAGCTGGGGATCTGAGGGAGAGCGACAATCCGTGATAAGCTTGTCTTCCTTTAGCCTCCCTTACGAGAGAGGTCTTTTGTCTTGGAGAGGATTATCAAACACAGGAATACGTGGAAAAATGAATGGAGTTGCTGTCCCATGGGAGCCAATACAAGCCTGCCAAATTCATAGTAAGTTTAATGCATGTGTGGTAAAGTACAAAATAAACCCCATCCGCTGTTTTATCCTTTCAAATTCACTATTTCAGGTCCTGTGGCAGCTCTGGATCCATAGCCAGGGCACAGCGTGCGATGTTTGGGCTGGGACAGTCACAGCTGGACAGATGGAAAGGAAAGGACTTCTCAGTGGTTGCTAAGGAGAAAGAAAGGAAAGAGCTTTCCCTCTGCACTGGGGGTGAGCAAAATCCTGTCCTCCACACAGCCGCCCACACAGCTGCCCCCTTTCCATCCAAGATTGAACACGGAGCTGAGTCCTGTGGTCATGGAAGGTTTGACACATCCCATTCCTCACTAGGCAGCTCCTGGCTCCTCGTTTTGGAGCAACAAAATGGAATTTTGCTGTTTCCACAGAGAGGTTTTCAGGGGCAGTAACAGCTTCGAGAGGAGAGAAAGGCTGAGGAAAACTTTCCCCTTGCACACTGAGGCAGGTGGATTGTGTCTTGGTGTAACATTTGCATTTCATTATTTGAATAAATTAATGTTTTAAAGCAAATGCCCAAGGATATTGCAATTATTTTTGCAATTCCTACGTTTATTCAATACCTATCAGAAAAGCTCCTGTTAAAGACAGGAGGTAATCTGGGGTAAATGTCAGTTACTGCTGGGTTATGTTAGGTCTATAGTTGGTGCTTTTGGAAGCTATTTTAATATTTAACATTTGAAAATTTAGACTGCCAGATTTTTAATGATGCTGCTCCTGGTTCAGCTGTTTTCCTGTCTTCAAAAAGTAAAAACATTTCAATATTTAAAATAACTGTACTGCTCATTTCAAGGCATATGTTGCTGCATATGTTTGTAGCTCTGTTTTTCTGAATGTGTAAGATTTTTTGGCATATATTGGTATTTCATTCTGAACCTGGGGGAATTAATGTTTGGAGTCCCTGTTTGAATTCATTTTAGGTTTGATTGTTAAGAGCTCCTCTGGGAGCAAGGGAAGGAATCCCAAGGAGGTATAAATGGAAACAAAGGTAGGAGAAGAAAGAAAGGCAGATGGTGGCAACAATGGCTTATCTTTTTTTAGATCATTGATTTAGTACAAAGGAGACTGTCTTATAAATCCTTTATATACTCCATATTCATTTCTAGTGTTAGAAATACCATATTTTCATACTCACAAAATACATTTTGAGCCATGAAATCTAGCTAATAAAAACCCCTGAATTAATTAGGGCAACTAAAACCCCCTCTCACAGTCTTATAGAGGACTGAGCATCTCAAACTCCACGAATCTGCAAATTAAACTGAAAGCTTTTCTGCACCAGCAGAAAACTAGTGGTGCCTTTGAGAGATCTTAGATTTCTATTAATTTATTTATTTGTTTTCTGTGACTTGCTATTGAATTTATTCTGTTTCTGTGTTTGAAATATGTGGGTTTTTCTTTCCCAAAGGAGCAATAGTTAACAAGCTCAGAAAGGAATGAACTAAGAGTGCCTAATGGTGAAGTTCTAAGCACTGAATGAACAGGTTTGTTTTTCTCCTGGCTCCAGTATTCCATCACCTGTTAAATTTTGGTTAGCAGTACTAAATCAAATGTTAACCATGTCACATTTGACAAAAACCAAATTATCAGTACACTTAATTTGTGTAATATGTTTCCACCCTATTTTCCAAGTAACCTTTCATGGATTCACTGCTCTGAAGAGAAAGTGCCCTGTATTTATTTCAGCAGGGATTATTTTCTTCTCAAGTCTCTCCAGAGCAGAAATAAAATTTAGTACAAGTACATTTAGCAAAAATATTTTCATGTCAATGTGTCACTCAACATTCCTTCCCTGTTAACCATGAAATATTTTTTTCCAAGTCACATCTCTAGATAAAAGGGAAAATCTCCTGTAGCTTTTAGCATTCAGAAAAGAGATTTCAGTTTTATTTTTGCAAGCCACATAAAATAAATGAATTCCATTTTCGACAACTACATCTCTATTCTGATAGGCAGAAAAGCTGTAGGTTTGTGGGTTACTTTTTTTCCCAGGTTCTACCTATTCAACCAAAGGAACTAATTCTTGAAGTTGAAAAAGAGTGGGAATTAGTACAAAGCCTGTCCATTTCCTCTTAAATGTGTTATTCTGGCAGAAGAATATTTTCATCTCCAGACCACAGCAGAAATAATTAAAATTCAAGGCATTAATTTTGCTTTAATTAAACCAAACCATATTTCATAAGATTGTTTCAGCAGTATGAGGAAGAGTGTCTCCTCAACAGCTCGTGAAGTGGTTATGACAAATTATGAAGTCACTGAAGCCAAGTAGAATTGTTCCAGTCAATTAAGTGTGTCTGTGAAGGGATAGCTACAGTATGTAAAGAGGGAAAAATATAGTGGGTTTTTTTATATTTTCCCAGACATACCCATTAAATTGGTTCTTTTTTCTCTCCATGCACTTTTAAGAAGTCCATTGGTTTTGGTTTGGCCAGTAACTCTATTAACCTGTTAGACAGTAATGATACATCCATTGATCTGTTAATTTAATGGCTCAAAATGCTGCTTCTCTATATGAGAAAATGAGTTTAAAATCAGAGACTGTGCTAAAACTTACAGCATGCAATGTTTTGAAACTTACTGGACTTCTATTTTATTCTTCTTTGTCTTCATTGTTTTCTTCCTAGATATTTTTGTACCCAAATGTAGATGTGATCTCTAAATGTGCGTGATTTTGTATTAGAATTGAAATTATAAGTTTCTTTATATCCTCAAAAATATTAGTTAGCAGGTTTTTTTTGGGGCAGGGGGGAGGAGGGGTTTTTGGTTATTTGGAGTTTGGGGAGGATTTTTATTTTACAGGGTGTAGGCAGTTGTTAACTGCAAAGCTTTCTTGTTACTGTGGGCCACATTACACAGGAGGCAGATGATTTTCTGTGGCTGGGATGTGCTGCAAGGAGGTCCCAGGTACTGCAGCTTCCTCAGTCCTCACCCCTGTGTTTTAAATCCAACACTTTGGTGAGAAAAAGACATAAATATATGAATTGACTGTTGGGATTTGTACTCTCTTTAACTGGTTTTGATCTTTGTTTTTAAAAGCCTCCTGCACTCTTTGCTGTACAAACAGCACTGGGCACAGTGAGCACACCTGGATGTGGCTGCCGAGAACCTTTAGCCAGTGCAGCATTTAACATCTTTTCCACAGGTTTCATTAACTGTAGGCAAGGCTTGGAATCTGGCAGCTATCTGACTTTTCTGTCTACTTAAATTAGTGAGGTGAGTAATTAATACTCATGGGACTACTCAAAGGAATGGCTTTCTCTTGCACAGCAAAGAAATTCAATGTTAGCAAGGCAAACATTCAAATGGACCGGTGATACAGGAACGTGTGAAGCGTGCAAATCATTGACAAGGTATTGATCAGGTTGTGCTTGGAAATCTGAGTTGGAAGAATGCATTTAACTTTGGAAAATAGGAGTAAGTCTCTCTTTGAGTCAGCATGGAGCTGTTGGGGTATGTCCAGCATATTTCAGCTCTCTTTCTCTGCGGTGACAGGGAAGTTACTGAGCTCAGTTTGTTGCAAATGGCTCTGTTAGTCCTGTGGATGTTTCCTGTAAACGAGCTTTTCATGGGAAACAGAACTGGGCACTGCCAAAGGTGTTTCTTCTCAGATTGGCATGGATATTTTGTAACTCTATATAAAATGTTTTAAGGCATGTCAGCCACATTTACAGCCTGATATAAGTGTGTGTAGCTGTCCAAGTCAAAGCTGAACTTTGTCTTTAGTGCATGAGCAGGGTCCAGATTGGATCCACGTCAGCGATGCTCCTGTAGCTGCACCAGAATAAATCCTGGGAGTAACTCATGCTACACAAAGGACACGTGGTTTAGCAGGGTGTTTGTCACAGCTCACTAAACCCTTCCTGTTCTTAAAACTTCCAAGAAATTTCTAATTAACATTTGTGTACAAGTTCATTACAAACCTTGCGTGGCGTATGCCAATGACAGCAGGGGGATTTGAGCAGTGATGCTCAGCAATATGAGTGATCCCACTTTATTTCATTGTAATCTTTCATAAGAGTCTCAGTTATTTCCCACGTTTCTCATATCTGGCAGTACTTAATGAGTAAGTCTTGGCTCTGTTCAATGGAACTGAGCTTTTTAAGTGGAAATTGCACAAAAGATGCAAATTGAAGCAGAGCTTTGGGTTCTGACATGCTTTTTATTTTGTGCTATTTGCGTGAACCTGCCGTGTTGTTGAACTTTGATTTAGTCCTTTGGTATGAGACCCTCATTCTTAGTTTAAAAAAAAAATCTATTTTTATTTTTAGAAGGAATTGATTAGCTGAGAAAGGTCAACATATGCTTTTCAAATTGATCAATGACTTAACGTGTTATAAATTTTCTGCAATTATACAGCATGGAAATATCATTATATTACATCATGTAAACACCTTCTAAGTGTCGTTCCATCCTGCTTTGCTAATTTGAGTACAGTTAGTGAACATTTAGAATCATAGCAATCATTAAGGTTGGAAAAGGCCTCCAAGATTTAGTCCAACCTTTAAATACCCACTAAACCATACTGTGAAGGGCCACATCTACTCATTTTTTAACACCTCCAGAGTGGTGACTCCACCACTGTCCGGGTCAGCTTGTTCAATGTTTAACCACTTTCTTAGTGAAGGAATTTTTCCTAATACCTGGAAGATGTGGGGAAGGTCCTGCTGTAAGCCTTGCTGCCACCTTTGTCACTTGGGGCCCTGAGATTGCCTCAGGTGGTCGGAGCTGGTGCTGAGAACACCAAGGCTGTGGGGTTGATCCCTGCATGGGCCACTCACTTGCGAGTTGGACTCGATGATCCTTGTGGGTCCCTTCCAACTCAGAATATTCCGGGATTTAGTGCACCTGACTGGTCACTGCCCGAGCTACAGGAGGGTTAGTGACACCCTCGAGCAGGGTGGATCTGATGATGGTAACACACAGCCCTTCCCTGGGAAGATGGCTCTCCATCAGGCTGAGAACAGCACAGAGAAGCTCCTCGCACCTGGGGGAATGCTCTGACCACTCTGTTTTGTAAGAAAAGCAGGCACAAATACTGCTTTTCCCATTCTGGTCTCATCTTTAATGAGACTGATTTTGGGCACTGTAGCTATGAAAATTGATGTGTTCTGAGTACCAGATCCTTCCTTCCTGGAGGTCAGGTTAAAAACCACTCAGTTTGAAAGTCCTGGTTATGGAAAATTCTCAGACTCTGAAATATTACTAGAGAGAAAATTAAAACACACGGCCTGATTAAATAGATGTTAAGCATTTGGAGCAAAGCTTTTGAATCGTGAAGGGTAATTAGAGGGATGAACATTTAAGTCTCATATTTTGTGGCTTAATATTCTATTGTTTTCTGAAACTCTTTCATAGATTTCACAGAACTGTTCCTCTCCTGGAGATAGCTCCATGTTTATCCTTGGCTTTTAATAACTTTTTCCTTAATTCTGTTGCTTGTAAAGAGGAAATAGACTTTGTGGATTAATTTAGTTCTAGGCTACTTTTGCTGCTCAAGTCCTGTTCTATTTTCCCTTCAAACTCTTAAACCTTCTGTTTAAATCATGTACTAAACACAAAACTTCCCATGAAAGAAAATGTTTGAGGTTGCTCTTCGAGGCAAGGTGAAATATTGAAGGGTTAAAGGGGAATCCTCTAAAAGGAGATGCATGTGTGAGTGGTTTGGCCACATGCAAATGGATAAAAGGCTATTTTAGAGTGAAAGCCTTTCCCGCACGTGTGAGAGTGTGTTAGCAGGACTGCAGTGCCTCCTTGGATATGACTCAGAGAGCTGTTTCTGTTTAATTAGACGGGAAAATTGTGACAGAGCCATGGCATGTGCCTTAGAATAACAGGAGTTCGGAGCAAATTGCAGTGAATATTGGAGCTGTTGCAGAAGGGAAAGCGAGCATAAATTTGAAATTACTTATTTTATTTAATTAGAAAATAGCTTTTTTCCCTTTCTTCTTACAGTGTATGAATCATTACTATTTCTTATTTCATTATTTGAGCCCTTTCCTCCCTTCTGGAACTGGCTGTCCCCGGTTGCTTTGCTTCACGGCCGAGGATCAAACTGCCTGTGAAGTCAGCAAAGCCTGTTAAATAAGCTGTCAAAACACGAACTCTTTCATACCTTGGAGCTCAGTAAGGAAGACAATTTTATACACCTTAAAATTAAAGTCTTTCAGTGTCACCTTGGTGGAAAGCCTGGAGATAGACTGCACAGAGCTGCTGTTCATTATGATGCACCTGTGGGCTATCCAGTTTCTGTGAGGAATGGTGGAGGAAACATCACAGTCACAGCAAAACCGCCATGATAAAAGGCAGGGCTTTTTTCTTCAGGAGCAGGTTTTAAATTCAAATGAAAAGATTGTAAATGGGGTTCATGGTGTTAGAGAAGGATTTGGGTAGATGCGTGTCAGACATCTTTGGATGTGGTAGAGAAGCCTGAGTTTCAGAGATGTGAGAAAGTAGCACTTTGGGTGAAAACTCGAGTACTTCAGAGCAAGTGTTCGACTTGCTATCTTTGCAGTTCTAGCAAGGGCTCTCTTCTGAAGCCTGACTAAAGGCAACTTTTTATTTGATGAGGGTTTCGTGTTAATTCAATTACATGTGTAAGCTGCATTTCATTTGCACACATGACGGTGTGAGAACTGACTGAAAGGTACAAAAATTAAAATATTGGGTGTAAATAGAAGCAGCAGGTTTTATATTTCAGTAGGAAGAGTTTCATCTTAAAGCCAAAAGCTCTAACCACCAGTTTTTCCTACAAATTCAGCTATTAAACCTAACCCTGTTCACATGAAAGTCAAGGGGCAAACTGAGAATATTGTTCTTATTTAGATATTTGATTCAAGCAAGTTTGCTTGAACGCCTCCAAGCCAGAGAACATTAACACAGAAACAGAGAATATTAACAAAGGAGACTTTTTTAATAATCAAATGCTAGGAAAAGCACCATCACTTCAAACTCTGATAACTGTACCAGTGTCTTTGCTGAAGCACTAATGAGTACTGACATCTTAGGAAAGATCTCATTATAGAGCTGGGATTCCTTGTAGAAGTTTTAAAATATGTTTTAGATACAAATAATATCATTTGGGGTAAAAATGCAAAGGGTAATGATTTCTTCAAAATAAATGTCTAAATGGAAGTTGACATTGATGTTTAGGAAAGATGTCTAAAAGGAAAGAAACTTGCTGTTGACTGCCCATGGGAATTTCAGTAGAGAGTAAGGGACAAAGCTGGAAAAGAAATAATGAATGTTAACCCCTAGGAGGGGAACAATTCAACTTTCTAGAACACCCCAGAACAAAACCAGTTCTAGTTGAGTTTGGCTGTTCTAAGATGCTCCCAAAATCACTTGGTAGTGAATCAACACAGCCTTTAGCCCCCATGGCATCATAGCACTGAAAACAACTCTATAGTCCTAAAAAGTATCTAGATGCCAGTATTTACCATCATTAAAACATGTGCTCAAATATGGCAGTTCTTTCCAGAATAGTAGGTTTTTGGTTTTTTTAGCAGTAGGATCTGATTCAAGATTGGATTTGCTGTGGAAATGCATTTATCTGATGTTACATCTGAGGTGGGAAGAATTATGGTGTGACTGATGAGCAGCACTGAAAGTCTTATCTTTGTTCTATAACCCGAGGAGCTGAGCTACAGCTCTTCATTTCCCTTTTCCTATCCCCTCTCATCTGTCATACATCACAGGTCCTGATTGATTACTCATTTAATCCTTGCATTAAGCATGCACACAGGCACCAATAATTATTGAACCTTTATGTTTACAGCTCCTGCTGCCTGTTTGCAAGTGTCTCACCAGGGTATTTCCTGGTCTGCACATCCTCTGTGATATGTGATAAGAAGGAAGGTACACAAGAGGAAAAATAAGTGGCTAAAGTGCAAAATGAGGTAGGAGTGCAAGCTCGTCTTTAACCTTGAGGGAATTTATTAGTAGTTACATAAGACTTAGAGGTTGGAACTCTGCTGTCCAGCATATTTATAGCATCTGGGAAAAGGACTTGAATTATAGGTTGTTAACATTTCCTGATGATGCTGAGCAGCAGATTATCACACTCAGGCTCTTGCAGTGAAGAATTGTAGATTTGAACAAAAAGTCAGCAAAGTTCAGCAACTGGGCAATAAAAAGGCCCCTGAGGTTCAGTACAGAGAAATGTCAAATCCTGCACTGGTGGAATGATGGGCTCTGAGTCGTGTGTCGCTGCCCAGGAGCGAGACCCTGGGTTATGATTATAACCCCAGGAAAACATAAAAATTATCCCCCCCAAAAAAATATTAACTCTGGGGATGTCCAGCTACGTTTGCTTTGCTGTTGCAGGATTTCCTGATATCTGACTGTGGTCACTGAGAGAAGAAAGCGCTGGTGTCCCCCCAGTGGCACACCCTGCTGTGCAGTCACTCACTGCTTTGTAAGCTTGAATACAACAAGAACCATGAGCAGGCCAGCGTAAAACAAACGAAAAAGAGTGTTAGAACACAAGGCAATGAGCAAGTCTTACATTTCTATCTAATTTCAGACTGAATTTAGGGAGTGAAAAGAGGAACTCACACCAGACTTCTCTGTGCAGAGTTATTGGTTTAACAACTGAAAAAAACCCCAACCAAACACATGTTGAATTCTTGTATAAAAAATGGACCTTGTAGTTCTGAAATCTCTGGGTGTAAGCCCTGCACATCTTATAAATTCACACTCTGGCAAAAAAAAAAATAATTAGATCAAGCATAAGGGTATATGCACAACCTCAATAACATATATTAAAGCAAGAAATGAGTCATATGTAACTTAAAAAACACAAAACACAGCAAAGGAAATATCACAGATTTCTTTGGTTTTAAAACCCTTCCCTCCTTGACTCCAGAAATAGCCCTTATACTTCATTTTCTGATTATACTGACATTGTTCCAGCCAACAAACCTGAATGATATAGAAGGATGGCAAATGGAATAGCTTGGAGTAGAGTGGCATTCCTGGGTTTTTTTATGCCTTTAAGCTGAGTTCAGAGATTAATGCTGTAAGCACAGTTAAAATGTACCAAGTGGTAGAAAATGAATTATGAATGTACTTTAAGTAGAGACTGTTAAACTTCAGCAGTTTTTAATATAGAACAAACAGTAATGAAAATTATGATCATTATAGATGCCAACAAAAAAAAAGACCTTTAAAGGACCCAAAAAGAGTCATGGCTGTGACACATTTCTGTGGGTTTTTCTGAGAAAATGAGAGCCTTTTGTTGCTTTTCAGGAATAGAATCCCCTTGGTCCCCCATGGAGCTAAAAGCAGATAGGATTTTAGAGGCAGTATTTTCACCCTGAGAGTTTTTTAAGTTGAATCAGTTCTTAGGTTAGGTTCTGAGCATCATCTGTGGTTTATACGCTAGTCAGCCTTGGTCAAACCCCTTAGGGCTAAGATTTTATTGATCTTCCTGATGGATGTCCTGTACTCTAGGGTGAATTGCTGCTTAAGCAATAAATACTTTTAAAAATATATTCCCCACAGTGAGGGAAGAGTGATTAAGACAAAAAAACTCGACAGCTATTGTCAGAATTTGCAAGCATTTGTTGCTACGGCTGTAATTAAAATCCTGAATGAAAATCAAGCTTTTAGGCCAACTCATGCCGTCCATAAAAGAAACAAATACCAATTTATTCCCAAAAATTGTCTTCAGCACATTTTGTTGTTTATCAAAACAAATACTCATGTAAATACTGTCTTGATTTTGTTAATTATATTCCCACCAATACACCAGAGACTATTCTTTCAGAATATTAATTTCTTTATGTAAATTAGGAAGGGGGGTTAAAAGTAACGCTGCTGTTGCGAGCCATTTATCTGTTCTGTAGTGTAAAGAGATCCAATTTCAGCCGATTGCAGGATGATAATTGTGGTTACTGTTGTCATTAGATTCTTTAGAAGGGAATAGGGTTTGTAGCTCGTGGCTTGCAGGACTGGTATTTTCAAATGGAAAATTTTTGTATGGACCTTGTTCAAGAAATACTTAAAATTTCCAATCAGAACCAATTCCTGTTCTTGCTCCCAGGAGCTCTGTGCTCACAGGACTCATTATTGTGCTTGTCATGGCCTTTCCCATTCACCAGACACAGAGTTTTTAGATTTTTTTCTTACTAAAATGGAGAACTGACAAAAACATGGTCCAGGGAACAGGTTTTTTGCTCTCTGATAAATAGTTTTTATTCCAACACTGAGGCTCTCTCCGGGCATTCATCTCGTGGGCATATGGGCTGGCATTTATCTAGCCCATAAAACTCACAGCAGTGAGGGAACTATTCCAAGAACAAAGGTGAATAGTGCACAGTAGGTTGTAGAGATGTTTTCTGGTTTGTTCTTTGTTCCAACACAGTGCTGAGGCTGTTGTATAAGATTTTGGTGCAAAGTCTGTCCAATGAAACTTTTTTGTTTGAAGTGTCTCTATGACAAATCAGTTCCATCAGTTCAGAAATAACTCCACGAAGCTGCTTAAAAAAAATTGGAGGAAGTAGAAAATTCTCCCAAGCAAGCTGTCAGGAAGCTGTTGGGGAGCCTTTAAGGAGAGGGAGCTGGGGCAACAATGCCTGTAAGAAGCACAAAGAAACTCGAGCTGCTGAAGAGGGACACACGTGTCTCTGTGGCTTCCAAAAGAGCCCAGGCTGGGGGAGGTACAGAAACCCTGTCAGCTCCACACAGGCAGGGGCATGTTCTGGGGGAAAAGGTCCCCAAGGGCCAGGATGAGGTTCAGGCTGTTGCTGTATTGATGCCTCACATCCTTTGCCAAGGTGAGGCACAGTTGGGCCGCGTTTGCACCGCCAACAGGAGCAGCTGGAGGGATGGATTTGTTATCCCAGCCCTGAGCTGCTCACAGAGCCTTGTGTGCAGCACATTGTGCTGTGAGCTCAGCAGAGCTGAGGCATTAATTCTGAGCCATGGTAATGAACCCTCTGAGCAGGGCAGGGAGGGGATGAGGGGAACCAAGGGACACCCAGTAATGGTTTCACAAATGTGCTGCTGTTTCCTGGGTCTGCCTGGTGTGTCACGAAGACGTTAAGTTTTTTGTTTCTAAACAATCAGTTTTCCAAACCCTTTAAACATAAGCTAGCCCTTTTCCTATCACAGCATAACACTACTAACAAACCTACTGGTACCTCTCAAAATATAGTTATAACATTAATAAATCTATTGTGACTTAACGCTTCCCTCAGCAGGAACAGTACTGGCAGTCAATTAAAATGCTGAAGGAGAAATTAACTGAAGGAGCAGATGAACCAAACAGATGAAAGACAAGTAATTATTTCTTATCTAGGAAATACTTCTTCAAACAAAATAGATTTGAAAGAAGCATCACTGAGATGTTTACATGGAGAGAAAATGGTTCCTTAAATGACTGACTTCTTATTTCTTAGGTTTTCAAATAAGGCCCCCAACTGTTTGATTCCTCTTGGAAGTTAATTCTCTTTCAGCAATTCAGTAAAGGATACCAGCAAAATAATTTTCAGTGTCTATTTAAGCAATACAGGGCTTAAATGTTCTTTATGAAGATGTTTCCAAACATTGATTGTAACAAGGAAGTAAATGTTATATAAAAGAGATTCCTTCTACTCCTTTTGGTGAATAAGGAAACTCAGCTATATTTTTATAATTTTTCAGTTGCTGTAACTTTTCTCAGACTTTGAATGTACAGAGCTAATGGCTTAAAAAAATAGTTTTAGGGTGAGAATAGGTATCCAGGATCTGGGGATAATTGTTCCTAACTTGCTGTTAAAGCACTTAGTGACTTTAGCAGGTTACATCGTGGCATGTTTTATGTATTCAATCCTTGTCTAGGAGGAGATTTTATGTTACTAGAAATGGAAATGGAGCCATAGCAGTTTTATTTCCCATGCTTTCCAGTTTTACCAGTTCTGTCCAGCTCCAGTTCTGTCCTTCTGTGTAAGTCTTGAAGATGTTTGTCACCAAATAAATCAGCTCCTCTCCTTTGTATAGTCAGAGATCTCAACCTGTGCACGGCTCTTCTAGTGCATTAAAGTCACGTTCAAAAATTATTTGAAGTCGGTGTATTAAAAAATATCTGTCATCAAACTATATCAGCAATACTGAATTCATTTTCATGGCCTTTTTTTCTGACCTTCTCAAATAATGCTCCAAAATGCATTAGGATTTAAAGGAATTCAGCTTTAAGCTTTTTGTGGTCACGTGTTTACTATTTTTAGGCAAATACTCAAGTTAGACTTCAGAACTTAATTTCTGAAATAAGTTATTTGAAGCATGACCTGAGTTTACTTCCATGTATGAATATTATATGAAAGGATTAAGACTGGCCTTTGGAAAGCAATCCTCGTTCTCTTACAAGACACCATTCCTTTTCTCAGGCAGCTTTGATCTGCTCTTCTTTAAAACCAGGCAGATTTTCCTTTCTTTAGTAGAGGTTTTGTACTGGGTATCTGCTTAGGAAACTAAGGGATATATTCAAATTCTTAATTAACAGTTAGTGAAAGACTCTAATCCATACAAGATGAATAAACATCCAAACATGAATAACTTAGAATAACTCATATTAATAATAACTCAGAATAACTGAGTAAAAGATGAATAATAAATGCTGTACTCCAAACGATAAAAATATTGCTGTCAGCAAAGAACAGAATTTACTGAAAAATTTACTGAAACCATGTTTCAAAAAAAGCCTCCAGACATATTCTAGGGTTATGTAAGAGTTACTTCTTGTGTCTTTTCTACCTCTGTTCAACTTTACAGCATTTCTTCCTCCCAAGATCATCACAGTTCACAGCTCATTGTCCATCACTCCACATCACTTCAGCCACACCAAACGCTTTACTATGGCCAGGGGTTTGTGAAACTGTCAAAGGTGCAGAAAATGTGGAGTTTCTATCCTGGCTGCAAGCTGCTCGTCCCCACTGAGGAGCAGCTAGAAAGGAAGAAGGATTTTGCAGGGCTGATAGAGAGGATGAGGCAGGAAAATGGAGAAAGGCAGTAAATTGAAAGGTGTGACGGCACTACAGCCAGGCGTGCTCAGGGAAGTGATGTCCTGAGGGATTTGGGATGACAAGGGTCTGAGCCAGTGGAGTGGAAAGAGTTTGTGTAAAGCCTGAATGAAGAGCAGTTAGTGGGACTCTGAGAAAAAGGAAATAGTTTAAGGGAAAAAGAAATAAATAGATGCATCCTTATGATTTTCACCCCACAAGGCGCTGGAACACGTTTAACCCAAGCCCCACTGAACGGTCATGTACAAAAGATGAAAAAGCACTTTGGTTACTTATTGACAGACGGATCAAGTCAACACCCAAAAGCGACATAGGGAAAAACTCCTCATTTTTTTAAAGGATGCTTTTTCATTATGCCTTCCAAAACAAGAATGGAAATCAGAACAGGATCTAATCGTATTTCAAATGGCTTGCAGAGTTTCTCCTCACAGGTGCAAAAGTTCTTACAGCCACCACAGATTATTTATCTGCTGTGAGTTATCTGCTCTGCTCTACACCCTTATCTCTGCCTATCACTGCTCCCTGCTTCCTGACCTACAGCACACCGTTTGCTTGCTGGATTACAGGAGTAGCTTCAATCCTCTCCTGGTATCTCTAGAGCCTTTCTGTGCATGATATCAGCTCTCACAGGCTGATAACAGTGTCACATACTCTTTCCCATTTTGATGTAGTGTAATACAAGCTGTTGTACAAGTGTTCATGTCTCAAGCTTTTTGATACAGTACATTTATTTTGTAATTCTGAGAGTTCTCAGACACCAAAATGAACCAGACAAGTGTTGACAGCATGAACAGTAGGCACAGGGAAAAAAAAGCAAAAATGGAACAGAAAGAGAGTACTGGAATTATAATTATGGTTGTTAGTATTTGATTTTTAAAAAAAAACATTTTTATAAAGTTAAGATCCTTAAATCCCTTAAACTAAAAGCTGAAATATTATCTGCATTGCAGTTTGCTTTTCTCTTTGGATACTGCTGAGTTTGGGAGGCACTGGCATTCCTTTGTACCTCACCCTGTCAGACAGCAGAGCCACACCAAGTCCTCGTGGGCCAGGTTGTCTGTGGGAGTCACAAACTCTTTTGCTCCCCCAAACGCATGGCCTGAGGTAGTTCAAAGAACAGGGAGAACATTTCCCTCTGCTAGAAACTCCTATCAGTCTTTTCCACCCACATCCAAAGTGTGATATTTTAGAGCTATTTCCTCCATTATGGCTAAACCAGGTTCTGTGGGTACGTGTCTGGATCAGTCATGAGCAGATACAACTCTCCGTTCCTCATGTGATCCCACACTGCTTTCCTCTAAAAGGCTGCAAACCAGGTTGCCAATCCTTATGCTTAGGAAAGTATGAATAAATAGAAAAAAAAATTCAATCTTTTTGTAGAAAATATTCTTGTCCCCAATTTTGGTAATTGCGTGCCAGTGATTATTAAATGTTAATAATTGAAAATATGATATGGAAGTATTTATTGGAGTATCATCTTTCTGCTGTTATAAGTCTTTGTATATCTTATTTTATTAAAGTTTAATTTTAACTACCAACTCTTTCGTAGATGACCCTGCCTCCAGCAGGAAAGTCGAGCTAGATGGGCTGGGACCTCCAGAGGATGTTCCCAGCCTGAATTATTCTGTGATTCCGAATTGTTACATATATAATTGCAAAGATCCATGAAGTAGACTGTGACAATCCAGGCTGACCCCAAAATCCAGGTTTACTCCAAAAAGACCCACAGAACTGCTGCAGTTAATGAGGTTTATCCCTTTCTCAGTGACTGTTGAATCCACTCATTTATGAATATTAGTATTTTTTAACAGTAAAATTTGCAAAGAGCCTTAAAAATGCTGTAGCCTTTAATCATGTTTTATTTACTGATTGCATTTGTATCAATCCAACCATCTTTGAAAGGAGTTACAGAGTAAAATCATCCCACTGCTCAGTTCAGAGAGTAAGCCAGCCATTTGAGAATTCCTAGAGTTTCACCAGAACCAAGCAGACAGCTGCCTTGAGATGCTGACTTTTTTCCTGGTGCATATTTTTGCAGGTTATTTATAGTGCAGTTATTTGTGGTGAGCACTCCAGAGCGTTTGAGAGAAGGTGCTAAGCTGCATTTGCATCCAGGGAACAATGGCCAGACTCTGCTGCTCTGGCAGATGTGTGTCCATGTGCTGTGGGAGAGAAAGGGAGAGGGATGCCAGTTCTTCCATCCCACTGACCTTGCTCAGTGAGCCTCGTCTACATCATGTTATACCAACCCTCACACACTTGGGTCTGGTTGTAAATAGAATGTGACACACAGACTTTGATGGAGCTGATCTCCCCTTCTGGGTATTTACACTTCAGTCTGTGGGCTAAATTTGGGGACCTTTCTGTCTAAAAATTCTCTGCAAAGGATATACAGTGAGAGAGAGGAAAAAAACCACCACCAAAACTCCTCCAGGGGATGGTGTTCCTTGATATTATTATTCCTTGGACATTTTCCATGTAATTTATAGTATCTTCAGCTAGCTAATGGAACAGAACTGACACTGTCTTAATATTTGACAAGCTAATTATCCAACATGTAGTAAACAAGGTTTTATGTAAAGACTTCACATTTTCTTAAGTAAAACAGAAGCAGACAATCCTGTTCCTTTTCTGAGCAAAACATTCAAGTGTTGCACACTTCAAATGATGCAGTTTTATTTCTGATGTTGTAGTCAAGCAATTAAATCCTGCCTTATCTGGTTGACTTGAAGACTCCTTGCATCAACCTTTTGAGTACTGCTGCTGAACATGTAGTGGCCATAAGGATTCTTTTTTCCAGGTGTGTTCCGTGGCCAAGTAGGTACTGCAAACATTTTTTAATAACTTATAATAATTTCATAATAGCTATATATTCTCACATATGTATGTATTAGATAAGGATGACTCCCCTTTTCTGTGCCCCACAGTAAGTTGGTTTTTGTTCTCTAAAAAGGACATCTGTGGATTCAGCCGTTTCACATACCCTGGCATCCCGGCCTATTTTCGTCTTCTGTATTTACAGAGAGTGTTTGATCTTCTGTATTACAGGGAGTGTCCCATATAGCCTGATATCAATTATGTCTCATCAGAAGAGACAGAGTGTTAAGGAACCTTGCTCTGCCTGGCTGTAGCTGTGTTAACAAGCAGTTTCCAAATGGAAAATGGTCAGTTCCTCAAGAGTTCTTAATTCTTGTTTTCCTGCCCCACAGCATGCTCCTGTGAGTACAGAATATTTATTAGACATGGTTTGTAAAAATCATACTTAAAATGATGCATTGTCTTGCTCTGTGCAGAGTTTTCTGAGAGGTGTTTTTTATTTGGTAAGGTTTTGACAGTGTGAGTGAAGGCAATATGTTCTTGTTGCAGTCTGAAATTGTTCAGATTTTAACAAAAATAGTTAAATCTTTTGATTCTAAGATTAAAAAGCAATAAATATATTGGCTGTTTTTCAGTAGATGGCACAATATGTCTACCAACACTTAATAGTAAATATCATGAACTGCTTAAAGAAAAATTAAAATAACCAGGCAGGTTGTTCTACAATTGACTCTAAATCTTCTAGATATCCATGCAATATTCACAGGAAGAGCAAGAGGATTGCAAAGCTCCTCCTCCCTGGGATACCCAACTTATTCTCCAAATGTGCTCCAGTGAGAATCAGCTCTACTGCATAAGCAAATTAGGCAGGAGCAGTGCTTTTTATTGATGCTGCCAGCAAGGTGGTGGAGGTTTCTGAAATGAACTCTCCTGAAGAAATCTCTCTGAATCTGATCTCTCCCGTCACGCAGGCGTCTGAACAGTCAGCTGTCATCACTGCCTACAGAGCTTTAACATAGCCAGTGCTTAAAAAAGGGGTAGAACTATCTAATTATACAGAAAAGTCATGAATCTCAGAAATAACTGGATTGTTTTCTTGATGTACACAGCTTCTGCCTATTTTAACTCCTTCTTTGCTGCCAAGCCGTTCAACTTATCTAATAAAAACAAAAAGCGCAGCAGGAAAATTACTTCAGCATCCTTCTTATTCATCCTTTTCATTCGCAACAGAGCTGTGACACGTGTTGGCATCACTTGCTGAATCCGAGCTTCAGAGCAGCCCTTGAGGCAGTGTCTCCCCATGCTGCTCTCCCGTCTTGTGTCTGCATCCTGCTTCCCCCCGGGAGGGGACAGTGAGGGGCCCTGCTCCACTGTGCGCTCAGCTCTCCTTCCAAAGGAAAAGAAGCTGGAAAAGCAGCCAGTGCAGTACTCTGGGCAGCCCCAGTGTGTGCAGCGGGCAGGGCTGGGGGCTCTCAGCTCTGCTCCTGAGCTGCCTCACGATGTGTGTCCCGGAGCCAGGAGTGCCCAGCCCAGCACGGAGCATCTGCTCCTGGCAGGATCTCTGCGTGCCCAGAGCTCCAGCCACACGCAGCTGGAACTCCTCCCGTCCCCCCAGTGTTGCAAAGGGAAGCACAATGAATTACAGAAATAAAAACAAAGCCAAGAATCTCTCTATCACTGAGAATATCTGCAAATATCTTTAACGCTTTCTGGTGTGATCACATCTCCCGACTAATCTATGTCATTTCTTTGGCCTTTTCTCTTTCAGCCAATCCAAGTTGAAATTCCTTCTGCACTTGTGCCCTGCTCTTCAATTCTGTTGCGTTCTCACTATTTTACTGTCAAATTTCTCTGCATCCGCCACAATTCTTTCATCATTCTTGTTGTTATCAAGCTTTATGAATGAGATACCTTTAATCTGTTTTTTCCGCACTGAGGAGATGCTTTGTAAGATTCACTTCCTCTGCTCATTTACAATAAACTAAAGCCTGCTTCAGAAATGCTGTAAGCACTGAGGCATGTGAGTACGCTATCTGGTTGAATCCTTTTTGATGAAGTCATATATTTATCTCCATTATAAATTAAGGATGTGGTGAGGAACACGTGGTGCTGGAGTCTAAAACAGAAAATGGTGTGAGGGAAAAGATATGGAGAGTGAACAATGGAGACAGGAGAGCAGACAGACAAAGACAAGCACCCAGTTGAGTGCAAGATTGCAATCATACTGATTATTTCCCTCCTGTATTTCTTCTTCCTGGCTTGCATTTTTTTTTATATCCTCTTGGTACCATCCATGGTAGGACATATTCACTTTGCCTGGCTTCACGAGCCTTCCGAGTGCCGTTCACAACAATGGGTCTAATTTGGTTGTCCTAAATCACCCTCTGGAGGGGCCTCTCTTTCCTGCTGAAGCACCTAGAGAGTATTGTTTCATACTACTGGTATGTGCAATTAGACCCTGTGAATATTCCATATAATACACTTCTGTCTCTCTCCTGCTGTGTTTTCAGATAAGCCTGGAAAGCATCTGTCAAACCTAGGGAATTACTACAATTTCAGTAATATTTTATTGAATAAGAACTCAAGGATACTGGAATTCGAAAGATAATGCAACACTCATTGCAGCAGTTATGATTTCTAATATTATTTTCCTTACCTTTGAGAAAGTTGTTAGGGGTTTTTTTAATCAGTGTGGAGAACATAAGACATGGCTGAAGGAAGGATTGTTAGTGTATCCCTCTGTGTAAGGACTTCCCATTCTGTTCATTTGAGCAATATTATTATTATAAAAACATCAATAATCAAACTATAATAAGCATCTATTTTGTCTTCACTCGTAAAAGCATCTTTATTACCTGTAATGAAGGCATTCTTGAGATTTAGTGCCTGTATAGTCGAGTATTTCAAGATTAAAAGTGCAGAGTTCAGAGCACCATCTCTTCTTCTATCCCTGTTCAGGTTCAGTGTTGCACATGAGGAGGAGGTTTCCTCCCTACATCAGCTCCCAAAAGCTCTGCTCCACCCCTTGTCCCAGCCCTGGCAGGCTCAGAGGTGGCACCCCTCCCAGAGGTGTGCTCTGTCCCTCTGAGACTCCTAAAAGATTTTGGCTGAATCCTCAGCATTTCTGTGCAGGCTGTAAAAAGCCCCAAAGTCAACGGTTACAGCATTTCTGAGATGAATTGTTTCCGTGATAAGCTCATGACTTTCCTATGAGTTACTCCAAAGGCTCAAATAATAAACATGCAAATGATGTGTCAAGATAAGACCCAAATTAAGCGTTTTATCCTACCTTGAAGAAGTTCAAATTGGAAGTAGCCAACTTTCAGATAATGGCACAATGCTGCAAAAGGATCTTGACTTGTGGAAGGCTTTAAAGTAGTAGGGTAGGCAGGACACGAGTCTGTTTTCTCACATTTCAGTGACAGATTATTTCAGAGAACTCTCTAGCCTGTTTCCTGTTTCCTTTGCCCTTGGCCTGCTGAGTAATATTTGCATTTTTCCCTACAACCTATCTCCTCTCTGCACGGAAGCTTCTGATAAACGTTTTCCGTTGAACTTCCTTCAGCATCCACATTAAACAACGCCTTTGCCAGGGACCATTTCCTGAGGCCTCCACTTTCTGCTGCTGAGCAGCATCCGTGTCGTGCCTGCCCGCTGCCACGGCGTGGCACTTGGGATTGCAGGGCATTTCCCAGTCTCTAAACATCACTGTTGCAAAAATCGCGCCAGGAAATTTCTCCAGAAATCGAAACTCTCCTTGAAACCACGGAAATATTTCCTGCAGGATAATTGCAAAGCTAAGAAGTAACAGTTCTGGAGAGTTAGAGCTGGGCATTGCGGGGGTTTTGTGAGCTAAGGATGTCCTTTGAGGAGAAAGATAAAGGTACAATGTTCTGTGTTTTATGCCCTGGTGTTGGTAGGTGATTAGAATTGTAGGAGACCAGGGAACACACCAAGATGAATTACAGTGCCACTGTTTGATAGCAGTTTTCCTTTATTTTACAGAATAATATTCATCAATATGCACCTTCCAGCCTGCTAAAACCTTCCTCTGTTCAGGCCCATTTTCCTCTGAGTCAAAGGTTTCCTTTCTCTGTTCAGGCCCATTTTCCTCTGAGTCAAAGGTTTAATAACTTTTCAGTTAGAACAGTTAAGATTCAGGTTTTTCGTGCACGTTTCAGTGGCAGCTAATGATTCATTAGCGTTTTACTGGGAAAATAAAGTTGATAAGTGTGCTACATTCATGTCAGAATTAACTTTAAATTTAAAAATCTCCTAAAGCAATCCTTTCAAGATGACATAAAAAAGGGTTTCCTTTAAGCTGGCACATAAAAATTTCTTATCTTAAATTTCTCTTTAAAACATACTTTATAAATAATACTGAGATAGATCTGACCTGCACTATAATATTCACCAAAAAGGCCTATATTGAAAAGCTAGTTTTTTTCTAAAAATTAAGTAGTGCCTACGGAGTAACTTTTTTCTTGTCCTAAATTTCTCTTTTGCTAAAAACTGCAGGCAAATGCTAATCTGTTCAATGTTTCTCCGTGTGCTGCACAAGTACTGCAGTGTCGTCAATGAATTTGATCATAAAGTTTGCACCATTTTCCCCTACGGAAAAAAATACGAATCATATTCACTTTTAAATGTGCTCCTCGGGTACATTTTTCACTGAAGAGGTTTACAAAGAATTACACCCAGTGTAATGGATTTTAGCTCTTGTACTGACGCCCATATTCCCTCAAAGTCTTGTGAAAACTGATAAAAAAATATGCAGTGCTGGCTTACCAAGAATAATTTTTAAATCTCAGTAATTTGTCTTCAGAGACTCCATAATCAATATCATACAGCACTGTGAGCCTGCTGCTTTATTATCCTTTTTATCCAAGTGTGGAGAGATAAAGCATTGATTTTTGTTTGCTGTGTGTACTGTAAAAACAAAGGAGAAATGTCATTTTTGAATGCCAAGGTTGTATGAGTATCGTTTTATTGATTTTCAATTAAATAAAAGTTATGTAAGGCAATAGCTGACATTGCTTTGGGGAAAAAATAAATGCCATTGAAATAATTTTTTTAAAAAGCCAAGCAATACCTTTGAAAATAATTGATGGCAAGTTCATCTCCCCAGCTGAGCTTTCAAAAATTGGTTTGCCCTTGGATTCAGAGTGGCGTAGTTTAGATAATACTGCACAAACTTTAACATAAGTAAGGATTGACAATACACAAAAAAGAACAGTACAGTTCTTTATTTTGGTGATTTCCCACTTTTGGGGCTTTTTATTGTGATGACACAGTACGTGACAGCTGACTTCTCTCTAAGAAACAAACTGAGAGATTTCATATTTTCTCTATTCCATTTTTTCCCTATTATTAATAATTTATTCAAATATTTTTTTATTTGCTCATTAAAGTAAATTTTATTCATTCAGAAAAGCCATTTGTTTAAATCTGTGGTGTCTTGTAGGACTAAGCTCTTGAATTTTAACACAGGAGGAAGGAAGCCACCTGCTGCTGAGAGATGGAAAATAGAGTTCTGGTATAAAGGCTGTATAGCAGGGACAGCCTTTAATTAGAGATAATGTACAGGGAGAAATTCCACATTTAAATGCATTTGGAAGTGAATTTTTTACACCTGTGCTATAGGAACCACGGAGTTTGATGTGCTCTCCAAGCACAAACAGGCACTGAAGTGCAGTCAGACCTTAACCTTTAAAAAATGCGATGATTTTTATGGGCCTATAGTTCTGAATTTATATTTTCTTCCCTTTCTCTTTAACTGTGCACTCCAGAAATGTCAAACACATTTAAATTACTAGTGAGGAGTTTCTGTAATCTCAAAATGACAAGAATTTAGCTGCTCTTACTATGGAAGTGCTGTAAAACTTCAAGAATTGGAAATGTAGGTGGAGATTCTAAAATATATCATTTTATATATATATAGTTTACATAGACAGTGATATATATACATACTGTTCAGAGATCCTCAAATTCTCAATTTCTTGCATCTTTTTACAAATGTATGAAGTAAGAAACCTTCATAGAAATGCCCCAACAGCCTCTCAAATAAGCAGATTTGAGAAGTTAGATAAAATAATCCCAAACCTGCTCATTTCTTGGCAGTTTTGCTGACCATGTGCTTTCTGCCCAGCAAATTCTGGTCATCTACTGAGTTTTGCCAAACTAACTTACAAGTTATTGTATTCCTTCCCTACATGGTGATCAAAAACTCTCCGTGTGTCAGCTGGGTAGGAATTAGCATCTACCATCTGTCTGCAGTGGGATCCTTATCAGCACATGGAGGGAAAGAATTTCCTTTGCACTGGCAAATACAAAAGGATTTCAGTTCTTTTTAGCAGTTCTTGGGAGCAGGAGAACCCAAAAGATATCAGGGATGTGGAAAACAGAGCTGGAGACAATCAGTGAATAGAGAAGAGCATATATTTTAATGTTTAGGTTGTCCCTTTTGTTGAAACACTAAATGAAAATTTTATCTTGGAAAATTATCGGAACTGTCCTGTCACAAAATAATTCTGTGCAAATTGTTTCATGTTATTTCCCACGTTGCTATTCTGATACATTTATAAATTTCTCTGTCACCTTAGCGTAGATAATCAAAAACTTATTTCCCCAAGTGATTTTTTTTTAACTCTAGGTAAATTTTTACATGTCCAGCAAAATGATGACAATTTGAAAAAAGTAGAATTCCTTTCTGCTGACAATCACTTTATTCTGCAAGTGTAAGAGTGTTTGAAGGCGGACTTGGGTTATTAAGATGACATAATGGAATGGGAGAGAAGTGGGAGGGAAGGAAGAAAGTTTCAGAACAGCCTGAAGAGGAAGGAGATAAATTTTTAGACAAAGGGCACAGTGAAAGTATTATGTTGTATGCAGGAAACGGCTTCCTTGTGTCTTGCTATTATTGTAATATCACTCTTATATTGACAAAAATGAATTTTTTCATATCGTAATTAATAAACAGGTCCAAAGATACACCTGCCATCAGTTTTCTGCCTAATCACAATGAGTTACTGGATTGGGAATTTTTCTATCTATGAAAGAGGCACATCTGTAAAGGTGAAGGGTTGAATGATTCCAGGCTCCCTTTTTCTCTGTAAATATGATCATTCATGAAACATTAATAGTGAATAGAAAACAAGATGCTTTTCCTCAAAGCTCGAAACCTTACCAAGTTCCATATCTAAGAAACTAAGCCAGGTTAAATCTCTGGTGGTTGGAACCTGATTTGCTTTTCATTCTCAATGTAAAGCAGAGCTGTGTATGGCCCACATGGTAACGCAGCCTTTTATGTGTAATCAGTGTTTTAGAACATTGGAAACCACTGCGAAGCTGACAGCACAATAAGCTCTCTTCTGAATTTGCATTTCCAGAATTTCAGAGTTTACAAATTTTTTTTAGAATAAAAGTTCTAGAAGCATGCGGGCTGTCACACTGCAGTGTGAATAAGTATTGGTTATAAATGTGCTGCCACTTTTGGCTAGAAATAATATCCTGGGCGTTCGCAGAATCGAAGAATAAAAAGCAGAAAGTTATAAAATACCAAGTTCCTGCAATGTGAAAAATTAATTGTTTCTACAGCAGCATGTGTGGCTAAGCTGCCATGGCAACAATTGCAAAAGACACACTCCCTGATCAAATTTCCCCTCAAATTAAAGATGCAGTTAGGAAGCGTTTGCTGCAGAACCACACTTTCTAAATACGTGTATTCCAGCAGCACTCATCTGCAAGCTTCAGCTCCAGCATTGTAGGATGCTTTCTGAAATCAGACATTCTCTGCAGCTTGGGATTGTTTTCATATGGTCACATTCCAATGCACATCCTGTTTAGTTCTGAGTGAGGCGATGGTTTAAAGACGGAAGGGACAGTTTGGGAGATAAGTTTCTGCTTCTATCACAGCCTTGTTTCCTATTTACTCTCAGGGAACAACATAAAATACAACCAGATAATTTTCTTAACCCTAATCCTGACACAGTGGAATTTAGCAAATGAGTACCAGTCAGCCTCAATATTATATAATTGAATGGTAATTAAATATCAGAGTTGTTATTGGAAATGTACAAACACAAAAAGAGAATTTATTATTTTGTTTGAAAGCTCACTGTCTTGAATCAGAAATTTACTACTTTGTGTGTTCTTGCTACTTTAGACACTGTCTGGGCCTGTGCCTAAATAAAACCCTGGTGGGTTTTGATTCAAGGGTTGGATTTTGGATGATTTTTAATTTTTAGCTGAAGGGGTCCCTCTGCTGGCTCCTTCCAAAATTCCTTGCACAAGTTTGCAAGGGCTGGAGCTGTTACCCTTCATAAGTGCATCATTAGTAACATCAGCATTTTCATAATGAAAATAAGAAAATGCTGCATAGTGAATACAGCCGTCTTCACACGATTTTAGAAATCAGTTTTACAAAGACATTTGCAAGAAAAATATTGTTTTTCCTAATGATGTTTAAATGATAAATAAAATACACCATAACTATATTTGAAGAAAATAGTGAGAATCATACCCCTCAAGTTTGGCAAGGGATTGACCTTTTTGTTTAAAAAAAATAAAAATCTGCATTGGAAGCAGAATGCTAAAGATCAAAATATTTACCTGGGTGAAATAATGTCCCTGTCTTTGTTTAGAGTCTAATTCCATTTACGTGTTAGATTGCCTATAAATCTTTCAAAGATATTTAGAAGAGAAACACGTTAAATTTTTGTGTTTATCCATATTATTTAGATTTTAAATGAATATGAGAATTCTGGTTTAAATACGGATATCAGTCCTGGGCTGAGATTTTGAAGATGTAGATTCAGTTTTTAGTGAGTTTGATCAGAATTTCTGTAAAAAGCACTGAACCACCAATAATGATGCCTGTAATGCATAGATAATTAGATAATGCTTCAATAACACAAGGAATTTTGTGATTTCTGTAGATTCCCACTACTACATTAAGAATTTGAGTGCAACTGCTTATAGTGGAAACAGTTACCTTTTAAGAATGCCTTTTATTGGAAAATAAGATTATGGAATTTTGAATGAATCACATTGTAATTTCATACCATGCCTGAAACATATTCAAGTAAAAAATAATATTTTTTTTTCTATTTAGCTTAGCAAACGGAGCCCTAATTGCCGTTATTCATAAATGTTCAGCCAGGAATAAAAGTGCTGCTGTTCTAAAAAAATATATATTTTGGCTCCATCCACTGAGTTCATTGGGACAATCACACACTGTCCTTGTGTAAAGACTTATCTCCCTGCAGCCAGGTCCTCTCGTGGTGTTGTAAACCTGCCACCCATCATGGAACACCCAGGTGTGCCACTCCCACCGGAATCCTGGCTCCTCTCTGGGATCCACACGTGGGGCTCTGTGCGTTCCCCTGTCAGCACCGCTGCCACCCTCCCAGCAAATGATCTCTGCCCAGCTGTCACTCTTTCCTCTGGAGGTTTGATGTAGAGTCCCGGCAGGGTGTCAGATATCCACAACTGCATCCTCCTGCACTGATGGGAGCTCTCCCAGTGAGCATATTCATCATCCCAGACAAGCAATGGGATCAGCTCGGGGCATTTTGAGCTGTGGTTCCTCCACCCGGGGTGTTCAGGTTCTGTCACGGCCACACTGCCCGTGAGGTTCACCTGAATGAGTGTCACCCTGGTTTTTCTACTGTTCAGTGTTTTTACTTCCAGATGTCGCACTCAGACACGAAAAAACCACGCAGACCGCGCCAGGTGGGAAGCAAGAAAAAGAGAGACGGGGCGAGACCCCGAACTTTATTATATATCTTCTTAAAAACCACCGTGGATTGGAGGGAGAAATTACCACCCCTCAATCACACTGGTCAAAGGAAAAATCCATCAAATGTCTCCGCCTAGGAGAATGGAATGAAAAACAATCTAGAAGTTCAGAAAACATTCTAGGCTGGTTAGAAAACAAGAGCTATGTTTATAGAAAATGCATGAGAACTTCTACTACAAAAGTAAAAACACAGAACAGTAGAAAAACCAGGGCGACAAATGAGCCCACAGAGAGGAGCACAGACATTTCCACCATCCTGTATCACTGAACTCATAAGGGAAAGAAAGTTCATTCCAGCCTGCTGAGAATAGCTGAGAGTGTAGAATGTCACCAGCAAAGCCCACTTGTAATCACCTCCCATACTCAGCTCTTCCAGCCCTCCTGGGATCAGGAATCTCTGTCCACGTGAGCAGACTTCTCCCACAAACAGAGCAGCCTTGCAATAAGTTCCTTTGCTCGCGGGGCCTGAAGTAGGTGCCAGAGACCTTGCAAAAACAGAGGGTCAGGAGTTTCCCTCAGATGCCATTCTGGATGAAAAACATTGGAAGATTGCTGCATGCTGTTGCCTTGATTCCCTCCCTTCATTGCAGGTGTGAAATATGGAGAAAGTCAGGGTATATTTGACTATTGATAGGTTTTGTTTCTGTATGCCAGCCTAGAAATACTTCACAATAGCAAGGCAAATAGTCTGCTACTTGAGAACGTGTTTCAAGATATTGTTTTGCATGGATAATCCCCAGTCTGAAATTACTCATCATATTCAATACCATAAATATGTAACAGCAACCCAAACACAGCATTTTTACTGCTCACTGCTTGGCTACAATTTCAGTTGGGAGTGATGCTTTGAAGTCAGTTGCAAACATAATCATCAAAAATAAATCAGAATAGGCATCTTGAGTAAACATAAACTACTACTACATATATTAATGACTACTGTGATTTTCTTCATGGTTGGAAAAGAAAACCAAACCACCACAGCATTTAGGAAACAAAACTTCCTTTGGCTCAGAACTTCCACAAGGAAAGTGCTGGTCTCCCTTCGTTTAATTCCCTTCATAAATATTCAGTTCCCACTGTTTGAAGTGTTTATACCTGAATTTACTGGGAGGGCAGGAACAAACCAGAAGGAAGCAGCAACTGATTTCACAGCTGAAGCTGAATGTCTGTTAATTCTGCTGTGGATATACATTTAGAGCTGGATCACCAGAGCTGCTTAACGCTATTAAAATGCTCCTTTGAACATTCAGCAAGGCAGTGTGTGCATGAAGGTTCCTCAGCCCTGTTCAGTTACACTGGAGAGTGCTGCCCTTTGGGGGAAAAAGTGGCCTGGAATGTCACAGAGCTCTTCTCCAAATTCATTGTTTGGTGTTTCCAGCAAAAAGTTGCACAAAGACTAAGCAAAATAAGCAAATACAGAAGATACTGCCTGACATCTCCTGCAGGTTACCAATGATCTGTGGGCAAACCAGATTGACTGGGAGAACACTAATTCAGTTTATCACTTTATAGTGCAAAGGCAAAGTAAAACAACATATTCCTCTCCCACAGGGCAGGGGCACACCATTATTGTCAGCCTCACTCGTTCATTTCCAGCCCTTCTATTCCCCCACCCTCCTTGGGCAGGGGCAGTGGGGAGAAACTTTCCCTCTGAGGGGGTGATTTGTAATCACATAGCAGCCCTGAGGGTGTTTGTTATTTGTAATCCCACCAGGTGTGAGGACACTGCTCCCCCAGCTCTGCCAGGTGGGAGCTCAGCTGGGGCTGGGCGGGATTTCCTCCTGCTCCAGAGCAGGGCAGACAGCTCTGGGAAGAACCGTCTGTGAGTATTGGTCGTCCTTAGAATATATTCACTCATTTTTCATTTCCTCAAGTTCACTCTCTCATCCCTCTGCCTGCTGCTAAGGCATTGTTTTGCATTAAAATTTGGTTAATGTTGGGTTTTCGTAGTGAGTTTTGTCTGTGGGGCTTCAGGGGAATAATTTAATTTCCCCAGAGTCCTGAGAAAAGCTCTGAAATCTTCCAGGGAAGTGTTAGACCCATTGCTGTAGCCAAGGTCATGTAGCAGAGGCATCTGAGGGGATGGGCATGCAAAACCTGTGCTTTTAGAGGATTATGATTCTCATTAGAATTTGCAAGGCAGGTAATTCCCTGAGGAATGGCAAAGAGTGACTAATGAACTCCATTGTGGGCTGGTCTTTGCTGCAATGATTCTCGCCCAATTAACTGAATTTCGAGGGGCCTCTCTGCAGCCTCAATACAATGAAGATCTTGTTTAGCTTCAAGCCTGTTCTTAGGTCCCTCTACTGTTTGTGGATGTCAAAGTGCTGCCTTCAATCAGAGTTTCGGCGTCTAATTTCAGACTTGAGCATTACGTAAAATACAAAAACGGCCTGGTACATGCATTGAAATGCCACATGCATTGCAATCCCAGGCTTTTGTCACCTCCTAATGAAGCTGGGCACTGGAGGCAAACTCCTTCCATTACTTCCAAACCCACTACTGTTCTCCTTGCCTTAGTAATCTGTTCCTGACAAAAGAAAAACAAACTCTGACCCAGAGAGTTAAATAGGTTTCTATGTGTGAATCAATACACCTAAGTATAATATTGGCATTTAGATTTAGAAAGTAATTCATAGTAAGTTTAGACGAGCTTTAAGTACTCTGTAATGAGTTGACGTTTATCTGCTGCCCTTGTAATTGAAAGTAGTGACATTTTGTTTTCTTCAAGCACATTTATATTACCCAGGTGGAATTGATAGTTGTCTTTTCCACAAGGACAAAATGACTGAGCAGATAAAAACGTGGCAGAAAAGTTGCTTGTACAGAACCAAAACTGTACTTTCGTATAAGTTACAATAGGAATAAAATTGCCAAGGATCAACTACTTCTGAGATCCAAAGTCTGATGTGGTCTCTCATTTAGCAGCTGCATTTTACAGGGAGCTGAAGTTGTGAATGAAGTACCTGAGATCACAGAGTGTTTTGCTTGCACAAGGATGTTGTGTGTGATATTACTGGATTGCAGTTATGGATGGGATTTGATAAAGGAACTTTTGCAATTGCTGCTCCATAGTTAATGTGGTACAGTCGCAGAAGTGCAGGAGCTGTTGGAGGAACAGCAGAGCATAACTAAGAAGAAAAATGAGAAATTCTCCTTTTTTTTCCCAGACTGCCTAAGTTCAGAGAACTTCAGAAGAGGAGTTCAGGCTCAGAAGAACTGATTTTGTCAATTATTCACAGGTATGTCCTGAGAGCTGCTGAGCTCAGCTATTCATATATTCAGCTATTTGTAAAATGCAGCTACCCACAGAAACCACATACCATAGTAACCAAACATCTCAGTGCTTTTCCTGGGGTTTTTCAGTTTTTTGGTTTGTTTGGGTTTGTTTGGTTGGGGTTTTTTTTCCGTTTTAAATATGGCAAGAAAATTTCATGCAAAAAAATACAATTCAATACAAAACATACAATGAAGCACTGTGAGGAAATGAGCAGCTGACAGACATAGTTTGCTGTGATTGAGAGGAAACATTTATCTGCTTGTGAGAAGAGCATGTTTGCAGTCATATGTCTCAACAGAAGGAGAGCAATAGTGGAATATCCCCCGGAGCAGGGGCACTGGAGCATTCTGAGGGAAGGAAGTGTGGTGGTCCCCAGAGAAGTGAACACTTGTTTTCTTGGCCATTTCACAGCCTGGGTTGAAAGTGATATTATAGATGTTTTTGCACAGCTGACTGAGAAATTAATAAACAGCAGAACAAACAGGTTTTATGCAAGGCAGTCTCAGATATCGGTGTGTTCTGTGTTTCTGGGCACGGGCAGCCCAGGGTAGGGCAGTTCCAGCCACACTTCGTGTGTCAGGCCCTGGGCTAAGCTGCAGCAGCACCACAGAGACCGTTCCAGTCTGTACTGGCCTGTTGAGCACTCTGGAAACCCTCACTGGGTCCATCTGATGATGCTTCAGATGTCTGGCACGGCTCTGCAGGAGTTAACCCTTTGGGATCAGGGTAGTTTCCAGCAGAGCTGCTGTTTGTGCAGGACACTGCACTGGGATCTTTGAGGTCTGGCCTGCTGGGTGTTACCCCCTTGTCCCACAGCATCCCAGCATCCGCTATTGCAGTGAACAGCTGGTGGATTCAGGGATTCTGGGGCAGGCATTATATGTATTGTTTGATTTTACTTCTACTTGAGGAGACTTTGAAAGTTTTCTTTGATTTTCAAACACCCAAAAGAATTTTATGCAAACTCATTAAGAGAACGGCTACCTTGCAGTGACCTAGATCAGATGAAGACTTAGTACGGACGAATTTTAATTGTTGGAGGGGCAATACAAAAAAATGTTAAGGGTTGTCTAAAAGATATTGTGTCATAAGTGATTCATGGAAAGTGTTTCCTAAGGTCAGGCTATACTTTGATTATTAACAATTTAGAAAAACCTTTCCCTGGACCCCTGTGGCTGAGCATTGGCATGAGAATACAGCGTACTCAGTGCTTGGAGATGGTGATGGAGACGCTTTGATGTTGGGTGTACGGATTCAGCTCATTGACATCAATACAGTTCACTGTGTTCAGCCTTTCATGTTAAATCAAAATATGTTTTTGAGGCTCCCCTCTATTTACCTATTTTAAAGAAATTAAAAATTAAAAAACCTCACACCAAGAGTGATTCAATATCTCAAGATCATGCTAAAAGTTAATATCCCAGGAATAGGATTTTAAGAATATTAATATCTCCATGCCAGGAATTCATTGCCTGAACCAGGGGAGGGACAGAAAGATTTGCAGAAGTTCAGTGAGGTTCATACGTTTATATACTTGTTCTGGTCTTGACATATATTTGTATTATCTTCTCTTGAACATTTTAAGTTTCTAAGATCTGGAATATTTGGGGGAGATTTGAGGAGAGATGAAGAAATAAAACATCTACACCCTGAAAACTCTCTCAGTTCTTGTCCATCTTGCATTTAGCCACTGGAGGGCGGTAAAATATTTTCAACTTTCCTTTTTCCCTTCCCTTTACTCTCATTTTTTAAATTTTCCTTTTAATGTTTGAACTCCTGTTAAAACATGTACCAATTTTTTAAAAGGTGATTTACACAGTACCAAATTCGCCATCTCCAGATTTTAGAAGTCATAAGGATATTTCCACTTTTGTCCTTAGGTCTCTCTTTCCTGCCCTTGGGTCTAGGAAATTGTGGTCATGGTAGAGGGAGGCAAAGAGGCCAGAGCTGATGGGCAAACGTTTATTAAGATTTCCATGATGGAAAGTCTTTGGTGTTGGCATAAGGGCGTTGAAAGGGATGCACTGGCATGGGCAGGTGTCAGCTGCCAGGATCTCATTTTAAAAATAAAAGCGAGTTTTTTCCATACCGTGTTTCTATTGATGATATTATCCCTAAATACTGTGTCTCTATATTAAATAATCTGTTTCTTCAATAGTAAAGAGGACTGTGCTCTGACCATGACCCTTCCAAACTGTCTTTTCCAAAAACCTACATTCTACCTATATTTAGGTTCCTGTGTGTGTTTGTGCCCCCTGATTTTCATTAAGTGCCAGAGGATTGATTGGGAGTGTGTCTTCAAATAGGGGTGTTCAATTCTTCTGGCTGTTACTGCAAAGGTATCCAACATGCCTTTAATATCCCACTTTTACCAATTTTAGAAAGGTAAATAGTATCATTGAAGAAAGCATATATTGTGAAATACGTGGTATTAATATTTTACGTATACTTCAGCTGAAAAAATATGGAAGGATGACTTAATGGATAGTTTTAGCTCCAGTAATTGCAAGCTGTAAGGTAAAACTTGATTTTTCATTCCTCTTGGATCTTCTTTATTTGGATTTAATACAAATTATTCAAATAAGAGAACATGTCCACTTGGACAAATGTTAGGCTTCTTAAATGGTGTGTAAAATCCTGTACACAGCTGAACACTTTCCTGTCTCTTGTAATGAGTTTACCTTGGAGCAGTTTTGGGTGAGGATGTTCTTGTAGGGACCAGCAGCTAAGAAAAGGCATTTCAGGACCTGGGTGGCATTAGTCTGCTCACAGATTTGGTTCTTGGGCACTGTTTTATTGCCATTTCTGTGAGGTTTGGTAGCTGGGCACAGCAGTAGAATATGCTTGTAAATTACCTTGCCCTTTCTTAACCTTCAGCTGCCAGAATTAGTTGTTTGGCTTTGCTTTTTTGTTTGTTGACTGACCGAACTCTCTTTCTCAATGACTTCTGAATTATTTTGCAAAGCTTTTTTGACTGCTTTATCTCCCATTTCATTTCCTTTAATATCTACACCAGCTGGAATCCATACAAAAATGACATTGTTGCCTTGACATATTACCTTATTATAGACATCAATAATTTCCAGAGCTATTCCTACTCCAGTGATTGAAATTTCTAGGATGATATCAACGGCACGTAAAAGATCTGGAGAAGTGACAGATTGTAAAGGTTGTACTCCAGCAATCTAATTCAGTGCCATCAGGGTAGGAAATAACTCCACAGTATAACCAGGTAACCAATCTAAGTGGCTTCCTCAACTAAGTCCACACAGGAGGCCGCTAAATCCTAACTCACTTCAATATCTAGAAAGAAAATGGGAAAAAAAATAGAAAAGAGGGAGGGAGAAAAAAGAAAAAAAA
>VZTE01002857.1:2942568-2975500 GCA_013397775.1 Eulacestoma nigropectus
AAAAAAAAAAAAAAAAAAAAAAAAAAAAAAAAAAACACATGAATTGCAATTAAATTATTGCAATGAAATTTTTAGGGAAGTAACGATCAGTCTTAGAGAAGGAAGTGTCAAGCCTGACTCTTCCCCCACGCTGCTTGCAGCACACCAGGTTAAATGGGGCGTGGTGAACTTGGGGGTGGGGTTGGGTTGATGGTTGGACTCGCTGATCTTAAAAGTCTCTTCCAACCATAACGATTCCATGACTCTACCACTGCTTTCTCCATAATTGTTCCAAATCCAATCAAACTGATCAATGATCCATCATCTCTTCCCATTTTTTTCACTGCACTCTCTTAATCTTTGAACTACCAACGATTAAATTGTTTCCTCGTGAGCACAAAACTCAGAGTTTCCCAGATCACTTTATTTGCCCATTTCAATGCCCCTGCAAAGAACTTCTGAATCCTTCAAGTATCTGATTTTCCACCATCTGTGGTTCGAAACTGAATATTTTTTTTACTACGAGGAGCTTCCCAACGTGGCTGCTGCTTTAGCTGTGCCTTATCCATCTCTCCTTGTGGTGTCAGTCTTCCTGGCTTTGGCTTTTTCACTCCCACAGGGAGAGTCTCTGCTCAATGAGGAAAATGTCTGCAAATGTTAGACATGATCGTGCCAGCCACTCAGAAAGTTCTGAGGACTCCTTTAAATCTGAAGAATCGTATCTAAACATTTATTTAAATGCTATTTATTGAAGTTATTCCTTAGTAGCCAACCTCTAGTCAAAAAATGATAATAGAAAGGCATGTCCAAATCATGGAGATCAGCTTGCAGGGCTCAACATTTGACACATGCAAAGAGTTTAAGTAAAAATTTTAGGATTTAGAAAGAATTCAATTTCCCAATTTCCCAGGAGCCTCTTGATGTACTTCTAATTCTTTATTCCTTCATTGTTCAATTACAAAACTGAATTTGATGACCCTAAGTCATTACTCAGTCATTGCTCTAAATATTTAAATTCTGCAGTAAATGTCATTTTCCCTTATTATTGGAGATATGGAGGTGATGAATTTTCAGTAGCTTGAAAGAATTCATAGATAATTTAAATTACCCACTCCTGAGCATACCTGACCTGGGAATTGCTGTGTGCTTGTGCTGGAGTTCCATGGGGCAATGTTGTGTGTTCTGCAGTCCTGACATTCCATTATCTTGTCATTTTATGATATATACAACGGAGAAGAGGCAGGTTTAAAGCAAGCCTTAACATATATGCTGTTCCACATTAATCCCTTTCTTCCTTATAACCTAAAAGGCAATCTTTGGGTTATGTAGGAACATTAGGATATACAGGAATGCTAATTATAAATAAAAGTGAAATACCATAATTAATTTACATGATGTCCATTACTCAGGCTGCACCTTCAGTTGACTTTTGTCTCCATCACTTGATCCCTTTATTTGAGACAGCATTTCTGGCAAACTGTTGCTCTCTTGCACATAAAATATGCTGGAGAATTAAGAAACTTGTGTCTTAAACTTCATTTTTAAACAATGCCACAGGCAAGTTGTCCCCTTTTAAAGAGGACATTATAGCATTTCTGTGTCTATAAATACAACACATAAAGCTCCTTATTACCAAATGCTTTATTAACATCAGCAGACAGTCTTATGACATGATCTATGGTTGATTGATTTGCCTGAAAGCCACTTTAATACTGAGGAAGAAGATTATTCATCTCCAGAAAGAATGACAGTCAACAATAAATCATTCTCTCCATCTTCTTACATAGCCATGAAGTTAAGGCTATCAGATGATAAGAACCTAAATCAAAGTATGATCTGTTTTTTTGGGGGGTGGGTTTTTTAATAAGAAATGCATAAGATTGCTTTCTTAGTTTTTGATCAACCTAATGCTACAAACACAATCACTGCAGCTTTGATGAGCTATCAGAAATTTAACATGGGTTTAACATTTAACAGTAAGGACATGAGCTTTTCTACCCTAAGTTTAATTTTTACTAGATATTCAGGATCATTTTGGCTTGTTTTGTAACCTGATTACAAAATTACCCAAGCTGAAGATTTTTTTCTAAAGTATCAAGGGTGAAAATGTGATTTAGTAGAGTTTGGGGCATTTTATAGAGCTCGTTCAGTGAAACATTATGCTGATCCCATAGCTGGATTATTTATGGGATGGTTTATTCCTTTGTTCTTCCATTGTTTTTTCCTTCCTATCCTTGCAACCCTGACCTGTGCTATCCCACAGAATTGCCAAGCCAGGGTAGCAGGAGCAGGGAGATGTTTTCCAAGAACACCAAGTGGTAGGGGCAAGCCAGCAAAGTCCCCTGCTTTGCCTGTCCTCAGGACAAGTGTTCAACAGTGATTGGAATCCTAAATTTCACATGGATTTGGGATTTTTAAGCCTCACACAAAAGCAGGAGTACTCAGCTTTGGACACTTTGATGTCTGGCTGGATGTGAGCGAGCACAAACAGCAAAGAAAGAAGATCCAAGAGCAGGGAGCAAGTTCAGTATTTGGATGGTGACAATTTGCCAGACCGGGTAAATCTGTTTGTGCCCTCTTGGGCTTTGGGGAAGTAAAAAGTGGTTTATAAAGGAGGCAAAGAGTAGTATTGCAGTAGCATGGAAAAGAAAAAAATAAGTAGAAGTTTCTGGAAAAAATTTACCTTTGATATTTCTCTTTCTGCTCTTTATGAAGTCTTTCCCCTTTCTGTGGAGGTTGGATGAGCCAGTGAATTAGGGGCTCCTTGGCAGTGTTCTTGTTTTAGTTTGCTTTCTAAAAAATCCTTATTGCTTTTAGCGCTCTGAAAGCTTTATTGAGGTTCTGATTTTCCTTACTCTCCTGCTGTAAAGCCGCTCTAGCATTGCCTTATCAAGTGCAACTAATTAACATCAAAGGGATATTGTTATTCATTATGGCTCTATGATCAGTCATGTATCCCCTACATGCTGAATTGGCTCTTTTGAATCTCATTCCGTGTGCCTGCTGTAAGTCCCTTACAGATTGCCTTCTTCATTTGCACAGCACCACACAAGTTAATATGCACATGCATTTAAGTGGAAAATTACCTCTTCCTGAAGGACCATCAGCCCTGTCTGGTGGCATTTTCTATAAAATACGTACTCAGATATTGCACTGCTGATGGGCAGAGCCTGCCTATGCTTTATATCTCTGTTCCCCCTTGACTTACCGTGCCCGTGATCAAAACCCAGCCTGCAAATTTCTGCTACATTTCATTTCACTGACTCTCCAGGGATCTGGTTTCCTTACCCACGTGTCACTATTGCTTGTGAGAACCCACAGATGGGCAAGGGCTACAGGGATACCCTGGCCATTTTCTGTTTCCCTGCCATCACAGTCTTCTGCTTTCACTCTGTCTGTGCAGAAAACGCTGTCCAGTTCCTGGAACGAAGAGGGAATTCCATCAGTGTAGGAGAAAAATATCTGAAGCAAAGCCCTGGAACTACAGCTCTGTGAGTTTTCAGTTTTCTCTTGGGCAGCGCATCAAACCAGGTCTGTTCCCGACATTCTGCAGGTTTAGAGGGAGCCTTGACTTTCAGTATTTGAGAAGGGAGTATAAACCATGCAAAAACGTAATGTCACACTTTTCAAAAGGTCGTGTACAATTTTCCATTGGAAATAACTTCCCTGCCAATTCATGGAATCACCATAATTCTTGTCTCATGACCCTCACAGCTATATCCAGAGAAGCTAGGCTAGTTTTTACTTAGATATGAGGGGAATATATATGCACCCTTTCCCTGAATTTCCAGCATATTTATATAGTAGCTTTATATTTTTATGCTTCTCTAATGCCTTACAGTTTCTTGGAAACCTATTTACGTGCTTTGGATATATTTCTGGCTTCATAAAAGGTGTTCTGTGTGCATTTTATTTCCTTTTCTAATTCAAAGTGTCTGAAATACAGTGAGGTTTGTGTTACAGTCCATAAAAATGACACTTTTCTGTTATAAAACTGAGATTGTGTTATGTGCTTTGGACTGTTCTGAACTTCATGGGCATTTGTTCACTGTTGAAAAAACTGACAAGAATGTCATTTGTACAAAGATGCAGATTTTGGGGACTATCTGCTTACTCCAAAAACTGCACTTTTTTACACTTAATATGGTACCAAGTCAGGCAAAAACCACGCCATTTAAAATACTTTTTTTAAGGCTAAGAGGAGGTGTACTGGATGTGTATTAATTGGGACTTTCTAACTTTGCCTTGAAAAAGTGAAAAACTGCTTAAAAATAGTGGCATGCTTTACTTTCAGATCGATGCAATACAAGCAGGTGCTAAAAGTGATTCTCCATGATTTTAATTTTGGCACCTCAGCAAGGCTATCTAGAATTCCAGCAGCTCATGTGTCCTGGAGATCCAAGAAAAATTGAGAACTTGTCAGTATGGCCCAAAACCAAATAGCCACGTGCTTATTTTAAAATGTTTAGAATTAGTTTATGAAAACAAACAAACAAAATCAGTGTTGTGTTATTAGTGAGTTTCTTGGTTCCAAGTAACTTTTGCAATTCTGTGAATGACTGAATCTCTTTAGAAAAGCCCATCTAGTTTGGGGGGTCTGATAACTCCAGGGTCCTTTATTACTCATCCTGATTGTCACTCTTTTTTTCCCTGTGGTCTTGCAGTGTTTTGACACATGATAATGAACTGTCTGCTCTTGCTGTTTGCCACCTCCTCCCCTCGTTCAGTCTCTGGTTGGTTGGGTGGCTTATCCTGCCTGTGCTTATGTTAATCATATGCAAAGCAGCAGAGCGTGGGCATCCTGAGCCTGCCCTTTCCTCTTTGGAAATCTTTCCTTACAGTTTCCCTTTGCTATCTGAGGTGGGCTTCTGGTGTCATGATCTGAAACTCCTCTTGAATACACAGCAAAAACTAAGGTTTGGGGGGGTTTTGGTAGAATTTGTCTCCCCTGAGACATCATATCTTCATCAAGTATTGTTTAAATGGCCTTCATACATGATGTCAATCTACCTGGTCTAAACATTGTGTAAATCACCATTTTTTTAACACCCTCTGTGGCTGTATAGTAAACCAGGGTGACTGAAGTAAAACACTATGGAATAAGTTCAGAATTAATGCCAAATCACGATTAATATTAAATTAATATATTGTTTTTCAAATCAAATCTTTTTACAAGCTGGTCGTACATGCAAGTGCAATCCCACGTGTCCTGGGAACGCAGATGAACCAGGAACAGTTTGTGACAGGTCAATGCCTGTTCCACAGCCAAGCTGAGCTCATAATCCAAAAATAAACATGGAATGGATAAGGAAAACAAATTTATAGCAAATTCATCCCTCAGGTTTAGAACCAGCATGAATTGGATGATCAATTGTACTTTGAACTATAAAGTCTTATAAAAGTCTGCGGGTGACTTTTGTGACATTATTGTAGCTCTTGAGGAAATGCACAAACACAAGGAGCAGAGTACCTGTGACAGCTTCAACATTTGCATGAACTCTACATCATTACCCCTGGAAGTGCCCCCTCTGGAAGGAGAGTGTAAAGGTCAGGATGTGAAAGAGAGACGTTTCCCTGAAGAGGAATTAGAGCTGGTGTGATGCTGGAGAGGCTCACGGGGAGGATGAGCACGTGTGTCCCCAGCTGAACGTTCCAATTACACCGAACAGTTTGTACAAATGGGGGAGATAAAAATGGATGAGATTCACACTCACCTGGCAGCTCTGGGAAGAGGTGCCACGACTGCATGCAAATCTTTCTAAATCAGTGAGCTTTTTCACTTGGTTGAGGGGGCTTTATAAAATTTAGTGGTTGTTTAAAAATACATGTTTTCTATGGCTGGGGGCAAAGCATAATTCGAATTTTTAATTTCCTCTGTTTCTATGATTTCAACATTAATGGTCTAGATAAGGATTGAAAAACTAATATACAGCAACATGTTACAGGAATTATGGGGATTTGCATGCTAAGAGCATTGCTTGTTAGAGCTGTCCACCTTTGCTAAATTTCATCCCTTATAAAAATTGATATTTAATACAGCTTAGACTAAAATTATCACTTGGAAACGCTTATTAGCATGAATATCATGACTCTGTCTGATATATCCTTCTGCAAAAAGCGTCCCATAGTGAAATGGAAAGGTAATAGAAAATTTGTTTTCCTATATTAGAAAATGTTTTAAAATAAAAGCAGAGTGTAAACAGTAAGTCTTAGTGTCTTTCTGTAAGCCAGGTCACATAGTGGCATCTGGGGATGGAAATGACCACGAGTAAAGAGGAAACAAGCCAAAGTTCTTATTATTCAGTATAAATGTTACTTAATTTGTATGCATTTAAATATTAATCACCATCAGTATTATTGTATAATATTATATACATGATATAATAGAAATATTATCATATTAAGTACTATTATTACTTAAACATGAATATTTGAATGTTAATAGTTTACAGTAAGAGTTGGCAATGAAACAAGCACATGTGACACCTCTCGTAGTCATGTCCCCTGTTGAGGGCCAGGTAGACCTTTTTACATTTAAGACCAAAATGCCATTGTTGCTACTAATTTGGTAACTGTTTCACCTCCACCTTGTACAGCTTGACAGTATTTTTGTTAAAATTGTCCAATTTAAATCATTTTTATTAGATCATAAAAAATCCTACATGCCAACACTATAAAAACCTTTGTACCTTGTCAACTTGCTGCTTGTCCAAGGAGTGCAGCTGTTTAATGTGGGGAAAAAAGAGAAAAATGAATCAGTTCCCTAAAGATTTTAATTGTCATAAAAGTCCAATATTAAACATGGTGCCTGTTTAGCCTTTTTGGGTTTCCCATAAGTTTGGAATAAGTCATCTTGTATTTGGTGCTGACTGAAAAATGTAATTTGACGTTTTTAGAATTAAAACCGTCATGGTATTTAAAGATGAACTTAAGCTCTGCTAATTCTATTAAACTGCAGGCTGCCAATGAGTTATAAAGTCTAATTAATCATTTTGTCAGCTTTGCCTTCTGAAGCTAGTCAATATAAATTTGAATAAATAGGAAGCTGTTGACCCAGACACCTCTGGATGTTCTGAATAAAGATACGCCCGTAGTAAAACACTCCAACAATTACCTACTTTGCACATAGTGTGCACAAATGTGGCAGGGAACGATATGCTGACACACAGGCGTGGCACTGGTCTCAATTTAAATTACTTATTTGTGGTGATAAATAAAGGAATCTGTGTAGCCATTCCTCCTGTCTTTTGTCAAGACAGGGGTTTTGAAGAGGAAAACTTTTTAGCCCAAGTTTGTCGCTGACTCTGCAGTGTGACATGTCACATCAGGTTGCATCAATAGAGCCATGTTATGTAAAAGTAATGAAATGTGACTGATAGAACCCAAGATGCTGTAACATACTGTAACATAATGTGTCAGCATTTCTTTAATGGAGCCTTTCAGGAATGCTTTTTTTTGGTAAAACACCTTAAAAAGTCAGTTACAAAGAGTGATGAGGAGAGAAAAAATATTTGCACTCAATCACCGCAAGAAACACAGAAAAGAATCTAAATAGAAAAGATTTCCAGTAATTTATATATATATATATGAACTAGAAATTCAGAATAGTGAAGCCTAGGCATCATCCCAGATAAATCTCTAACTGTATTTTATGAAACTGATTTCCTGATCATGCACAAGAGTAAAACCTCGCCTGTGTTTGACACAAGATTATCAAGATGTCACGCCCATGGTATTGGAAGTTCTCTCTATCCAGCAGAAAAATTTAGATTTCCCTAATATATCCTAACGATCCAGGAAACCTCATTTCCATTAAAAACAGCCCTGCGATCCCAGAAACAAAGTGATTATTTACATTTATAGAGGTCGGATTGCATCTTTTTCTCAATCCCTCACCGAGCTTTTGAACCCAGGAGCGGAACGGCCCCGCGTGAGGGATGTGACACATAAACCACCATTGCCACCGACATCCTTCTTCGGAGGAGGGGAGACACCGAGCTGTTTGTCTTCAGCAGATTAACAGGGAAGGTTGTTTTTGTTTGTCTGACTGGTCAAGGACAATTTACAGTTCAGTTACTCTGAAGGAAAGACTTGTTGATTTGGGAGCACTCCTATTATAGCTCCAGGTAGAGGATGATGGATTCAGCCGTCACCGTGATAAACTGCAGCGCGCGCGCTGGCAATGCACTAAATAAATAAAACACTGGTGGATCTCTTTGCTTCAGCTACTTAACAGCAAGGGCTGCCACGTAGGTGGAGGCTTCTTGAGTGGGGGGACCAAGGGTTTCAATGTTCCCTGTAGTCCAAACATATCTTGGGCTTTCTAAGAATATACGGACTTGTGAAGAGGGGAAAAAAGGGAAGAAAATGAAAAGAACCCAGATTTTTAGACAGGACTTTTGAATCTCAGTAGGTCAAAGGCAAATCTTTATAATTCCTACAAAATATTCTCTTTACCCAGCTGAACACTTGTTTTCTCCATTTTTTCCTTATCTTTGAATTTCTGAGACAAGAGTTGTTAAAAATCTAGTTTATCCCTTGGCTGTGGAAGACTGTTCTGTGTAGAACATCCTCCCTTGGAACAGCCATTGTGACAAAATGGGCACAAATTTTCTCATAAGTTTAATTGATCTGTTAGCTCAGTTGCTTATTATCTGGTTGGATATTACCCTTGATAGCCATTATCATTCCATTAGAGCAGTGTTGTCAATTTTTATTGCTTATCATTTAAGATATATTCAATATACGTAACAACTCCTTTTTTACTCATCAGTGGGAATTGTTTGCTATGCTACTAACCTTTTAACTAAAAGGAATTTTTCTGCTGTGTCATGTTACTTTTTATTTGGTGACATGAGATAAACCCCTGCTAACAGTACTAATCCCACCATATTCTAGTCAATTATATCGCTACAAATTTACATTTTAAATTAAAATTTAAATGCTTGAGAAGAACTGTTAAAAACTGTAGAATAAATCAATAAAAAAACTATGTTTACCCTGTACTTTCCTGCACATTTCATTCCATGCTCTTCAGTGCAGGCAGGGTGCATAGGCTGATCTTGAATTTTCCAGCATGCTGTGGTGCAAGTAACACTAATCCTGACAGATATTGTACCTGCATAGCTGCTGAGAGATCAGGAATAGAAAATTGGGAAAAATTCATGTCCTCAACTCAAAAAATTTAAGCTCCACTTTTCATTAGGAGGTGGTGCTGAGTGCTGCCCATGGTAGCTGAGAGCGTCTCTTTGTTCCATTTAGTGGTTAGATCAAGAATTGCCATTTTCATATTTCACATTATTTTCATCTTGCAGTTCAAGCAGTAAAGATGAGATCTAGATTGAGAGATCTTACATGCAGAGTTAGTAAACTTTATTTCCAAAAGCATTTCCAGAGGTTTTTGTTTTTCCATGTAAGTTTGGCTTCTTTCAGATGTTCAGATCTGCAGACATGCTTGAGAGGTTGATGATAGCACCCAAAGCCCCAGGTGAGTTTCCCCCCTGTAAAAACATTGATCTTTTGTTGTCTCGTGGCCTTCCCATGGTGTGAATGTTAATCTCAAGATGAATGTTTAAACCTTTAAAATACGGGGAACTGGCAATTCTACATGAAAAGCTTTGGCACAAAAAAGGCACATGGAATTCACCTCTTCTGCCCTCCAGAAAGGGGGTGGGAGCAGAAAAAAACCTTCTGCTTTGTTCCTATCTGAGCCTTGAGTGGAACAGATAACATTATTAAAGGGAATACTACAGAGTCATGTTGGACAGGTCTTTCAGCAAGGATGGGCTCTGTTGTTCTCATTCTCTGATAAAACTGATATTGCTTTGGTGGCCACAATACACTATTTTATCAGTGTTGTTTCTTTGCTATCAGGAGGACCCACATGGGTAAACACCTGCCACTTGCAAGAATAGTGACTATTTGGGGGTAAAATTGGAAGGGGTGACATTGCAAATAAAAGTCAGTTTGACAGTGAAGAGTCAAACCAGCGTTACTGTCGTGTTTGTTTTTGAAGAAGCGTTGATAAACTGAAAAGTCAAATTAAAGCATTAGGTCTATATAGCAAATGAGAATTAATAATCTGATAAAAATACAGCATTGATAGGTAATAATAGGGGAGATGTAAACATCAATAGGGCTTCAGTGCAGATAAGCTTTGCTCTGGGCGACTAACGTGTAGGAATGGCTCTGCTTTCTGCACGTGGCTTTGGTGCCCTCTGTCATTTATTTAGCAAGTTCATTACTGGATGGGAAATCAGGTTCTAACGTTGCAAAGCAGCCCATTTCTACTCTTCCAAATCAAACTTTTTGTGGAGGGTACTTAAAAAGTTTTATTATTGGTAAATTTAATATTTTCTTGGCTTTTTTTTTAGCAAGTTTTACACAACTCTTTTCTTCCTATCTATAGGTTGATGCTTTTTTTAACCTTTTCCCGGTTTTTTACAACTATTTCTGTTTTATTTCACTGAGTTCTTAAGAGTTCTACTTTACTTATCCGTGCTCACAGTAAGCTTAATTTATTCCTCTTGCTCTGCACAACACTCCGGTAATTACTGAAACTGCCAATGAAGAAACAACTGCAAAGCAATTAATAAAATGTGTGTTATAAATAAGGTATTGGATTCTTTTTGACTGCAAGGGGCAACAACTTCTAAAAATTGCTGAAGAGTCCAATAAACAAGGTAGATCATTCTGCTTGAAGATGTTGTGTCTGTACAAACCTGCACAGAAAGAGCCACAAGCTGCTTTGTACGAATGTGAAATGAGATGATGTTTTAAACTTGTGAGTATTCAAACATATTATTAGTTGTTCTAAGAGTAAAACCAGGGGGAAATCATGGAGAATCCAAAATGGGCTTGCTCTTGTCCATATCCTTCCTGTTCAGAATGAGCAATTCTTAACCAAACTGCACAGTTCACACGTCACCCTTTGTCTGGCAGAGGTTTCTAATGAATTTCTTCATCAGTACAGCAAGTTTTGAAGGGTGGAAATGGTGAATATGTTTGAGGTAACTGAGCAGGACTAAAAAGTGACTCAGGCCCAAGTCTCTCTGCAGGTCAGCTTCCAAACACCTATTTAAGTCCCTGACTCCTAAAATAAATGTTCAGAGCAGCCTTGAGTGCCAATTCCAAGATTTTCACGTCAGCTTTCCACTGAAAATTTTATTTGATTTGATTTAGGAGTCAGCTTAAAATCAGGAGGTGCAAGTGCCATTTAAAATGGAATAATTCCTGTAAGTGTGAGAGTCATCCTTGAAAGCTCAAAAGCAAACCCTGCGTAGCTGGGGACTCTCTGGGAGGTGTCTCACAGTTCAGCTGAGGTTGGAGAATTAACATTGTACACTGAGACATTTTGGTTGCCCCTCCAGAAGCAAAACCTTTACAAATGATAAGATTTGAGAAGAAGGTGACTCGACCACACTGATGTGATTTTAATGGGGGAATCAGCTGGAAATGCACAGGCTGTACCAATTGCATGAAGATACTGCAAATGCATTCGGCTTGGATATAATTTATTGCTTTCTCCTCCGTGATTACAGAAAGCAGACAAGCCCATCTCTGCACTCAAGGAAATTAAGGAATCAATTTCATGGAAGAGGCAATAACAAACAAACAGAAAGCTCTGGGTTAGCACAGGAATATTCACGTTTACAAAGTTGTGCAGGTTAAGCAAAAAAGTTTCTTCTTTTTGTACAGTGATTTTTCATTTTGCACTACAGGCTTTTAGGGTTATTAAATGTCTAGATTTTAAAGTGTATTTCATCGACTGAAGCAGAACAGGAGCCAGATTTGGGGTTTTGATACGCAAGCATCGCTCTCACTAATTTCATCATGAACTTCACATTTATATTCAAAAAAGCATTGCCTGACTCTGCAGGGGTGTGTTGTATGAGATATCACCGAATCACAGAATATTCTGAGTTGGAAGAGACCCACAAGGATTGAGTCCAGCTCTTAAGTGAGTGATCCATACAGAGATCAAACTCTCAACCTTGGTGGTTTTGCACCACAGGAAGGAGGGCCCAGGACACAGACTCTTCTCGGTAACTCAGATTTCCTTACAGCTCAAAATTTACAAATAATTGGTCTTCAGGGTTTTTTTAATCTTCTTGTTCTTTTTAACCTTGAAATGATGTTCCATCTCCACTAGGGAGCAGCAAATGACATAAAAATATCATTACTCCTCTCTAATCTCGCAGAAAGGAACAGTGGAGAAACAGGACTAAGACTTTTTAATTCAATAATCTGACTGGTTACAAATGCATTCACTTCCAATTCTTGTTGGAACAGTTGCAATTTTTTGAAAACTACACAGTAGCTTTATCTCTTTTCCTCTTTTTAGCTCAGTTCATTTTAAGTCCCACTGTATAACTTGTCTTTTGATGGGTAAAATGGGTTTTCTTTCATCTTCAAACTGCTGTAGAAGGGTAAAGGAAGGACCTGAATGCTTCAATTTCCTCAGATGGAAGCTCAGTTGGATTTCTGTTTTACGACATATTTTTTTAAACAGTATCTTTGTTATAAAAGCACTTTGACTTAAGGCATATATACCTTCTGAATATTTAAAATTTATTTTTTTATGTTATTTAATTCTTCATCCCCCTACTTGTCTTCGCACCCTGAAGAAGAAAATAAAGAGTCATTAGGGGGTGCACTCAAAACAAACATATCACAGTCATCATTTTTGGTCTGGTTAGACTAAACACTTGAGATAATATAAGGGGAGCATATATACACACACAAATTAAAAGAGCAAGCATCTGGGATGGCATTGAGTTTCTTCTGGACTAATGGACTAAAACTTAAGAAAAAATTAAACTTTTTTTTTTTTTGTGGTTGTCAGCTGCTAAACTAGGGAATCATTTTCCAATAAAAGTGATGAATGCTCTTTTTTGGAGTCCTTTAAGAGTGGACGGGGAAAAGCTCTAAACAATATAGTGCAGCAAACCTTGCAGAGACAGCAAGGGAGGCTCCATCGCCGTATTTCTTGCTCTGATCTCTTCTTCCTTCTACCACTTAACTGGAATATGTAAATGACAGATATTAAAAAGAGGAAATTTCTGAAACAAACGATTCGTGGCTTAAGTTTTCAGGTGATTTCTTGGTCTGAGAAAGGCATCATACAAATAACAATGACAAGGGTGTATAACCAGTGCTCTTCATGCATTTACTTTTGCGGTGGATATTGCTGGGTGCTAAAAAATACCTCTAAAAACTCACCACCTTCCTAGAAAAACAGGAGATGGTAATTCTGAAAGATAGATATTTTTTGTTGTTTTTTGTCAGCTATATAAGAAGGCGAAAAGACCCCACAACAGCTTTGGAAGCTGCTTGCTCTTATTTCTTTGTGGCCTGGAAAAACACTGTGGAATGCATGTTCTGAATATCAGCACTTCGGAGGTGACGCTCCCAGTCCATGAGGCAGCACTGATGGCACATTTCGTCCTGGCTCTTTGGTACATTAGGCAGCCCTGAGGCAATCGAGAAGCCTGTTAGGATCTCATCCACCTGACCTTCCTGTTTCAGCTCCTTTCTCCTGTCTGTCGCACACACGGGAAATCCAGATCCTTTAAATGTTTCCAGCGCAACTTAAAGCCTCCCTCTGTTCCACCCTTCTCTTCCAGGTTTGTGCATTTAATTCCTTTGACTGAACTGGAGTCAGTGTCTCTGAAGCTGCTGAGCATATGGCAGGAGCTGTGTGGAGATGTCTATTTTGTGTCTGAGTAGCTCTGCCCACCGAAACAAGAGCGCTGAGGTGCTGAGGGTGCACCCAGCTCTAACCAGAGCAGACAGAGATCGCGGCTTGGAGACTCTCAGCTGAAATCCCCTGGGAAAATCTTAATCTGCAGGATTGGATCCAGCCCAGAGCATGTCTGCCTCAATGGCACAGCTCCTTCCAGCCTCAGCCCTCGCAGCTGGGAGCTTTCTTTGCTCTGCAAAGGGCTGAGAGGAGCAGGCGTGAGCCCAGAGCTGCTCCATGGGATGGGTGGGACACACTGAACAGTTCCTCCCTTGCCCCCACCTTGGAGCTTGTCTGGCCCTGATGTGGAGGCAGAATGTGCTGCAGTGTTCTCCCGCTTTGTCTGGTGTGAGTTGTGTCCAGGCTGGGGAAAGGGGCAGCTTCAAGGAAAATGAGAGCCCTGTGAGTGAGAAAAGTATGTAGTGAGAAGGTACTGAAAGTATTTTCAGTTGACTCTTTCCTCTACCAAAAGGAAATATAAACACTCGGATTTCTCAGTTTTCATGTGCCATACATGAAAGTGATTGGGGTAATTTACATTCACACTTATTTTGATAGGCAGGGAATAGATAAGGAGTGAATTAAACTTTTTCTCTCCACCATCTGTATCCAAAAGCAGGAGCATTAGGAGCACGACAAATGATTCTGGTTTGGGATGCAATTATATTTCAATAGAAAGGTAAATGTATGGAAAATACCTGAAAGCTGGCCATAAGTTTGTGGACGTATTAGGATTGCAATAAACATAAACTACTGAATTCCATTGAATTATTTATGAAGTTTCAGGACATAAGATTTCTGTCATTCTGTTGACTGTGTTATAATTAGAATAACTCTGGCATCAGCTTCAAGTTGCACACAAACCAAAAATAAATAAGATCAATCATAAGATCATGATATTGAGTGAAAGAGCTAAAGTATGATGAGTTCCTAATATATGAAAAAAAAAAAAACAGACTTCAGCTGCTCTGTTAAGACAGAACATTGAAGGTGTTGGAATTTTTCACTGACACAATGGTACAGATTTCATAACATATTTAAATATTTTATGCTTCTTCCTTGTAAATCTAACATGGAATCATCAGTGACTATTCTGGTCAAATTTACACATTTGTCAGAGCCTGAGTTGCCTCCTTAGCCGAGCTGCTAACTCTGACAAAAGCAGTCTGTAGTCTCAGATGCATCTGCAGCAGGGATCTGGTTTGATTTCTTGGAACTTACTCTACAACTAAGGGTAGAATTTTGCCCCAGCACCTCTAGGAAAAGTATTCTGCCATCATTGCCATCATCTTTTTTAATTTTTTTAATGATGTTTTTAAGTTTAGAAACTAATCTTCTCAAAAGTTTTTCTAACGCAAACCTCTGGCCTTGAGAATTGGAATGGATTTTTCATCCCTCTTAAGCAGTCATCAGTTTTCCTACAACCAGTCTCTGTTTTCCAGGATTACTTAGTGTCAGCAACTTTCCATTCTTTTGATTTGCTTTCCTAAGTAGAACTTCTGGTAGAAATAAATTACTCTATAACTAATCCAGCTTGCGTATTTTATCAGCATTCTTTCCATCAGTTGTTTTCTTTGCATTTATTTTAATCTTGCCTGTTAGAAATAATACAGTGATTTAAGAATCTACCCTGTGCAGCCTTGTTGGAATATCTGTCAGGAGCAAGATGGGACCTTTTAATGCTTCATTTTACCTGAGGTTGCTCCCTTAAAAAAAGAGAGTGAAAAATAATTTGTGATACGCACCGGTGAACCAAACCTCAGCTCCTTTTGGCACCGTGGTATTGGTTATTGTGGTCCCATATTCTAAGAAATAGAAAGTGTGGAGAGCTTCAGTGGGGCTATTTTAGAGGGGTTTTGTTTCGCACCAGCCCCATTCAGGACCCCAGTGGCAGCCCTGCAGTGTGGCAGGGCCGTGCTGGGAGCCCCGACTTATGGGAACTCAATATTTTGTACACATAATGAACATCTGGTGACAAGACGCTCAGAGCAACAACAACAAAAAAGAGAAGGGGAGAACGAAGAGGAGAAGGAAAAGCAAAAGGCTGTAAAATCCTTTGCATGCCTGCTACTTTTATGGCTTAAAATATTTTTCCTTCAATCAGTGCATCTAGGGAAACTTTTTTTTTTTGATGTAACAATCAATTTTTAACAAGGAAAAAAGTCTGAACTCATAAATATTGTGTGTATTAATTGTGAAGCTTAATGGAACACTTTGTGTTTCTGAACAACTCGTTTACATAATTAAAATCTCCTTTGATCTGTGAGTAAATGATTTAATCTTAATGCTCATTAGGCTAAATGGGTCTTCTATTCAATTGTATCAAGATGCTATGGAAAATTCTCAGACCTTTAGAAAATATTTGTTAGTTGTTAGGTAAACAGAAACATATCTGTGAACAGAAATCTTTTATCTCTGCAAAAGAATTTGACTCTAAAACTAATTCAGATTAAAGCTTCTTTTTTTCTTTTATCTGACATTTTGGTTTCAAGAGCAGTTCAGTGAAATATGGGAGGGGGTTGTTCAATTTATATTCATTAACTACTTCACTACAAAAAGAATTTAGTCCTTGAAAATAAAACATGAAATGAAAAAAAAAAAAAAGTCAGCTAGGTGCACCTCCAACTGAGGCACGAATTTCTGTAGCTATAGATCACTTCACTGGTATTTTCTTGTGGGTGTTGCTCAGAAATCCCTGTGGATATGGCAAAGCTCAGGAACATCTGGGAAATACATGACAAGATTTTTCATCTTCTTTAGAATTCATGTAACAACAGCAACACCATGACAGGATTTATCTGCCAAAGGTTGTCACCTTTAGGTGTTCAAGATGGGCAGGATCCTTTCTTCCAGTCTTTTCCCTCTCAAATGCTGAGTACAAAGCCTCTTACCCAATACAAGGTGCTGTAGATCTCCCTTGGCTCTTCAGGCACTTGTCTGACAAAGCCATTTCCTTATATTCTGATTCAAACAAAGAAAGATGAGAAATTGGGCATCAGTGTCACGATATTCATTTTTTTCCTCAAAACCTCTAAACCATATAATTTATTTCGAAAATAGTTCTTTTTCATTATCCCATCTGTATTTTTTTTTAAAGCCACTTCTCATTCCCACGGGGAGCTTTTCCCTTTTTGCAAAAAGGTAAGGATTTTAATTAGCTCAGGTGGCGCAATAAACACAAACATCTGTGTTCCTTTATTAAAGGCTGTTCTCAGTCCCTTCCCTCTCTCAAGAACAAAAGTATGGCACAAAAATACTCCAGAGTCACCTTGCTGAGAACTCCCGTGCGTGGTGACCACGGGCCCTGCCAGGCTGCGTCACACCAGCCTCTCCCCAGCACCGGGGGATCTCCTGGAATATTGGGAAAAGCGAAGCCAGCACTCAGCCACTCCTGCCCTGTCCCCAGGGAGGCTTCTGGCAGTCTGCAGCTTAGGGACATCTTGAGCCAGAAGGTTGTATCCATGTTTAATTCCTCTTGAAAGTGTTCTCTCCCATGCAGCAATCCATGGAACACGTATTAATTGTGCTGCTACGCAGCTGCAAAGGCAGTTGGGATGAAACACGCTTCTGCACGCTGGCAAAATAGTCAACGTTTAAATATTGAAAATGAAGGTTTCTTTAGTATTTCCTATGCATAGTTTGTTTTATTTTCCTCTTGTAGGGTTTCACCTGCTGTGTTTGTTTTATTTACGAAAACAAAAAAAATTTAAATTGTCAGGGCTTTATTTGGAAGTTCCGTTTTCAACACAAGTCTTGCATCACAATTGCCTGTTTCCAAAGGTCACCTTATAGCAAAGTGAAACTTTGGCTTTATGATACCAATTCACTCTTTAACAAAAAAGCAAGATCTGTCTTGGCTATAACAGTCAGTTAATTGAACTGTTACTGGGCTGATTTCAGTGTTTAATTTGGATTATTTTCTGCTGAAATTCCAGATTTACTATATTTTAATTCTAGAAAATGTGACATATCATTTTACCCACTTTAATCTCATTAGAATTCTTTCATACTTATCAAAAAATATTGACTATAATTCAGTCTACATACAAGCAAAATCTGGAACTTATGTAAATAATTAAGGCTTGGGTTTAATGACTAAAGTTGTGGCGTTTTTTTTTTTTAATCAAAACAAAAAATATCCCCGTGCTATCAATTTCAGCTGAAGGAAACAGGTTTTTGGCTGTGCTGAGTGTTGAGAATTTACATAGCAAAGTGCAAACACCCAAGAAAACACACCTCTGTCCTCGGAAGGATTGGTGTAATGTATCTGCAAACAGAGTACGAAACATGGATTTGGCATGGTTTGCTTTGGCATTGCGCTGAGGATATGGAACATTTTTGGAATCACACGAGGGATTTGGGCTCCTGAAGAGCTCAGAGTAGAAAAGAGCACCAGTGCTCTGCGTTGATGGTCTGCAACACCCGGTGCTGCTTTGCATCTGACAGAACCCAATGCATATTTTAGCTATTACTTGCTTTTAAATTTGAAACAGACAAAGAATTTTAATGTGGAAAATCGACGTGAAAGGGATTTTTTTTCTCTTTCATGGTTCTGTAGCTTGAATAAGCATTTCCTCTCTCACTGTTTATAATAACTGATAATAATGTGAAAAAACTGCCTGAGCATCCCTTAAATCATTGTGAGGACTGTGGGGTGGATTTCTCATTTCAGCAACATCAATACAAAAATAACCACAAAATAGAGATGAATTCCACTTATCCCAAGTTACTGCCTAGGATTTACTTGCATGGCTTTATAACAAGATAATATAAATAAGCATCTAACTGTGGGAACGAAAGGAAAGAATTTGAACTCTGTTAGACTGATAAAGTTTGGGAAAAAAAAAAAGTCAGAAAAAGGCTTTTTAGCAATAGTCTCATTAGTTCTTAATTTCTGTGCAAATAAGTGGTGTGCAGTGATTTTAGAATTGTTTTTGTTGGTCAGAGGGTTTTGCAATGAGACATCTGGGGTGCTGACATGTTTTTGAATAAGACTTCAGAGTCTGGATTTCTCTCCATAGATGTGTGTGTTGTGCAATCCTCATTTCTGATGCCAAGGTACAAAGCATCTTCCATAAAACCAGCCTAATGTTATTGCTACAAAAATGTTACAGAATTAACGCACAGACATTTGCAATCAGCCTAGTGAGACATTATCTTCACGGACTTGAGTCATGGAGAGATGATTCTGGAGTGTATTTGTGCTGAAATCTCACGGGCAAATTGATACGTGCTCAAAACCTTAAACAAGTGTACAGTAAATGGTGAATGGTAGAAATGCTGTATTAATACACTATCAGTGAGCTCTAGAATTTTTTTTTTCCAAATCATATTATTTTCTTCAGTCTCAATGAAGAGCTGTCCATGACTTAAAATTAAAGGCACTTGGTAAAAATATTCCAAGTGAAATTCGATTCAGTGCACACTGCAGAGAGGGGATTCACAGAGCGCAGATTAAAGAAAGGTGTGTTTCACAAATATATTAACGTATTTTCAGCCTAATTATACTGGTCTGAACTGAAGTCAGCTTTAGATTTGTAAAGAATTTTAAGTATTTTCACTATTTTGTTGTTTTTCACTTGATTTCTTGAGCAACCCTACTGCATGATGGATGATTGTCAGAATAATATCTTGCTTTATTGAAAATGATATGAATGATAAGAAAGATTGGTGTTATTTCTGTACACCAGATGCTGGATTTGCTTTAAAAGAGCAAACTAGAAATTTTCGTTTCTGAACCATTGTTGAACAAGCTATAGAGTTCTAAGTAGTTTAAAAATTTATTTTATGAAATTATTATTGTTCCATCGACAAAGGAGAAGACAACTGGATAAAGACAGTCTAACAAAACTGCATTTAAAAAGAAAGGAATATAGAAGAAGGGGTAAGTATGATTGGATATAAAAGAATAGGTAGAAGTTAAGAAATTCAGCTGCTCCAAAGGATATAGTCAGAGTGCCTTGTCTGTAAAATTTGGGATCAAAGACTTTTTTTGCCAAATTAGGAGGATTCTCGCAATGAACTTACTTTCTGTAACGCTGGGGCTAAAGTGTTTTGCACAGGGAAAATATTTTTACAGGAGATTCTGACAAATACAATTTTTGTGCTATTTTCTAAGCAGTCATGTGAATACTTGTTCTTTGGAGACCTAAGGCCAGGGGTTTTCCCTGAAGACCAGGAAAACAAAGTGGCCCTTTATGTAAGAACACTGGTTCATTCAGGAAGAAACTAAATATCACGGGGAAGAGTGTCAGCAAGCTGGCTGGTAGTCACAGCAAAACCAGTGAAAGTAGCAGTGAAATATCTTTCATCTGCCTTCACAATTAATATTCAGGGAGGTAAAAATCGTTTTAAAATAGTTAAAAATAATTCAGTCATTGTCACTAAAATTTCCGATTCCCCTCAAGACTTCCCTCTTTCAGAACAGGTTTGTTCATGGTGCCTGAATGTGCTATTAGGAAGGGCACTTTACAAGGTCAGGCCAATGTCCAGGATGAGCCCAGACTGAAACTTTTCCATATTTCCCACCTGCAGCTTGCCCTCCCCAGGGCACTCGGGGATGTGCCTTTCTTTGGTAACCTCAGATGGATTTTTCTTCCAGGAACTCGCTCAGGTCCTTCAACAGAGCACGTGAGGCTGTTTCACTCTAGTTGGGTTATTTTAGCTTATTTTAATACAAATAAGAGCCACTCTGGCTGTACTTTCACAGCACAGAAAGCAAAGCCTGACTCCGGTGTCCCTGATCCCTTCACTCCTTCGTGGACTCCCTGGTTGACCTGCACCTGTGCCAGAGGATGATTGTGTCACATCCAGGCTGGACCCAGAGCCTGTGCCCACCTTCCTGACCTGCATTATTCTAAAAATGCAATGCCAGCCTTATTTCCTTACTCAGCACTGGAATTTTTCATCATGTTGCATATTGCTGTTTGCATTAAAGTCCAAACTCTGATTAATGACAGAAGGATTGGAATTGCTAAAATTGAATTTAATGTCCCTTGAAAGAGGCAGAGTACAATGAAATTGCTTAGTCTCGAGCTGCTACCAGAACAGTGTAATGTAGAATTAGGGGATAATCCTTTCCAGTCATTATTTACATTATTTGTTTACATAATTTTAATGGTAAATTTTGGACTGAAGTTACGGAGCAGATGTTCAGTGGAGCACTGGTAAATATTAGAGAAGAAATTTTTTAACTTGCTCCTCCTCGTTCCTTCAAGTATGTCGGAGAGCTAACAGGGTATTTTAGACACACCCACCTCATGTGAGGTGCCTGCTGCACTGATGTCCCACTAGGTCACCTGATATCCAGAGAAAACTTTTAAATTGGCTCTGAAGTCATCCCAATTCTGAAATATTCCCTCACTGTGTATTTTCCTGCTTGCATCCTACAGTCTGTCCTTTCGTCAGTCCATCCATCCCTCATTTTCCTGTAATCACTTGTAGAAGTTTATTTTTTCAAGGTAGAGAAGGGTCTTTTTAATGGCATTTTAAGGTTTCCAAATCCCAGTTCAGAATTAAAAACCATAGTGGCATTCTGAAGAAATTTTATGGCTCCTGGTATATTAAATTAGTGATCAAACTGTGCTGGTGCGCTGCATTGTCAGCCAGCTTTTACCCCTGGTAAACAGCTCACTAATTAGGATTTCATGAATCACAGTAAGTCCCAGATTTTACTCACACATTTTGAGGCTGAGACTTTCTTCCTTGGGTTATAAATGTATGTGAAAGTCTGGAAAACTGAAATAGAAAATCAAATTTCCTAAGAATGCAGAATCAGGTGTCAAAGCCTGACTCAGGTACAGGAGGTCTTGACTTCTCCCTTTGTGGTGGTTCCAGAGGCTGCCTCATGATCCAGGAGTTCATTATAAACTATTTTTAGAAGTTGTTGGAAGTGCAGACCAGAATTTTCTCTATTCACTCATATTCAAAGCTGATCAAATATATCCATAAAGGTTTTCTTTTATTATTCCATGGGCTGCATTTCATTCTAGAGACCATGGGGTTTTTCTATAGTTTTATTATGAAAATAAAAATTTCTCTTTGTATTTTTTTCACATTAACATGATTAACAAAGCTCTTTAAACACCCAAGTATTAAAATTTCAAAGTCTCTTGTCTTTTTCAAAATACCAAGGACACCAAGAAAATTTGAATGCAACATTTTTCCTGAAATGGAACGATGTATTTTTCTGAAGTACAGCACACTATTAAATGAACTTGCAATATTTTTGGGGATATTATGACAAAGTATGGACTAGTCTAGATAAATTACTGACATACCAACAACTGAGACACTGAAATTCAGATTGCTTTTGAATATACAACTATTTTTAACCCATAAAGGCAGGGATTATGAAGGACAAATAGCCTTGGCTGACACTGTATCATCATAGGTTGCTCCTATTAGCTCTTGTAATAATTCATGGTTTTACAAATGATGCCTCAGACCACAATCACACCAATCACTCAGCCTGGCCAGCAAGGTTCATTTCTCACGTATGGATGAAAAAATAGGAATTAAATTCTAAAACTGTGGCATCTAGGAAATGTTTTACTAACATGAGAACCTGGTAAAAGAGAGCAGTTCCAAATCACAAAGTAGATAATGGGTGATAATTTGCCATGAATGAATGGGAATAGGCTGAGACTTCAGGAGCACACTTGGAGAGAATCAGATCTTTGCAAGATTTTTTAGCAAAATTAAATTACCTGAGCACTTTCAGCTAGCCATGGATGTTGTTTAAAAGGTGAAAGATCAAGTGAATAATAATCAAGAGTGTATTATTGTTATTGTTGTTGTTTATTATTGTTATTGATTACTGTTATTGATTATGATTATTATTGTTATTGATTATTATTATGATTGTTAATATTATGGTTATCATTATTATTATTAATATTATTGTTGTTGTTGCTATCATCTGTGTCACCTCCTCGAGAGGGACAGGGATGAGTGATGCAGGTGACACTGACATTTCCTTCCTCAGGAAAACTAACCTCATATTTAAACCAGGATGTGGGTGAGACTTCACAGAAGTTTCGTTCTGCTCCCAGGATTTCTGCCTGCTCCAAACAAAGCTCTGTCAGCCACATTTTGCCTCTGTTGGCTCCTCTTAATGATTAAATAAGACTTCATTATTATGGCTAATCTTTAAATTAATTCAATTCAATACTTATCATTTTACTTAAATCAGAAAAAGGAGCAAAGGGGAAGAACATCAATATTTTAACAGGCATAGAGCACAGAAATTTCATAAATAAATGACCCATCAGTACAGAACAAATCCCTACAGACCATATCCTGTTGTACAGCCTTACAATTTCCGTAATTGACTAAAAGAGCATTCCTAAAGTAACACAAGCTTGCTTAGAGGAGTTTAGAAGCAGAGACTGAATAATTTTTAAAAATTGACTAAAAGATAGTTAATTTAAAAATAAAATTTCTATTCAGTCGAGTTTCACAGACACATTCAATTGTAATCTAAACTTTCTACAAATTAATATAGTACAAGACATTTATTTTAACTATGAAGTATTTTAAGGTTAGGCTCAGTGTGGGAGAAAATTTTTATCAAATATGAGTTTAATTTTCTAAAGGACTTCTTTAAAGATGAGAAAGTTGTCTCATCTAAAGCAAAAATATTTTGTCACTTGGAGATCTACCGATTCTGCTCAGGAAATTCTTTTTTACAGGAAACCAGGTAGGCTACAATTTTCTTATTAATTCTTATTAGCCGGTGGAGAGTCACTTCTTTTGTAGTTGTCAAGTGATTGAAAGAAACTCATTACTATTTTCCTCGATTCACACGAGCCTTTACATGATAAAAAATGAAACACCTTTCAAAACAGAAACTTTGAAGCTTTCACTTGTGACAAAGGTATCAACAGAAGTTCCGTAGGAAATCTGAATTTTTTGAAAAAATTAAGATTGGGGGTTTTTTGGTGGGGTTTTTTGTTTGGTTGGTTGTTTGTTTTGTTAGATAGTCTCTGTACCAGGCTATAATTCTTTCTTTCTAATGTTTTATCCGCAGAAGAACAGAATCAAACAAGTACCACCTGTGCAAAACAAGCAAATATATTATTCCTTATTCATCTTTAACAGAGCAGACCTGGGAAATTTTGGCAGTCTGTATCAGGGAACTTTAAAAGCCCTCAGCTCATCCCTGTGGGGGAACAGGGCTGTCTGCTGGCTCGGGAGGAAAGATCTGTGAAGTTTGTTCCTGGGAAATCAGTCTGCAAAGCAAAGTACATTGGAACCACAGTGAATTTTCCTGGACTTCAGAATTTGAGACTCTGCATTATCAAAGGCATTTAGCTACAGGGAATAATACATCAGAAATTTAGTAGAGCACTCCAAATACTGGCGAGATTAGTATAAATTCTCACTGCTCTGTAGCATTTCTCACCTCCTAGCAAGAGTCTGTTAGAAAGGAGGAATCACTCGTTTTCTTAGTTTGTGTAAAGAGAGTTCAGTTCCTGTAGGAACAGCTTAAAAGCCTTGGGTTGGAAAAGACCTCCAAGAGCATCCAGTGTTTGGTCTTGTATTGATTTGGAGTTTTGCACTGATCACTGAGGGCTGCTGAGCTGAGCTGAGCTGAGCCGAGCTGAGCTGAGCCGAGCCCAGTTCAGGCTGTGCCCTGGTGTGTTTATCCCACCACTGTCTGTGGGTCCAGGTTTGTTCTTCACCAGAAAATTCCTGAGAACAAGCCCCAAACCCAGGAGAGGGATGGCCCATAGGGTGGGGAGGGGTTAGGAGGCCTTTTCTTATCTCTCTGTGTTTATTAAGTCTTTCCATCAATGTTATTGCCCCAGCAGAAGGCACGGTCCCTTTTTAGCTCTGTGAGGTCACATGAAAAAGGAAAATCAGCTTCACAGGTGCATGTTATTAGACACACAAAGCACTTGTTAACAGAAAATATGAGATGGCTCACATTTATCAAAATTATCCCTGACGTTTCCTTTTGCTCAGCTGAAAACAATATCTTAAGCTCCCAGAGCAACCTGTAATGTGAGGGGGGAAAAAACTAAACCACAACCACAGTTATTTTTTTTATAAAAGACACCCAAAGGAATATGTGGTGAACAAGTTGTGTTTGTGGGAAAGACCAGAGTTGTCCATAGAGCCGTATTTTATATGTGTTTATTACAATTAAGTGGATTTAAAATTTTTCTATCTGTATTTCTAATATACTGACAGCTAGGGACTCTCATACCTCTGAAAACATAAAAATCATAATCCTGACAGTCCTGAAAACTGATGCTCTATTACTGACAGAATAGACATTGTGCCATAGGCAAGGGAAACACAAACGTGGCCATTATTCTCCCATCTGTGGTTTCTTAGGGCAAAAGGGGCTAATTTTAGGGATGAACAATCCAACCCCGGTCAATTAGAGGTCCCTGTCCCAAAACTGCAAATAGAAGTGTGCTTTAGCCACAGTTTCAGAGATTGTTTTGTCTGTTAATTATTTACTTGAAAACTCTGTGTGAAAGAGACTTTTTTCCTCCCTTGAGACTGCAATTGTGATGATAATAAGTATCTGTACGTACTTTGTTTGTGTGTTAATTAAATGCTGTCGCTACAAAATTTAACTTGGATAGCTCATTCTCAAGATGATGTGTATCAATAAATAAAATATGGTACCTAAAACAAAAGCAGTTTTGCTTGCAGAGGAAGAGAGAAGACGAGCTTTAAAAAGAAGTCATTTAGTAATTGCATGATTTATTAAGGCTAATAAATCTGCTTAATTGTCACATTTGCCTTAAATTAATAATTTATATCAACATTTGGTGTGGGCAGATATGATGAATATTTTTATGTTGCGATAATCCTGGAAAGTGGCACTTTGAACATTTTAAAAACCAATTAATTGCACGTCCTGTCTGGTTTTACACATTTGTGGTAGTAATTGAATAAACAAAGGTGAGAAAATTTCACAGAAACCAGTAGGCAGGACAGAGCTTAAACCCATTAAACCCTCCCAGTAAATTCGTTGTGCGAATAAGATGAGTTAATAACGTGCCAGGCTGTGTCTGCTGCTGTGGCAGGTCATCAACACAAACTCTTCACCTGGAGAACTTTACCACCCGTGGGTTTGCTGCTTCCTGGTGCTCTCTGTGCTGGAGGAGAGAGGAAAGCTGCTCCATCTGACACCAGGGGATGATTTGGGGCTGGCTGAATTCACTGCTCTCCCTCTGTGCCCCTGTTACACCTGAAGCTCTCTGCAGCCTCTTCCCACCTCGTGCTCTCACCACGAACACGCTGCAGGGACTCACATTTTTTTATATGTTTACGTATCATTTAACATAAAGTAAGTGCAATGCTTCAAAAATAGGAATTTGTTTATCGCAGGTTGACTGGGAAACCTGTTTTGAGTGATTTGTAGGTTCCTGTCTCCCTTGGTGCTGGCCTAGGGGAGCTCATGGCTCCTCTGCTAATGGCCTGACTCTTCTCCTGCTGTTCCCATCCTCCTCCACCTCACTTTACATCTTAATGGTGTACATCTGTTACTGGACAGATTGCACAAGATGAACATAAGGCACTCTTTTCCAGGGTCAGCTAAATTGCCAAGCTAGGTCCACTTAGGCTATTGAAATGTATGTTCAAAATTCCAGAAATTCTACTAATGACAGATATCTCTGTCATATCATGCTGCATAATAATTATACTTATCCAGGCCTGTGTGAGGTCAGAATAAAAACATTGTTTCGGTGTCAGCTCTATATTGGTGAGAGTAAGGGGTAAGTGCAATAATGTGGGGTTTCCTGCGATTTCAGAAATGGAGATTTTTTAAATTTTCGCATTCAAACTTACTTTGCTTTAGAATAACACGTGAGGTTTGGGAAGTTTGGAATCAGTAGTTTTGAAGTATACATGTCTTGAAGTGTTATTTTCAAACACTCTGGCTGCGTTTAAGGAGTCAGCAGATGTTAACAATTAGGAAAAGATAAAAAGAAACTGGGGTACCTCTTGGCCCACTGTTCTTTGTGTACATGTGTTTCCTAGGATTTTTTTTTTTTTTTTTTTTTAACTGTGGGATTAGTGCAGAGTAACAAGGCACTGATTTGTCTTGGTTCTGCACTGTGGAGTCGGACAAGGAACTGTCGCAACACATGGCTTTCAAATGAGTTGATTGTAGACATATTGTCTGTCAGTCAAAACTACAATATTGTAATTAGAGCAGGCCCTGTCTCTCCATACGTGCTTCAGATGGCAATGAAATCATCTCAGGAGTGAGCTATGGGGATGCTACAGCGTGGATCAAAGATTATATCCTGCTCTACTGCAAATTTTAACTAATTCACAGTTGGAATTACTGAAAAAAATCGTATTTTATCCTGTCATTCTTGTAGTCTTTATATTTTTGAAAGCCACAGTATCACAGGTGTAATATTTCTCAGTAACAATATATCAAATTAATGTGTTGGAAAACCCTGAGAAGCTCAAGAAAGTAAAGTTCTCTCTATTTGTCCTGATTCTTGTGACTTACTCAGTCACTCTGCTTGCAGTGGGGTTTAGTATTGGTGCTACTGAAAAGCCGATTTTGCAACTACAGTTTATATACTATAAGTCCACAGGATAAAGCTCACACAGGTCTATTCCAAACATGGAGGGGAGGGATATTCAGAATTGCTGATAGAGTGCAATAAATATGCAAGAAAAATGTATTGTTTGGATACCCCAGGAAAGAAGCAAACTTTGGGGAAGAGAGGAAATTCTGCTGTCATGAAATGGAGCTCCCTGGTTACAGACATGGCCTGTTTTACTCACTGATACGTCACAAAAAGCAGATTTACTTCCAGATTCTGCCTGACTCTGGTTGCTGTGCAAGGGAGAGGAATGGAAGGGAGATGTTTAACTTAAAGAAGGTCATCTTGCTTAAATAATTGGTAATAGATAAATAGGAATAATAGAAAATAAGATCAAAACAGCTGCGTGGCTGGTACAGCTGATGCTGGTGATGTCCTTGTTGGTTTGCATAAAACTTGCAGAAAACTGCTTAGGCTGCATGTTTACTGGATATTGTATTCACCTGGAGGGGAGCCAAGGAGCTCCAGGAAAGACACACACGATAAAAGTAAACTCTTGAGAAGGTAAAAAATACTTTAAAAAAAAAAAAAAAAAGGGACACAGGAGAAGGAGAATTGAGTTACTGCCAGAGTTACTCCCAGTTCGCCCTGGGCACTAACTGGGATGTTGTGACTTCTTTGGTTCTGTGAGAAGCCCAAATTCATGTCATGGACACAGTCGGTGGCAGTGCTGATGAGTCAGACTTTTGATTTTGTGATTTACAGGGAAGCCATTTGAAAAGTAGTGCCATATGGGATGATGCTTGATTTGTAATTCTAGAAGTTAACAATTCAGTCTCCTGCAAATCCTGAGTCTGTCAGGGATTTCTCAAGTGATGTGCAGCATAGAAAATGTCCACTTTTATTTTTCTACTCTGAGTTATTTTGTACAAATCAGCCCTGGATTTACTGGCAGAGGACATAGAGCAGGGAGGTACAAAGGAAGGAAAAGCTGGTTCATTCTCTGCCAGCACAGCCATTCCCAGAGTTTTTCCCCAACACAACTCCATCCACTCCTGAAAGCCAAAGCATCATTAATATGTTTTTTAAAATCCCTGTGTAAAGTTTTTGCTTCAACAGTACCATATTCTGCAACTTTACATGCATTATTAAGGAGTTAAACCCTAATTTAATGCCTCTGGAATAAAATCCCTTTTCCTCTGTGTCTCCTATAGTAGGGCATGGCTAGATCAAGGTCTCCATCAAACATTGCAAGCCAAAGGAAATTCTGCTTTCTCCATAAATAAATGCATTAGTTTCAAAATGATTTTTAGGCAGTCAATACCATAATTTTGTCTGATATTTGTAAAAACAGAAAGCATTTGAAAACTTCTTGTTTTATTTTAATGCACTTATTATAGTTAAGATTTTCGGTTTTTCTTGACCTGATGATTGACTTGGAAATCCAGCTTCTCCTAAGTGTCTTTTTCTTGGTGAGAAAGAATCCTCAGCCATTTTTAGTCATTAATATCACATGAATAGGGGGGGTTCTTTAGCTTGCACTTATGAAATACATGTCATCTCTGGTACTCTGAAAGTGTATTTGATATCAGAAAATAAAACTGTGGCTGCCAGTGCAGGGTGGTGGTGAAGCAGGTGGTGGATGGTGATGAGGAAATCTGCATCCCAGCAAAGCCTAAGCTTCCCTGTTTGTTTTGTACAGATATCTGTCTGCATGCTTGAGTGTATTTAGCTATCTAAAAATGTGATTTTGCACTGAAGAATGAAACCCTGTCTCCCCAGCCTGGCTCAGTGTGTCCACGTCCACAGCAAAAAGCAGCTGCTGCCGAATTTCCTATTAACTTCCCACCCCTGTGGTAATTGACTCTTGAGGTGATAAGGACGGGGCTTGGCTGTTATCACTTGTCCTAATCGGTCCAGCCTGGTGCAGGACTAAGTTTCAGAGCCTGTTCAAGCTGCCTCTTTTGCTGCTTTGCCAGGATTAACCCCTGGAAATTCCCTACGAGCAGTGGGAGGAGGTCAGGAATGGGGCAAACGCTGCCACTGACACCACAACAGCCACAACTCTTGCAAGGGCTTTTCCCCACCCTTCTCAGTGCTGCCAAAGGGGAGTTTGTAATTCTCTCTCTCTCTCTGATACATTTTAAAAGGCTGCCCAATGACTCTGCTTGCTTTTTTTTCCCTCCATATTTTTTTTTCCATTTGATCAGCATTGATTTGTTGTCTTGTTTCTCACGGAGCTTGAAATTACCCCTGGCAATGCCAGTGCAGTGCGGGAAATGCTCTTATACACACCTTGGTGGTACAACTCCATTGCCACCTTGGGACAGCACTGGTTAATTAATAATGCTGAGGGTACAAATTGTGGGGGGAAATCCTTGCCAATGTTTTAGAAGTCAGATTTCTATTATCAATCATGTCATTAAAATATTTGTACTTTTCTCTCCTAAATTCACAGTTGGCTTAAGAGCTTCTGGCTTACCTGACATCACCTCTTTCATTGCATCTTATCCACTAATACTGGTTCTTGCTGGAAATGCAGCTGTTCTTCTCAATCTCAGCACAGAAATGTTGCTTTCATTTCAAAGTGGACAAGAATTAAACTATTTTTTAAAGTGTATTTTCCCTTGCACAACTGGTTTTTTCCAGCTCTCTCCAATTGGACTTCACGTGATGGTTTTAGACATAACAGCTTAAGTTCGAGTTGCCTCCCTTCAAAGATTTGAAAATGTGCACAGAACCTGATCAACATAAATTAGCATGGCTATGCCTTCTGTTATCAGTTATTTCAACTATATGAAACAATCTGTTTCTGTTTCAATATAAAATAAGATGGCGTGCACGTTTACAATACATATCACTTCCAGACATAAGCGGGAATACCTGTTGAAGGGCCCTGTGAGTAAAGACAGCCTGTTAAGGATCTTTTTTATGCATGAGAGGAACATCCATACAGTCACTGTGTTTGCAGGACCGTGTGGGACTGGTTTGGAATACAAAACAACATTTCTGCACTGTGACATAGCCTTTTCCTTATTTATTTATTTATTTATTTATTTTTGCTGGGGCGGGGGGGAAGGTTAGGGTGGTGATGCCACATCATTATAATCCATGGAAATTCTGACAATAACTCAAGGGATTCAGGATAAAGCTTACACTGGAAAAAACACCAGAGGAAAGGATGGAGCCAAGAAGTGTGTGCTGGTATTTTCTGTCCCTTTTCCTTACAGAAGTCTTGGGAAAGGAGGTTGCTGCCAATATTATTAATCTTTATCTTGTGCTGGCACTTAGCTATCAGGATGCCTCTGACGTTTGATGGGGTCTGGAACAAACTCTTTTTTTTTGTAATAGAATTTTTATGTCTCTGACTAGTCAAGGAAAGAAAGAATGAATTTTGTGAGTACGGAGTAAATATAAACCAGAACTTTTATTCTTCTCCAAGTGTTTTTTGCTTTTATATTTGCTTTATAGCTAACGGATGTCAGCAGCTCAGAGAACACTTTTCCATCAGCGTTCTTCACTCCTTGTCTGGCATCTCTGGTTCCCCCCATGGCACACGTTTATTGCTCCATGAGGTGATGTGTCACTGCCCACCAACTGAACACATGAGGAGTAAGTGAGGCTGTGCTTTGTTGAGATATCCCAGGATGCAAAATGCACCACAGGTGGGAAACCAGGATGTGGGAGCAGAGGGAACCCCATCTACTCCTGCTTTTTCACACCCACACAGAGTTAAGCACCAGGGAAGCACCCTGAGGGCTTCACAGTAACTGCACATCTGGCAGAGGGATGGACAGATGCATCCAGATGAGGTGAAAACACAGGTCCTGTCTTTTGGTGGAGTATTTAAACCTTGGGTGAGAAAAGAGGTACGAGTACGTTGGGCACAAGATTCTGGATATTAGACCATGTGGGTGCAAGGAAAACACACAGATTCTCTCTCCTGCATCATCTGCTTTGTCCTTATCAGAAACAGCACATCTCCCTTCACTAACAGATTGTTTTAGAACAAAAGCTTAACTATTAATAGAGAATAATATTATTATAGAGAATGTATCTATTAATAAACTAAACAGTCTATGCTACAAGGTTTACTACCTGAGCTCTGTTGGTAAATGAGTGCACAGAAGGATCTTGGAGTTTATTTTTTTTTCCTACTCCATTTATTTTTATATCAGGCCCCAGTGGAGGCACCTGGAATATTACAGTTAAAGGCAGCCACAAAAATTTGATTATGTTTAACAAATCATTGCTATGCACTAACAAGGTAAACTGGATCCATAGAAATAATTTTCGTAGCATTTAGGAAATCTGTTGATAGAGCAAAACACAAAAGAATAATCTGCAAGGTCTGTAATTTTGATGCTTTATGGTAGCTGAGGTATGTGAATAGATAAATTATCTACTGAGACATCAAAGAGAGGTATTTGTGAGTGGGTAGTGGCTGGGGAAAGAGGAAAGTGATTAGTGGAGTGCCACAGGAGATCAGTATTAGGACCAATTTTGTTCATTTTATAAGCCAATGGTCTGGAAAAAAGAAAAGACCATGCAGCCAAGGGATAGCACACTCTTTGGTTCCTGTGTTGCAGGGGAGTGGCAGGCCATGAAAAACAAGAGGTCATGCAGCCAAATTCAGAAAGATTTATCCACGATTCAGGCAGATAAGCAGCTATCATTTTAGCTGAGTGGATGGAAATTGTGTGGAAAGATTAAGGAAAAGCAAGGAAATAAGAATGCGTGAAAAGAATGCAGGAGGATGTTGCTTCATTGGGCAGTGTTGGTTAAGGGAAATATTTTAAATAATTTTAGTAATTTTGAATGTGTATTATTTGGTTTATTACATTTTTTAAGTGAGGAAGTTGGTTTAAATTCCATATATTTAAAAGCTTGTGTAAAAACTAGGAGGAAATGTTTTCCTGCAATCCAGTATCTTCAACTTTCAAGCTGATTTCCATAGATTCTGGGGAAAAGGGTAAGGAACTCATGAACAGATTCAGGCCCTGGCTCATGGCACTGGAATAGTGCAGAACTAAAGCACTTGCTGAACCAACCTTCCAGCAACTGGATAGTCTGGATTTCTGGACTCATTGGGAAGTGGGTATTTCCTTGCTTTTGCCTAAACAATGGTAAAATTGTTCCCCTGCCCGAGCTGTTTGACTGTGGCAAGTTTCTGGGTGCAGAATTTCTTTTCCTCGCCACACAACAAAGGTAAACTCCACCCGTGGGTTATTTTGGAAGGCTTTGCACAGGCAGGGGAAAGTCAAGGATCCTTTAATGCTTGTAGGAAAAAAAGCCCATCAGCCTGGTTCGTCCGCTCCAGAAATGTGAGGACACTTCATTTGGATCTTGTAATGTTGCTCCCAAGAAATGCCTGCAGAATGGAAATTGGTTTAGAGGTCACTTTCATAAAGAATATTTCATTTAGGGACTAATAACTTTCAGTTATTATACTGTTAAACAATTTATAGCAAATACCGACTATAAATCCCGTCAAGTTACACGTAACAGACTTGTATTCTTACAGGTATATGTGGGGTTTTGTAAATTACTATTGGTTAGCAGCTGGCTGAGGGAATATTGTAGAATTGTAGTTGCCATATTCAAAGGCAATATACCCAATCTGGTGTCTGTATCTTCACTAAGCAGCTTATTTTGATGTTCTGGAGCAAATCTAATACTCTAT